>JBBPBQ010020323.1:25429161-25477897 GCA_037974755.1 Cicer yamashitae
CTGCCATTTGTGACTTCCAATCAGCAAACTGCTGATATCTTGACAAAAAGTTTGGCAAGACCCAATTTTGAGCGACTTATAGCCAAGTTGGGCATGACAGATATCTATGCACCAACTTGAGGGGGGGTGTTGAAGAATCAAGAGAAATTAGATTTGATTCTCTTTTATTTTATATTATTATGTTTATTTTTATTTTATGATTCTGTCATTATTACTCAGTATTACTATTGTAATTTCTTTTCCTATATAAACAGCTTAGGGCTGTAGTAATAAAATATGACAGTATTCTGTCTTTTACTTTCTTCAGTTGCATTCCACAGAAAAATAAAAGAGATACCGAAATAAAAAGTGGTGTGAGATAAGAAAATAAAAATGGTGTCAAGTAAACCTATAATTGAATTCTATACACAATAAGCACACTCCACTGTTAGAAGTCCAAACTGAAAAAGTTCTAATCAGAATTTCAATCACACATTCGAAGGAACACCTTATCTTATTGCTGACATTTAAGACATCTATAATACCTGCCATGGTTTGCCAAACTCATCCAAAGCTTCTTTGAGAGAATTTTCAGCTTTCTCCCATGTTTCGATGTCTCCAAGGTATTTCTCTGGCCTCTACTTAAGTATTTAACATAAGCAAGGGAAAATAAATAACCGAGTCATTAAATAAATTATAGCAATACGTATTTATGTATCATGAATTAAAAGAAAAGAAAATAACGAGTGGAAGCTACCAAGATTAGACAATGATCTATATTCCCAAAACTATTCAATACCCCTCTCCTCCCCTAAATATAATAGACATCTCTTATTTCTCTCAAGGTAAAGAGCCGTTGGAAGAATAAGGCAGCCTTTCAGTTGTCGGCAGACTTGGGTGTGAGAGAAGGTCTTGGATGATGTTCTCTCTTCTTTGAAAAGCTGGGCGAGAGAGAAGATAGAATGAGGTTTAGTTTTGGCGGTTTTTTTTCATTAAGAAACATGGTTCTTTTTGCAAAACCCAACTTGGATACTCTGAAAGCCCACATGCGACTAACTCATGATTCCACGAGTTGATGACAACATTTGCAATTTCATTGTGATCTCCAGCCATCTGATCACATGAGCATCACAGCAAGAGCAAGGGTTTTTGGATTGCAGGATCATGCAATCCCACGGTATACTTGTAATCTCACCAACATTGTTCCCAATCATTACTTTGATAGTCAGACAATAACCTTGGGATTTGCACCTGCTTCCATTTCCCAAATTTACTTCTAAAGTCTTAATGTTAATAATGTTCAATCCCAAATAAGCCCCAAACTCCCTTGCTTTAAAGTTGTGACTTGACTCATCAACCAAAAGTAAAATACTAAAATGTGGTAGTCATCTAGTAACCCTTTAAATTTAATGGTCCTCGGTTGTTGTGAGATTAACCTTGTGTGCATACACTTTCAATAAAAGCATCAATTGATAGCAATAGCTATCACCAAATATGTAAGTTTGTATTATTTATCAAAAGAGCAGAAAAACAACAAGAGCCAAAAGGTCCCAAGTCTATCCACAAAACTATTTGATTACCACTTTCCTAGATCACAGACATCTCTTATTTCTCTATTTCTACCCTTTCCTCATGCTTATATCCCGTCTAAGGTAATATTAAGGTCCTTGAAAGAGAAATTCGGGCATACTTGTAATCTCCTAACACGTGTTAATCCACTAAGGGCACCACTGGCCTCATTCCGATGCAAAACCCCAAAATCAGCAAAACGAAGAGGAAGTTCTGCAAAACCATACAAATTATGTGGGATAATATTTCTATGATATGAAAATATCAACTTCAACAAATCTCTTCAAACTGTACACTCCCTCACTTACAAAATGAAACTAAATTATCTCTACCTCTCATCACACTAAAGTTAAATATTTTAGTCCACTTCCGGTTCAATTTTCGGACATAGTTGATTGAGGAAAATGCGGAAAAAGTACAGCATATAAATAAACCACATCCCTTGAGCTATGTGTGAATATGTAAGCAAGAGGATAGATGAAGCAATATAAAATCACACTAGACAGGTATTTCTCAATATAGAGAAATTCAATTAACTGTCAATCCTTTAACCAAGAAGCTCAAACAGGTTCGTTATCCCGATTTCAACACCAAGTTCTGGACTAGCTCAAGTACGAATACAAAAAAAGATTACATTTAAATACCTCTATGCAAATGATAATTACCTCTATAAGACCGAACCCTGTGTTTAAACATCAAGCAGTTTCCTGGCCAATTCATCGGTTTCAGTCCAAACTCTTGTTTGTCAATCTAAAAAACACAACAAAAAAAAAAGAATAATCATAATTTGGTTACATAACTAGATTGCTTTCAAAATAAAAACCTATTTGGTAGGTTTTGTAGATATCTTCTTAAAAAGATTGATCAAATTAAAAATGATTTACAAATAGATGTACAAGATTCACAAGGTCAGAACAATTAAAAGATAGGGCAAAAAGAATCACAACTAGAACTAAAGAACCAGCTGAAATATTTTTGGCAAAAAGGCATATACGAATCCTAGACATATTTACAGTTACGCACACTAGCTGGTAGAATCAAAAGTGACAATCGAAATGCAAATTGTTATTTAATAATTAAGAGAGAAGATTCTCATCAACAGAAGGAGTTGTCATGGATTAAAGCCTCAAAGATGCAACACACTAAGAGGAATAAACCCCCTATCCAGAGCAACTAGCTCCTAATTCCCAAGATGACAAAAAAAAAGGTACTCAGATCTCTTTCCAGAAACAAATCCGTAGAAGAAATTAGTGAATACAATGCTTCTAATTTATTTAAATTTAAATTTCTAATTTATTTAATAAAGAATAGAATACAATGCTTACAAGAAGCATGTTGTCGAGTTTACGCAGAGCTGGAAGATTGGTAAAAATATATGATCTTGGTCTGCAAGTCATTACCTGCAAAATGCACCATATTAGAAAAACATCATAAATCTAATTTCCATACTAAATATATGAAAGCGGATTCATTATGTAATTATACATAGTAGAGAGTGTGTCCTATTCATTAATTTTTATGTATTGAAATGTAAATTAAAGTCACAAATGAAAACTCAATCCAATTATACCTCTAGCTTACTACCATCTGGAAATGTTTGCCAAGAAGGCATTAACTCAACAATGTGATCACCAACACAAAGAAGCCAATCCATTTCTCTTTGCCACATTTCTTTCTTCTCACAAGATACAGGTTTTAGTCTCCACAATTGCGCAAATACAGTGCCTACACGTTCCAATAAATCCCCATTCAACAAATTGTTACAACAACATTAAACTTTACTATCGATAGAAAATGTTCTTCATATATAATACATACATCAGAAAAACTTTTATTTATTTTTCTGGTATCAGTTTCTGGTTTATGATTAATCAGAATGAAATTGCAGCAATTGAAACATGAGTGATGGCAGAATAATTAATGTGTTTGCATATGATGATCAGAATATTGGCAAATAGATAATCGGCTCAAAGATCAAGAGTTAAGAAGCTGCAATACATGATATTATTTCAACAAAATCCTTCAATCAAACCTGAGCTTGAAGATGAGAAACTTCATATTTGTTTTTTGCTTTTTCATTATCTTTTCTCTGAAACTGAAAATAGAAGAATCTCAAATTAGGTTTAAAATATAAAATACTAAAATCAATCAAATCATTCAACCAATGCAAATTGCTAATAGAGGAAAAACAAATTTCACTTACTCGTGAATCTCTCTGAATCTGAATCTGAATCGCTGAGTCTGAATAGTAAATCGTAAATTGTAAATCGTTGAATCGTAAGAGAAATCCAATTGAAGATGAATACATATTGAAGACGAAATTGATTGAAGAGGAAATTGAAGGAATTGATTGAAGACGAAATCGAAAAAATGATGAAGAAATCGGGAAAAGCTTCTTCAACGAAAAACGAAAATCAACTTTGACAATTTCCTAGATGAAATAGGGAAACAAATTGAAAAGAAAAGAAATAGGAAAAAAGAATTTCAGAGATTGAAATGGGAATGAAGGAGTTGAAGAACAAAAATCAACTTTGACATTAGATGAAGGCGTTGTTGAGTGAATTGATTTTTGAAGGGGCTGAATGGTTGGTGCGTGAAATGAGTTTTTGGTGAAGGGGTGAATTGAATTTTTGGATAAGAATATTTCAGTTTTTTTTTGTTTAAGTTATTATATATTGATATTAAATTAGTTTTTATGTCAATATTTCAGTTTTTTTTTAAGTTAACATAATGTATTATATTAAATGAGAATAAGTGATACTCTATCTGTAGCTAAAAGTAATTATAGTGACAAATAAAGAGATATCACTAAAAGTTGAGTGTCACAGTAGATCTTTTTTTTTGTAGTGAGAAAACCAATAGAGCCATATGTGTATGACTTTTTGCATATGACAAAAATAATTCTCAACACACAAATGTAAGGGTAGAAAACTCAACAGAGACAAGCTGGATCACAAAAGTCATGGGGAGGATGAAAACAATGGTATATCTAAGACAAATCATTTTAGTCTTTTTCCAATGAAGATGACTAGTATGCTATATATATATATATATATATAAATAAGCATATCAAATGAGAGAAGTTTTACCATGAGAAAATTAGATCTTGACCACACAACCATATTTGAATAGCTAAGATTAGAAGAAAAATGGTTGTACGGTAAAAAATTTACCATATCACCCTCTCATTGTAAAACTCCCAATATATTTCTTATTAATTAATTGTGAGGAAAACAAAATCAAAAGTGCTTTTACAACCCATCAATATTGTGTATTGAAAGACAATATGAGTCTTCCTCAAAACTAGATAACACTCATTATGAAGTGTGTATCCTTGGTGTCCTTTTCGGTTTTGTTAAATGGGGCCCCTTGTCAAATGTTCTCTACTCAAAGAGGACTAAGACAAGGTGACCATTTGTCTCCTAACCTTTTTATTCTTTGTGCGTAAATTTTTTCAGCTCTTCTCACTAAAGCATAATAGAATGGAGACATCCATGGTATCCAAATTGCTCGGGGAGCATCCATTTTATCTCATCTATTTTTCGTAGATGACAACCTCATATTTTGTAGGGCTACTCAAACCAATGCTAAATGTCTGAAATCTCTCTTCCAACTATACCAAGATGCTTCTGGACAATTCATTAATCTTGAAAATCATAGATCTCTTTCAGCCGAAATGTCCCTTTAGACAGACAAACTAACTTCCTAGGATGGATCCCTTTTAAGGCATTGGAGACTCCGTCAAAATACCTTGGCTTACCTTCTTTTATTCTTAATAATAGTATTAAAACCTTTCTTATCCAAACAAGAAATAGAAATGATGTTTCTGCAAATGTCTCGAACAAAATAACAATTATTAAGTTCTAAAATAAGCCCCGAAGGTAAAGTCAAAACATATGTTCGTACAACTAATTTAGCAACCTTTGCTCCATTTCCAACAAGTAGGTCGACTTCACCTTTAGTCAATGTCCTATTCGTTCTTAGTTCCTACACATTAGTACAAATGTGATAACCACACCTAGTATCCAATACCCAAGATGCAGAAGTAGACAAATTATATTATATAACATAAATACCTAAGGTGGAAATCTCACTTCCTCTTTTCTTTAACTCTTCTAAATATTTTGGACAGTTCCTCTTATAGTAACCATGTTAACCACAATGGAAACAAATACCTTCCTTTGCAATACAGCCTACTGGTTTTAGGATATAAGTACTTGGCTTGTCTTTCGCCTTGCCCTTGTCCTTTTATTGCCTAAACATGGGCCTAAGAACTTTTCGTTTATCCTTGCCCTTACCAGTTTGAACCATCATTATGGCCTTACCCTATTTTACAAAAATATGCTCCCATTATCTTACAAAAATCAATGGCCCTCACCATTGACTAGGAAAATCCCATTAAAAAATTTTCTAGTGAGACCAAGATCCATATTTCACCTTGTTTTGAGACAACTAAGTTGATTCACCTCAAACATGACTATTTAGGTAGATAATTCCTTTCGAATTACATCACATGTAACTATTGGAACAGTTGGGTGAATAGGACTTGTTCTAATCCATCTTATGAATTAAATTTTAATCCCTTTGCCTCTAAGTCCATTTCAATCATATTGAATTCAACTTAATTAAGTTAAAATTCATATCTTATCCTGTCGCACCTCACCGATATAGAATAGTGTACCCAACTTTAGCATGATCCACACTATATGATACCGGCCTTAACGAGTGCCACACATTGAAAGAAATTTAAACTTAATATTTAATTTGAGGGATTTTTATTTAGCGATCTCACTGACTTTTGTATTTCATACAAACATCTCTTAGCATGCATGTATATATACTCTCCGATACCATTATTGGGAAATCAAGAGATGTATTTTAAAACAATTTTAAAATCATTCTCAAGAGAAAAAATTACCCATTGTCATGGATCACGCAAACACAATATTTCACATGAGGTTTATGTATTTACCTCTTGAAGCGTCGAGGAGGACAAACCACCAACACCACGATATGGCACTGTTTATACTCAGTCCACATGAACGGTTGCCTCGGAATGCATCGATACTAGTTGCAACTATAGTTAAGAATGATTCTAGGGTTAGGTTAAGGGAAGACACAATATATCATATATATGGTGGTCCTTTCTACGTTACTGTCTTAGTGGATCTTATACGCCACATGTCCAATTCAATTTATTTAATTAAATCATCAATCAATTAAATTATTATTTAATTAAATAATTCTTTAATTAAATATTTACTTTTCGATTTAACCATTCTATCCTGTGACCTTATAGGCTCCTACTTAATTGACAATAATATAAAATATTAAAATAATATAAAAATTAAATAAATATTAAATATTATAAACAATGAGCTGCATCTAGAAATGCATTATTCCTACCCAATTAATGACAAAATCGGTGATACTATTTTAACCTTATCGTGACCACTATTTACTGTAACTATCCCTTCCTCTAAATGTCTTAATTGAACACAAGACATAAACAGTGTATCCTTGTTAGGTCCAATAACTCGTTTCTCGATTCCCGAGTATACATGAAATTACTAATGTACACAATATCTTATATTGGTCCATTTTGGCATGGCCACGCATATTTCATATATCACTCTATTGAAATGCCCAAGACACAACTTATATTATGCAGAAGCGATGAATCCTATCTACATAGCTCACATCCCTCTACATGGTTTATTGTGTCTACAATAACCATCGTTATGATTGTCATGTTACATATAATATTTGATGGCCTCAAAGTATATAACTCTCTAAGTAGGGATCATAGTGACTTCAAGTCAAAAGACTATTTACTATGGTCACATGAGAATCGTTAATGACACTTGCATAACTATTATGTAACGTTCTCATAGCGGATCAATATAGTACAAATATTACTCTGAATATTTGTTGGAACCAAGCGGGTTTTCCTCTCGTGGTTTGATATTAACAAAGGTATTTTAAGAGAGCAATTTGTTTAGACTAATGGATTCATTAAGTGTCCAACAATTAGAACAAGAAAATCAAAGGAAGGTGCTAGAGAAAGCCACCAGAGGAAGCTACCAAAGGAAGTGACTAGAGGATGAGATCAGAGGAACACAAAAGCATACACTTCTTCCTTTGAACAAATGCGTCTGAAAGCTACGTGCCTCTGAAGGTTATGAAGATTGCCTCTGATGTTTGGCTTTGAAGTTTGGGTCTGAAGACTGGCTCTAAAACTAGGTCTAAAGACTGCCTTTCAAGATTGTCTGAAGACTGAATTTGAAGCATGCCTCTGAAGCCCTTGCCTGCCTCTAATGTTCACAAACTCATCATGCCTTTGAAGAGTTTATATCAAGCTATCATTAACTCTAAAAAGATTGTTCAAGTCATGCATTCAAAGCTCATATTCTGCTAATCAAAAGTTGCAACACACTTAAAATGTTGCCTTTGATATGCAACCTCTAATGCTGCATTGACTCTAATGATTCAACAATGTGATTTTCCCAAAGCCACAAATTCCAAGTCACACAATTATGCGTCTGACTTTTATCATCCAAGACACACAACATCTCACTCCAACTAGAAAGTCAATGGCTCTGATGGAAAGTCAACGACTCTAATTGAAAGAATTCATTTTGAAGAAAAGACTTAGCCGAATCAGAATTTCTAAATATTCAAGAACAAGATTGAATCCATTCTCGATCCAATAAATCAAGAGTATGAAGGAATATTTGCGTGAATAAGTTTTTGAACACAATATGAAATTAGATACTGTTCATAATTATAATTGAAGGGAATCTTTGACCAAGGTGAAAAGAAGATATGGACAAAATATTGTTCACAAGAAGATATGGTCAAAATATTGTTCACAAGAAGATATGGTCAAAATATTGTTCACAAGAAGATATGCCCAAAATATTGTTCACAAGAAGATATGGTCAAACTATTGTTCACAAGAAGATATGGTCAAACTATTGTTCACAAGAAGATATGATCCAAATGTTGTTCACAAAAAAATATGGTCAAAATATTATTCACAAAAAGATATGCTCATAATTTGTTCACAAGAAGATACACTTAGAATTATTCACAAGAAGATACACTCAGAATTATTCACAAGAAGAAACACTTATAATTATTCACAAGAAGATACACTCATAATTTGTTCACAAGAAGATACATTCAGAATTTGTTAACAAGAAAGATATGATCCAAATTTTACAAGGACAAAATGAAACCCTAATCTATTCTATAAATGGATACGCAAGGCTGAAGAAGAAATCACGAACTCATAAACTCAGAAATTCATACAATTCAGAAAAACTTTCGAGATCTCAAATTTCTTGAGTATTCAAAGTTCAAAGGTTTAAGTTCTATAGAAGCACTTGCTCAAATAAGTACTTTCTATGTTTTTAGTGTGAGAAATCAATTGTAACAATCTGCTTAGTAGAAGAAAAACACAATCCATTCCAAACTAGTGTAACCCAATCCGATAGTGGCTTTAGTGTTCCTCGAGCAATTTGTGGTTTTTAGGTTGTGTTGAGAAGACTTGGCTTGTGGTCAAGGTGTAGTTGCCTTCAACAATATGTGGTTATCATGTTGTGTGGAGAATACTTGACTTGTAGGGTCAAGGTGTTTGTTTGCCTTAAAAAGTCTGTAGGTTTTAGGTTGTTTTGAGAAGACTGACTTGTAGGGTCAGGTGTTGTGTAATTCAAGGATTTGAATTAGTGGTTAAATCTGACTTGAAGGGATTGGATGTAGCTACCAAGTTGGTGGTGAATTAGGTTAAATCTGCTTGTGTCGCTTTACTTCTGCACTATTTATTTTATTGTTGCCTCTGATTGCTACTGTCTCTGTTTTAGTTAAAATCACCAAACACAAACCAGTTATTGAATAAATAATTAAAAAAAATTCCAACTTAGACAAACACAACTCAACCCTCTTCTCGTATTTGCACCTTCAGTCTCTTTATATGCTAACATGAACCTTTATTGTTGCTAAGAACACTATCACGTATTCATCATTTTTCATTCACTCAATATCATAATATAGATTAAATACTTTTTCTAATTCAAATATTGTTTGTGAGTGAATCTGTGAATGAGGTATTTCTTGTTTGGGTGATTGTTTCAGATGTGAGCGATCGAGCGGATATCCATTGATGGAATGATGAAGGCATAAATATGGGTTTCTCTTTAGGGTATAAAGTGGAATTTACTCTAGGTTGCTAAACTTCAATATTTGATTTGTCTTAATCTTGAAGATAGTGGTTTAGATTTTATCGTCAAAGGTTTATCAAGAAATTTGATTCTGAGCATTTAGAGAAGAAGGGATTGGTGTGTATGATTTTTATGGGTTCATAACCTTCCAATTTATTGACCTTTTTAGTAACCACCAATTTGTAGAGCTAGAAATTGGAAAAACAAAGGTTATAGTAACCACTAATTATTAAGAGCTAGCAATGGGAAAGAAAAAACATATAGTAAGCACTACATTTTAAAGGAATCAATCTCATCTGTAATGATGTTTGATAGACGTCTCAAATAAAATGGCGCTACCTATAAATTAAATTGGTCCTCTCTTTGCCCATAAAAGATACGCTCATTTTTCTACTTACGTGTACAAACACTACTAGAAAACATGTTTTTAGCGTCCAAATCTAGCGTCAGCCGCCGATACCGACGCTTATAGTGTTGGATTAGCGCTAGCCTAGCGCACGCTCCGTCACTTTAATAATTAATGTTTTTTAATAAATAATAGTGTCAATCTAGTCGACTCTTTCTATAAGTAAGGTTGACGCTTCCCTTTTTTCTTCTTAATCGTTTAATTAGCGTCAGACAATCCAACACTACGTTAATTTTTCATATTTTCAGTAAAAAAAAAGTTTTAAAAAAAAATTCACCCTATCCTACCTCTCATTTTTTCTCACTTCCTCGCTCTTTTTCCCTCTCATTCACTCTCATTGTCCATCTCCCCAAGAACCCTACCGACGGTAGCCTTACAGGTGTCATCGCCGAATCTCCTTTTCCCCACAACCACGTCGCCTTCCACTCACGATTTACTTCCTTCTATTTTTCCCTCACTAATCAGAAAAACCCACATGATTTTCCTCTTTTTTTTATTCATTCACTCTTGTTTCCTCACAACCTTGTCGGAGGATATCAACAAAAGTGTCATATAAAGAGGTCAAAACTAGTATAGATATGCAATAATCAATCATTCAAAAGCATATTTAATAAATTACTACCCCTGTCCCTAAATATATAATCCTCTTGAATATTTTTCTTGTTCCTTTTTTTAAGACTTCTTTCAAATAATTAACTATATTAATTATTTACCAACATCCATAAAAAAGCACAACTTCTAAGTTTAGTTCATCAAGAGACATCTCTATCAACTCAAGAAATCTACCTGTTAGAACCAACTATAGGAACATTTCTTCCATCATGTTTTGATGATAAAAAAGGTACTTTGTGAAAATAGTTAATTGCAATAATGAATTCATTAAGTGTGTAGTAAATAGAACCATGAAACAGAGGAAACGATATCAGAGGAGGTGAAGATGTTAGAGGAAACGAAGACATCAGAATAAATGAAGATGTCAAAGGAAACGAAGACGTCAAAGTCAAGTGAAGTCAAAGGAAGTCAACACAACGTTCAAACTCTGGTTATTATACGCGATATTGTGTGCGTGCATCTGCCTAAGAAGATTTGCCTCTAAAGTGTCTGCTCAGTGCGCCTTTGAAGCTTCTGCGTGTATGCCTCTAAAGTGTCTATATGCCTATGAAGACTGAAGCATGCCTCTGAAGCGCCTACTTTAGTAACTCTAAAGCTTCTATTCGATTTTCCTCTGAAGCTCATGTTATGTTCGCTTTGAAGACTGCAACTTGTTCCAAGATATTGCCTCTGATACACAACATGCTCTGAAGATGCAACAAGGTGACGTTTCCCATGCTTTAATTCTAAGTCGTGCAATTTTGCCTCTGCCTCTGACTATCTGAACCAAGCAACACAACATCTGACTCCCATTATCAAGTTATGTTTTGATGAATAAATTCAACGGCTCTAATGGAAGTCAGCGTTATGATGGCGACTGAGTTGTTTCATGATTTTGAAGGTGCAAGAACATATTCTGATATGTTCCCGCTGCTCTTAAACAAACATATGAAAGAAGATTCAAGGAGAATTATTTTCAAGCGCTATCTGGACATTTTCACACATAATTATTCTAGAAGATTTGGTTGAAGATTCGTTTTGGAATTAATCAAGCTTCAATGGTCATATTCCAAAATTGTATCTATCAAGGTTTAGTTTTTGCGAAGATCTCTATTGACCTAGCGCAAGGAAGATACACTCATAAGATTCAAGGATAATTATTTTCAAGTGTTGTATAGATATTCTTGTAGATAATCATTCTATAAGATTTGGTAGAAGATTCGTTTTGGAATTAATCAAGCTTCAACGGTCATATTCCAAAACTATATCTATCAAGGTTTATTTTTTGTGAAGATCTCCGTTGACCTCGCGCAAGGAAGATACGCACAAAATTTGTTTGGGGCAGTATTGAAACCCTAATCCGTGATATATAAAGGTATCAATTTTGAAGAAGAATACACAATACAACAACTCAGAAAACCTTACGAACACACAAAAAAAAAACTCTAAGTATTTAGTTTCAAGGTTTTAGTTTCAAAGCAAAGGTACTCATTCAATTTGTATTACTTAGTGCTTAGTGCTCTGTATTACACATAACCAAGTTTCACCCCTCTGTAACCCAAACCGATAGTGGCTATTTTTTCTCAACGGCTATTTTTCCTAAACCGATAGTGGCTATTTTTTCTCAACGACTTGTAGGTCAAGGTGTTGTAGTGTCTCAACAGTTTGTAGGTTTTAGGCTGGAAGTTGAGAAAATTGACTTTGTAGGGTTAGGTGTTGTAATTCAGGTTCTAAATTCGTGGGTAAATATTTCTATGTGAGGGAACTGGACGTAGCTGCCACATTGGGAGTGAACCAGTATAAGTCCTAGTATTTTTCCCTCTGTCTTGATACTTTGTTTTATTGTTGCCTCTGTTCTATTATATTTGTTCTAGTATCCCGAACTATATTTTTTGAAAAGAAGTTTTTAATAAAACAAAATACAATTCAACCCTCCCCTTCTTGTGTTTTTGCACCTTCACTAACATCATCTTCAAGTAGGTTATGTACATATCCAATAATGTCTCGCAATCTTATCTCACCTTTTTATACCTTTCATGTTTTCTAGAATATGTATATATGCGTATTGGTGACATATTTGATATGTATCTAGGATTTTTTTTTTAAATAATAATAATTCTATATATGATATATATCCATAGAGTATTGGTATCTGATACAAATACTTCCCCTATTTTAAAAGTATATGAACTTCATATACGTAAACTTATTCAAAAACTTGTAAACTACACAAAATGGTTTTTATTGGATATTTTTATATCTCCTTTATTGAAACTATTTGGATTGAGTCTTTTTCTATAACCAAAAAGAGATTTATAAAAATAGAGTGGGATAAGTATAATTTTTAAATTTACGGATTTGCTAGTTGGTTCGCGGTCCATATAGCTATAATTTTTTTTAAAATAAAATAAGTATAACAATTATACTTTTGAATTAGTCTATGAATTATGGACTAATTAATATTTTTGTGGTTATATAGTTATATTCTATCATATTTTTGTTATAATCTTAACATAAGCACATGTCAAGACTATTCAAAACAATACTCAAGCCTAAAAAGTCTAGCTAAAGGCCTAAAGAAGCAAACAACATCATGATTAATCTCTAGATTGATGAGCTATGAGCAAGGATAACTAGGACAGCAAGGACATTGCTGCTGCACCTTTTTACATAAAGTACATCATACTTTTGAGAAAAAAGACTGACACTAGACATCTACTAAATCATCCATCCACATTTTCCATACAACACAAAACCAATAACATTTTGGTTTTACAAAAGAATATTCTGGTTATTCTCTTTTAAAGACAGAATTAAAACAGATCATTTTTCATTGTCCAAACCACAATTTAAAGAGTATCAAGACTGCTCAAATCAACGGTGAAGCCCAGAACTCGAGCTGAATGCCCAAATGAGGAAAACAACCACAAGATTGATCTCCAAATTGATGAGGTTTGAGCAAGGACAAAAGTATACTGTACTTACATTATTCTGCATAATTCTGATTTGGAACAGTACCAACTGACATTTCACAGCCGTTTCACTCACTCATTCACGTTTTCCATCAAACCCAAAAGCAAGAACGTTCTTCGTTTGTCAAGAACGTTTTGGACAACAATATAAACATATGTTTAATTGCTTTAAAATTTATCTGACAATTGGAAAGTGTGTTCAACGACTATATTCAATTTAATCTGAATATTCAAAGCATTTTATCATCTGTAAATTGAAGATCAATTGGAAGATGAAAGCAAGAGTTCAATTTACAAATCTACCAACACTTGTTCAAGTAATAACAAGTCAAAAACTCTTCAAACAAACTTCAGCTCTCTTCACTATATTTGTGGATCATCATTTACTGAGTTTGTCTTTATTTATCTCAAACAAGTGTTGCGAAGTTTCAAGATCCAAAACACTTTTATCATACACATTATTTGTAACTCAAACCTATCTTTTATGTTAGATTGAGTGTGTTTGTAAAAATCTTTTAAAGGCTGAAAGGTGAAGATTGTAATTGATCAAGGTGTTATCAAGAGAAAATGTGTGAAGGAGAACATTATTGGTTCTGAAGCACATAGTGAAAATTTCACGGTTGTGAGGATTGGACTAGTTCGAGTTGGGTGAACTAGTATACTTTTTGTGTGTGATATTTCTATCCTTTATCTTTAATTATTTGCACACACAAATCACACTTCATTATAAACTAATTTGTTTTATTTACTTCAAACGTATCCAGAACACTTTGGACATTCTGTTTCAACCAAAATTGATCTTGAGTTAATTTAAATTAAGCACATGAATCAAAATTTTAAAAGGGTCACAATTCAAATCTCATTTCTTGTGATTGACATTGCTACTTCAAGAAGTATAATTTTTAAATCTGCGGATTTGCGAGTTGGTTCGTGATCCATATAACTATAATTTTGTTTAAAATAAAATAAGTATAACAATTATACTTTTGAATTAGTCAATGAATTATGGACTAATTAATATTTTTGTGATTATATAATTATATTCTATTATATTTTTGTTATAATCTTAATGTAGATTTTCACTATGGAATTCCTTCTAAGTATTATTTGTCACGTTTTTCTTAATTAGCAATTACAATATAAAATTATCAACAATAATATTTTTTTAGCTTTTTTTTAAACACAAGATTATTTAAATTCCAATTTTCGAGTATTTTTTTAAACAAAAAGTTGTTTTATTTTAAATTTTAATGGTACGCGAATCAACACGTTGAACTGTAGAGTAATGTGGGGTGGACTTGGCCGAAAGAATTCCAATTCGTCATGGACTTGGCCCAAAGAATTCCAATTCGTCATGGACTTGGCCCAAAGAATTCCAATTCGTCATCTTTCACATGCGGGTTTTAGCATAGCGCGTTAAACGGTGCAGATTAATACGTATACCCAACTCTAGATATTACATTACAATCCTTAAAAGATATCTATAGGACCGACACTCACCAATCCGAATAAGAAAAATCAATTTTCCTACACACCCGATCAATAAACTAACCTCAAGATAACAATTTTATAGGTCATGTTAACATATGTTCTAAGAACACATATTAAGAATTCCCCAAATAACATATATATTTAAAAAATAAAATACACAATTTGTCTTAAAAAGACGCAATTTCTAATATAATATTTTTATTTAGTATAATAATACGTGCCTTTATGGCACATCTTAGCATTTTCCTAATTTTGTTTGTGCAACTAATGCTCAACAATTCGCAACACTATTCTTAAGTAAGATAATATTTCTCAATAATCACAACCACCAAACAACATCTCCCCAAACCTTAAATGCCTTCCACCCAACATCCCCCAACCTAAATGCACACTTTTTGTCTTTGACTTGCCAAGTGTGACATTGCTTCTCATCGAATATCAGATTATGATATTAAAACAATTATTGCAATTATTACAAATCAAAGAAACTAAATTATTTACTTGTGGGTCGAACTTCTTTTATAAGAATTAAACTCAACGCCAGCAGCACAGAAGGTCACTGAAACTGGTTGAGCTGCTACGGCATTCGTCAAAGTTAATTCGTTATTTTCATATACAAAAAAAGTTAATTTGTTATTTCCACGTATATCAAAACCATCAAATCAAACACATTATCTAACATTTAGACAACCATTTTGATAAATAAAAATTGAAGAGCAAAAAAAGATAACTATATATTATTATTTACAACTGCAAAGATTTAAAAAGAAATAAATACCATATTTCTTTAACATGGAAGTCCGCGTTTATCTTCACACTTATACTTTTTTTCTAAAGCAATTCCATTTTCCATTACATATTCGTTGCCTTTGTTTATCCATCCACCTCTAATTGTTTATTTATTGGTTACGCTACATATATATTTTTTGGGTTAAATAAATTTTTAATTTCAATAAATTTTTAATTTTTTTTAATCTCTAAAAAAGAAATTATATGTTTTAGTATTTACAAAATTATTATATAGACATTTTTAGTTCTTGTTGAAACATCAACATATATTCTTGAATGATTTTTTTTATGCATGTTTACAACACTTTAAAAGTTCTTCCACAAAGAATGAACTTAAAATTCAATTTTTAAGTTTATGTTTTAAGAATTTTTATCTTGAACAAATGACATTTTAAAAAGTTTACATTTAATTCATCTAAAGTTAAAAAATTCTAAATTTTTATGGATAAATTTTCAATAATGTTTTGAACATGCTTGCAAAATATCTTTTAAAAAATTAAAATTTGAAGGATGTTTTATCCTACCAAAAAATAAAACAACTTATAAAATAATTTTGTAGGAATTAAAATATAAGATTTATTTAGAAATTAAAAACGAAATTTCGAAATTTTACAGGAACGCAAATTTTTTTTAATCTTATATATTTTATTCTCAAATGAGATGTGCTTTCATGTCACACTATTGATGAAACTAAAAATGGATAATTTTTTTGTAAAATGGTTTTCCTCTAAAAGTTGAAAGTGTTATTGAATAACTTCTTTAAATATTGCAAATGAAAATTCATGTGATGATTTAAGAAGAAGTAAAAGATAAAGAAAAGTGACATTTCTTAGAAAGTGATTTTATATTTATCTTTTTGAAAATCAACTTCAAAATTTTTATGAAGTTAATTTATTCTTCTGATTGAAATATTTGGAAAAAAACTAATAAAATTGCAATGAATTCAATTTCAAGCTGAATTCAGACTAATGGATTGTGATTCACTAATCGATTAGGATTAGAAATAGATCAAAACATTCTAAACTGGGTTAGTTGACTCAATACAACCAATAATTGATTAAATTAATTACTTAATCGATTAAATAAATTACTTAATTGATTAGCTTATTAGAATTGGTCAATGACTCGATTAAAATCAAATAATAAATTGATAAAACAATGTTGAATCTGTATATAACTTTGATAGAAATGTCAGTGATAGGCAAATTAGACTCGATTACGCAATTTAGTTAGAAACTAAGGTTTATTCGCAAATTAGGGTGTTACACAAACTGAACCCGCATTCTTTTTTTCTTCTTTTTTCTTTCGATCAATTGACCTTTAATCTCAAATTAGACAAACCCATACAAAACTAGGAATACCTCTACCAAATAATCTATAAATCCAAATAAATAAAATTTGAACCAATTATATATATCAAAAATGTACTTAATAAAATTTAATCTATACCATCTTTATAAAAAAAGTTAAATCCATTTTTTAAATCACCCTTCATGATGTAATAGATTGATTCGTTGAAAAAAAGATACATTTTAAAGATATTGTCATTATATAGGAGAGAATTAATTAATTAATATATTTGTTTATATTTCATAATAAAAAGTAAAAAATGCTTAAAATTTATTTAAGTGGGAGTACATGTCAACTATGAAGCATAGATTCTTCTAAAATGATCACTCTAAATATTTACCCAATATCACTATTAGTACTCGTAGGATAATATGTTTTTTTATCATTATTTTATTGCAAGGGAAATCGTTCTTATATATTAATATAATATTATATATATATTTGTGTTTATTTGTTGTTGTAACCAAATAAAATTTGTGATTTTTTAATTTTTATTGTGATTTAATATTGTGGATAGAACAATTTAACTTTTTTTAAATTAAATTACATAAAAAAATTATTTCATAATTGACACACACATGTTTTAATTTTTTTAATTGTCGTATTCGGTATATCAATACCATATAGCATATGAGTACTTTTTTCAGATTAATTAAATAATTAATCAAAAAATATCTAAACTGAAAATTTACGTTTGAGAAAAAATGGGGAGCCAAAGGTAACTTAAAAAAAGTGTCACATTTAATTATAGCCCATTAATAAGAATCATTGGGCCCAAAGACGAAAGGGTACAATAGTAACTTCATTCGTATGACATAATTAGGGTTTCATTTCGTTGTGGCCTATTTAATCTGTAACCAAGCACCCATTCCACGAAAAAGTTAGGGTTTAAGCTTCATTCACGAGAAAAAATGTAGGGTTAATTCCGAAGTTTTCGTCATCAGTTTTTTCTTCTCTTCTTTATCAATTCAGTTTTTGATTCTACTTTATTTCATTGGCCTGTGATGTATGAAATTTGTCCGTACCATCTGAGATTCTCTGATCGAAACAACAATTTTTGAATCTGAGGCCTATTTTCAACAATCGAGGTTAATTTTTTATTCTGAATTTTAATATATTGATTGTTTTCCAGTTGAAGTTTGTTATGAATGAAAAGGCAACAATTTAGAGTCTCTGGTTCGCTTATTCTATAGTGATTTCAGTGCTGTACGTTGCCGATATAAAACTGGATCTGAGATTTTTTGTCATTTGCCTCCTTAGGCTGATGCATTTCCATATTCCTACAATTTCGTATATTATATTAGATAATCTTTACAATTACTTAGAAGTAAACCTGCAATAATTCCCATGTACATTAGCATGTGTTGATTTAGTGAATAATTCCCATGTCTAGTTCGATTTCACATAAAACTATTTAAGAATCCGGACGACTTCAACGGCTGTGGATATTCAAAGTCGCTACGCAATTTTCAGTTAAAAGTTTCTCTTTTACTTTAAAATTCAATATTTTTATTTAGAAATTATAGAATAATCAATAATTTATAATAAAAAAAGCCTCAATTAATCTTGATGACCTTTTGTTTTTTTCATTTTCATAACTCAAAATATTAAAATTTTCATAAAATAAATTGTATTTTAACATCGACGATATTATTAAATTTTAGAGTAAATACAGCCAAAATTAACAGCGTTTACACCCAACAGTTTTGACATTTATGTTTATATGGTTATTCCTTGATATATAGGATTATAAATAACAAAATAATATATATATATATATATAGGATTATATGTGTATATATTAATAACAAAAATTACTATTGTAAATAATTACATAATATTTTTTCAAATTAGTTTATTATATTTTTAAATATTATAAATTAAAAAATACTAAAATTAAATAAGTAATAATTATTTTTAAAATATTAATTGACACTATTAAAAAACATAAATTTTTTAATATAGAACGTATCAATGTTTTTTCACTCTATCAATTGAAAAGTGAATAAAATTTATATAAAAAAAATTAATAAAATGAAATAAATTACAACATCTTTATTCCTCTAAAAACCAATACTCAAAACATGGTGAATTCTATTAGGGTTTATGAAAAAGCATCCGATGAGTCGAAAGCCTCTAAGGAGTTTGGTCCTTGGATGATTGCTAAAAAAAACCAAAATCTTAAATGGAATTGAAAGAGAATTAATGCTCCAAAACATTCTACTAAGTTGCTTAGTCAACAAAAAAATCAAGACATGGGCTAAAAATCGGTTTCGATTAATGGATGGTAGTACTTATCCTTTAGTTACAACTCTATTGGTAGTGAGAATGAATGGATAGTGATACTTATCTCCTAGATATCGGGTTCCATTCTCAGGGAAGACAAAAACTTGCTATTTCTTATGAAGTGGAAGGGGTGAGAAGATTGTGATTAACAGTGTAGTTAGTAACGATAAGGGCTGAGCTGTTACAGCAAGCGACCATATCTTATGCTAAGAAGGACGAAGTCTTATCGATGCTTGAGCAAATGAAAATTCTCCGACATCAAAATTAAGATAATATTATAACTGAGTCTATAGGAAGCATGGGTGGTGCGCAACCACCGATCTTAGCCAATTTTGATGAATTGTTTAGTGTGGAATTATTGGGGAGAATTAGCTCGCAATTTCCCCATGTTGTATGAAGATTTACAAAATAACTTTTATTTCTTCGTTAGAAACTCACATTAGTGGTGTGTATGTTGCTGAGGTAGTTAACCATATTGGATTACATGATGGTATCCTTGTTAAAGCAAATGGCTTCTCTAGAGGGATTTGGTGTCTTTGGAAAGTTAATTTTCCTCTTATCTTTATTATTTCTCTAAGTATTGAATCCAAACCAAACTCAAGTAGGAAGTTTGGGACAAGCTTCATGAGTTTCATGCTTCTTTTCCAGGACCTTGGTGTATGGGAGGAGTCTTTACTTTTGCTATCTCTTTAGATGAAAAAGGTTGGTGTTGCTCCGATAAATCAATGGTTGTGTGAGGTTTTTGCTGACTATATTAATGATTGTCAGCTTATGGACCTTGCGTTCTTTGGTTCCCCTTTCACTTGGACTAAAGGTCAGTTACATGAGAGGCTGGATAGATTTATGGCTAATGAACACTGGTGTACTCTTTTTCCTTCTTGTAACGTGACTCATGTACATATCCTTTCATCTGATCATTGTACTATTTGGCTTCGTACTTAGTTAAGAAACGATAGTCTGGATACAGGCTACTTTAAATTTATTGGGGCATGGGTTGATCATCCAAATTTTAGGAATCAAGTGGCTAGTTCCTGGAATACTAAAGCAACATGGAATCATAATATTAACAATACTGTTTAGAATCTAAGGGATTGGAATAAGGATGTGTTTAGAAATATCTTCAAAAGGAAGAAACGTATTCTTAGAAGACTTGAAGGTATTCATCGGGTGCTTCAGGATAACCTAAATGATAGGATTAAACATTTGTGTAATAAGCTTTGGGAGGAGTATAATACTAATTGTTCATTATGAGGAGGTCTGCTGGTATCAATAAGCTCATAGTAAATGGATTTCTCTAGGTGATTGCAATTCTAGATTCTTGTATATGTCTATGTTGAAGAGGAGAAGATGCAATAAAATTGTCGCCCTTCAAGATCAAATAGATGTTTGCCTTCACAATGAAGTTCAACTGAAGACTCATGTCACTGATTTGTATCATAACCTTTATTCATCGGCTAGAATTTCATATATCTATTTCCCAAGATTGGCTAGGCTGATTACCTTGGAAGAAGTTAGAAGTATGTTGTTCAGCATGAAGAGTTTCAAATCCTCTAATCCTGATGGTTTTCATCCTTCTTTCTTTAAAAGTCAATGGGAGATAGGTGGCGAATCTCTTCACAAGATTGTGTAAGATTGTTTTGAAGATCCTTTTGAGGATGAGAATGTCAACCAAACACTCCTTATTCTTATCCACAAGGGTAATGACTCGCCCAAAGTATCTCAATATAAACTGATTGCTTTCTACAAGGTGGTTTATAAGGTTATTACTAAGATGGTTTCACAAAGAATGAGAACCATTCTTTCTCATGTGGTGGACCATACTCAAAGTATATTTATCCTTGAAAGATCTACAATGGATAATATTTTAGTTCTTCAAGAATGTATCCACTCTATGAACAACATGAATAGGAAAGTAGGGTACATGATCATTAAGGTCGATCAGGAGAAGGCTTATGATAGACTAGAGTGGAACTTTAGTTCAGATACCTTGTGTATCCTCTATATTCTTTCTTTACTTAGAAATTTGATTGAAAGTTGTATCTCTTTGTCCTCTATGCGTATAAGTTGGAATGGCGGACAAACTGATTCATTTGCTTCGTCTAGAGGGCTTAGACAAGGGGATCCCATATCACCATACCTTTTTGTGCTTGCATTGGAGAGGTTGGGACATCGGATTACTGATTTAGTAAATACTAACATTTGGAATCCTCTTAGCATTTGGGTGAGGGATTGGTCCAAAAATTTCCCATGTTTGTTTTGCATATGATATTGTGTTGTTGGTTGACGCATTTATAGATAAATTTTGTTTAATTTGTGATACCCTACAGGATTTTTGTATGAAATCCGACGAAAGAATCAATCTACATAAATCCAAAGTATTCTTCTCTAAGAATATTTGAGAAAGTAATGTTGATGTTATCGATTCTATGTTGGACATAGATGTCACTCAACATCTTGGTCGCTACCTTGGAGTTCCTTTTCTTCATCAGAGAATTTCAAAGGAGGCTTACTCCTTTATTTTGGATCGCATGCGAAAGAAGCTTTATGGTTGGAAAGCTAATAGCTTGCCTTTTGCGTGAAGAGTAAGACTAGCCCAATCTTCTATCTCTTGCATCCTTGAGTATACTATGCAAACTTCAACTATTCTAGTTTCTGTTTGTGATCAAGCTAAGAAAATATTATGAAACTTTATATGAAGTATTGTTGACGAGCAACGCAAGTGTCATTTAATATCTTGGGATACAATATGTACCCCTAAGGAAGAAGGTGGTTTTTGTTTTAGAAACATAAGAGTCCTCAACAAGGTGTATATGTTAAAGCTTGCATGGTAACTTGTTGCTTGCACTCACAAGCTTTGGGTTCGATTGATGAGAATTGAAAACTCTTCATCAAATGCATATTTTTCATTGTTGTTAGTCATATTTATCTTTAATCATTAGTTAATTTAAGGAGTTATTTGATATATTTTGTTGATTTTAGTTATGGATTTAATAAAATGTTTATGTTCTTATTTCCTTGATTAAGTAGAAATTTTTTCTAGTTTTGCGTTGTTTCTTTGTTGTAGTGCAGTGCTGAATTTTGGTGAGAAATCATCATGACCTATGTGGAGTATTTCAGTCATATCTAGAGTTGTAGATGTTCAATTGGAATAAAACCAAGTGCAAATGAAAGTTAAGATCCATAGCTACAACTTTCATGTAGACATTAGAACCAAATACGGACTCAAAACAGGAGAAAATGCAGTAAATGTCAGATAAAAGATGTTGCGCGCCTAAAGCGCAAATTCTCGCGCCTGGGGCGCATTTCTACATCCTTGATTCTGTCTAGTCGCAAATGTTGCGGCTGGGGTGCGTGACACGCTGCAGAATGCATAAAAAACGTGTTTTGATCACTTTCTATGGATCTTTTTGGCTATTGGGAAGTTTGGAGACTTGTGTCCTAGCAGAGAAACTCAGAGAACTCTGATTCCAACACCATTGAAGGAGTTTTATCAAGAATCATTCATGAATCTTTCTTGTAATTCTTCTTTAATCTCTATCTTTTGTATCTCTATCATGAGTAACTAAATCCTATTTTTTAGGGATGAGTGAAACAAGATAAAACCCTTATTTGTCTGATTTGATTTTTAGTTATATGAATGAGTTTATTGAATTATTTTTCTCATATATGTGCTTAATGCCTTTTATTTCTTGATCAACTTTAAATTGTTTTACGATTCGTATTTTGAAACGATTGTGGACTTTACGAATGCTTGAGATGAGAAATTTATGATATTGTAGTCTAGGGATAGATGTAGGTCATGAAACCAATTGAATTATATGCAAAGGCAATAGTTTAGTAAGATAATTCTTGTATTGTAAAGCTTAATTATAATCTTAAATCCACTAAGGAATTAGGGGTTACTTTGGAATTAAATGTTATGTCACTAAGACATTAGGGCAAGAATAATAAAGAGAATTCGGTAATAGTTCAATAAAAGGACTTAGTAACTAGGATCAAATTAGAAACTAAGGTTGGATTCGAAGTGAAACTCATGTCTGACATTTTTCTTATTATAAAAGTTCAATTCTATTACTCTTGTTAGTTTCAAATATTATTTCAATCAATTCGGAAACTTTTTGTTTAATTTTAGTAATTAAACACAATTCGATAGTAAAACACAATCCTTGAGTTTGACACTCGGTACTACTATTTTAATTATTACTTGAAACGATTCATTTCACTTGCTGAAACACTATCAAGAACTAAGTATGGTTGCAGTGTTCAAGTTATGCCCAAGACGTCTACTTGAAATGACATATCCAACATGTCACGTGCTATATATCAAGTTGTAGAACAAGAAACACAAGACAGGGGGTTGAATTGTATTTTATTTTAAAACCATTTTTGACAAAATTCAAACATAGTGATGAAAAACATAGCAGATAAAACAATAAACACAGAACAATACAAACCAATTTTTCTTGGTTCACCACCAATATGATAGCTATGTTCAATGCTTTCAAAATGAAGGATTTAATCCACTAATTTACAAACTGAATCACATGTCCACTGAACATCCACTACTGGGCTAGGTTACAAAAAAAATGTGTTTAAGGGTTTTCTAAATATCTCTCACCATAATGTGTTTACAATAGTTATACTCTCAAAAATTATTTCTTAGCACTTATACAAAATAAAAGGATTAAGAGAAAGAGTGTATAGACAATTGCATCGTGCTTATTGTAGTATTGTATGTTGTCGTGTTGTTCAATGAGGGTTGGGCATCTTTTTATAGATAACTTTAGGATTTTGGCCATTGTCTTTATCGCAAGAAATCAACATGTATTATGAAGTTTCATATCAAATCTTCATAATTGATTCAACATTAAAGGTTGTCCAAATTTATCCTTGTAATTAATTTTCCGTATCTTGATATAAAGACAGAAGGAGTAGAGGATATCACGATCAGAGTATGTCACATAGACCTTTAGACAAATAACATATTCAAACTGTTGAGAAGAAAATGCACAAATTTATCTTCTTCAAAGCGTTGACTTTTTACCAAAATGTTGACTATCCAGAGTATTGACTTCCATTAGAGCATTGACTATCCAGAGTATTGACTTTTTTTATCAAAGCGTTGATTTTCATTAGAGTCGGACGATCAAATGCTTGACACGAATATCAGAGGCAGAGTAATCAGATGCTTGTTATATTCATCATAGCCAATCTAATTAGAGCATGACTTGCATTAAAAGAATCACCTGAGGCACATTTCAGAGCGTCCTCATCGAACTCAAAATATGAATTTTAGAGCGGAGTTTTGGTATTCCTTTAACTTTGTCCAAACATCAGATGATGCAGCGTAAAATCATTTAAAGTTTACGTGATTTGGGAACTGTACACTTAAATAAAACATTAGTGCTTTAAATTGTTCCCACCAAATAATTTTGTTATCATCAAAACAAGTAAGGGGTCATAGTTCTTCAAACCAACTTGGTTCTAAATATCTCCCCCTTTTTGATGATGACAAACATCTATATTTGTGAACAATTTTTTATTTTAAAATAGTATAAAATATCACAACAAGGCTCCCCTTAATATATGCACGTTTAAATGTAAGAGTGATGAGAGATATTTTGAAAAGATAATTGATAAGCACTAGTAATTGAAGGTGACATTGAAATTGTTCTCAAAACATATTACATATTCTCCCCCCTTTTGTCATCAGAGTGAACACAAAAAGATACAAACAGACAAACCAAAGAAAATACAGGGAACTAAGAATTTTGGTTGGTCAGCCTAGCTAAGATTAAGCTTAGGGTATTTTGAATGTTCTCCTGATTCTTGGCTGTTTGTTCCATGAAAAGGTTTGTCATCATCAAAAGGTTTATTCAAAAGGTTTGTCATCATCAAAAAGGGGGAGATTGTTGAGGAAAAAACCTTATGAAATAAATGATTAAGTTTTATGAATAGTGATCTACTAATAATTGCACTTGAGTTTTATTTAAGGAACATGAATTGCATAAGTGAACAAGCAAGAATCCATTCACTTCATCAAAGTGCATAAAAATTGATGACAAGATCATTCTGGACAAACGAAGATCATATTAAAAAGAAGCAAGTACATAATCTATCAAGCAAGATCATTCTCCAAGTTTGAGCAAGCATCAAGTACGAATTTGATAGATTTGATTGGACACTTCAGCTATACTTCTAAGCATCCTGCATACGTAATAAAAAGCCGAGAATCACTTCAAGACAGCTGTCAAAGAAGCCTAAACCTTAGCAACCCTCAAGGAAGATTGATGGCTAAGATAAGCAAGTACAGTCTGGATAGAAATGATAAAGTCACTGCATCACTGACACACATACAGAACAGAAAAGCTTGGCACGCAACAACTGTCAAAATCCAACACTCATACAAAACAAAAACGAAGAATGTTCTTGTTTTACAAAAGAACATTCTGGTTATTCTCTTTTAATGGCAGAATTAAAATAGAGAATTTTTCACCGTCCAAACCATATATTAAAGAGTATCAAGACTGCTCAAATCAATGGTGAAGTCTAGAACTCAAGCTGAATGTCCAAAGGAGGAAAACAGCCTCAAGATTGATCTTCAAATTGATGAGTTGTGAGCAAGGACACAAGTACATTGTACTTACAATATTCTATAGAAAGCTCTGCATAATTCTGATTGGAAATAGTACCAAACTGACATGTGACAACTCATTCACTCACTCATTCACGTTTTCCATGAGACCCAAAAGCAAGAACGTTCTTCGTTTGTCAAGAACGTTCTGGACAGCAATATAAACACATGTTTAATTGCTTTAAAATATATCTGACACTTGGGAAGTGTGTCCAACGGCTATATTCATTTTAAACTAAATATTAAAAGCTTTTATCATCTATAAATTGAAGATCAATTGGAAGATGAAAGCAAGAGTTCAATTTACAAATCTACCAACACTTGTTCAAGTAAGAACAAGTCAAAAACTCTTCAAGCAAACTCCAGCTCTCTTCACTATATTTGGGGATCATTATTTACTGATTTTGTTTTTCATTTATCTCAAACAAGTGTTGAGAAGTTTCAAGATCCCAAACACTTTTATCATACACATCATTTGTAACTCAAGTCTATCTTTTATGTTAGATTGAGTGTGTTTGTAAAAATCCTTTCAAGGGTGAAAGGTGATTGTAAAAATCATTTCTAGGTTGAAAGGTGAAGATTGTAATTGATCAAGGTGTGATCAAGAGAAAAGGTGTGAAGGAGAACAGAAGCACATAGTGAAAATCTCACGGTTGTGAGGACTAGACGTAACCCACTTTGGGTGAACCACGATATAATGCTGTGTGAATTCTCTTTCCCTTATCTCCATTTATTTATCACTCACTTAGCACTTATCACATTGTGAAGTTTTTATTGTTATATTACTAACGAAGAACGTTCTTCTTTTATTATTTATTAAACCAAGATCATTCTTGAGTTAATTTAAATTAAACATAGGAATCAAA
Source organism: Cicer yamashitae (assembly GCA_037974755.1). Lineage (NCBI taxonomy): Eukaryota > Viridiplantae > Streptophyta > Magnoliopsida > Fabales > Fabaceae > Cicer > Cicer yamashitae. The sequence continues at coordinate 25,456,317 of JBBPBQ010020323.1, forward strand.
ATTTTAAAAGGATCACAATTCAAACCCCCATTTTCTTGTGATTGACATTGCTACTTCATCTTTGCCATTTGTTTGAAACTACATAATTCTAAGAGGTCAGCCGCATTCCATGCTTCATATTTAGTTGATGGGGTTGGGTTTGGAATGTTGGTCTTGAAAGGGAAGGGATATGATTTATATCTGAGGGTAGCAAAGTGTTCTACTAAGATTGCCTCAAACATTTCATTTGAGGTGTTTGAGTTTGAGTTAAAGTTAGAGGGTGTATTAGGTGTAGGGTTAGAGGAATGGGCAACTAAGTTTGGATTTTGGGTAGAGGGTGTGATAAGTACTTGTTCTAACTGTTCACTATTACTAGCATTACCAAGATTAGCAGATGGAATAGTTTGCTCAGGGTTATATATTACCATATATTTCTTCCTCAAAATGAGGTTTGCTTTTTTCTCATTGACGTCTGTATCTTCTTCCTCATTCTCTTCTACACTTATTGTCTTGACAACTTTTTTCCTCTTCTCAAACACTGGAGCAACTTTAGGAAAAGGGAGACAAACTGGAGCTATCTCTTGGCCAGACTGATACATCCTTACATATTCCAGTAAACTTCTTTATTGTCCTCCTCAAAGATAAGAGCATATGATTTTTCAACCACAAAGGAAAAATCATGAGATCCACTTGTTTGAATGGATATCCTTCTAACATCGCCATTTGGCCGAATGTAGTCCTTTACAGAGATATGTCTCATTTTGATGACATTTGGGATGTTGAAAATGGTGCAAATGATGAAGCCAAGTGTTCATCTTCAACATCTCCTCATACTTCTTCTAAGGCTTGAATGAGGGTAGTTCTCATCAGTACTACAGTGGTGAGTCTAGGGTAATGGATTGTTCTTATCTTTCCTAACCTAGAGTTGATAACACATGACCTCATGTTTTTCAAAATTAGGCTTGGAAGATTGGTCTTGATTCTATGGGAGATATTCCACATTAAACTCTTGTGGTGTTTGCTAACATGGTCCACAAACCCACCTTTGGGTACCACACACCCAGTCAAAATCTTGAAGAGCACCCTGTACTTAGGTTTCAAGTGAACTAGCTTGGAATTTACCTTAGGATCTTCAATAAAATAAAATCCATTTTCAGCGAGGTTTGGGTTACTTGGAGTTCAAGAAGAATTTCCAGTTGATCGAGGTTTCAGATCATTGTAGGAACATAAGAGATGCTACTGAGTGTAGGGTTTGAGGATGAACTTTAAGCCATTGAATGCATGAGGGATTCAATGAGTTTTTTAGGGAGTTTCAAAGTCTTAAAAGAGAGATAGAGAAAAAGTTTGAGAATACATGAGAGTTGTCAATGATCGTGAGTGGTTTTATACAAATATTTATGTTTCTAAAACTTACAACTTACAAGAATATCACAGATCACATATATCACAGATCATTTATGTAAACACGTGTAAACAACACATGTCAGAATATCACAGATCATATACAACTTACAAGAAACTGTTCATATTAATATTAATTGAATTTTGATTGACCAAAGGTACAAACAAATTCAATTTCATCAGAGGAAGAGCATACACATATTTAACCATTTACTATGTTCTACCAAAGGCAAAATTATAGAGACTTAACCATTGTTCTTTTATAAGCAGAATTTTTATATTTTTCTTTATAAAATTGAATATGTCCTCAACAAAGGGTTTTGAGAAATTATCAGCCCACTGATGTCAATGTCAATAGATTTAAGGTCTAAAATACCTTTCTAGACATAATCTCGTATAAAAGGATGTTTAACCTCTATATGATTGGCCCTGTAGTATAAAATAAGATTTTTGGTTAAACATATAGCTGAAGTATTATCATAAAAGATAGGAATGCTACTCTCACTGATTTTGAAATCTTTTAGTTGATATTTCATCCACAGCAGCTGAAATATATTTTGCTTCTGGTGTTGACAGAGCAATAGTCCCTTGTCTTTTGCTTAACCAGAAGATTATATTATCACCAAGGAATGGACAATTTCCACTCGTGCTTTTTCTAACTAGCTTGCCTAAAGCAAAGTCAGCATCACACAAACCTACTAACCAATACTCAGAATATGGCTTATAACATAAACCAAGACTAATAGTACCTTTTTGATGTCTAAAGACCCTCTTAACAGCTGTTAAGTGGGATTCTTTAGGGTCATACTAAAATCAGTCACATACGCACTAAATAGAATATCAAATCTAGAAGCAGTTAAGTAAAGAAGAGAACCAATCATTCCTATGTATACCTTTTAATCTACCTTTTTACCTGACTCGTCCTTATTAAGAAAACATGTTAGATGTATAGGTGTAGAGATATGCTTACATTCATTCATTTTAAATTTCTTAAGAAGTTCTTTTGTGTATTTGGTCTGACGAATGAGTACACCATCTGGGCTTTGATGAATTTGGATTCCAAGAAAGAATTTTATTTCTCCCATCATACTCATCTCAAATTCATTTTGCATTAACTTAAAAATTTCTTGGCAGAGCTTGCCGTTAGTAGAACCAAAAATAATATCATCAACATATATTTGGACAATGAGAAGGTCATTCTTAGATGATTTTCTAAATAAAGTAGTATCAACCTGACCTCTTTCAAAATCATTCTTTAATAAAGAATTACTTAGTCTGTCATACAAATCTCTTGGAGTTTGTTTCAGACCATACATAGATTTCTTTAATTCGAAAATATAGTCTAGAAATTCATTTATTCAAAGCCAGGAGGTTGTTTGACATACACTTCTTCATTTATGTAACCATTTAAGAAATCATTTTTCACATCCATTGGATATAAAATGATTATGTTAAATACCGCAAATGAAAGTAAAATTCTGATTGCCTCTAACCTTGCCATAGGGGAAAAGATTTTAGTGTAATCAATATTTTCCTACTGATTGTATCCTTAAGCTACAAGTCTAACCTTGTTTATAACCACTTCACCTTTCTCATTCAGTTTGTTTTTGAAAACTCATCTGGTTCCAATTAACTTATTTTCTTTAGGCTTGGGTAGAAGATCCCATACATAATTTCTTTTGAAGTGATCAACTCTTCTTTCATAGTCATTATCCATCCATCATCTGATAAAACTTCGTCTCTGGTTGTAGGCTCAATTTCTGATAACAGTCCAAACATGTATGTTTCTTTAAATGCGGATCCGGTCTTTAAATGATCATTTACACTTCTTATGATCAAAGAGTCTAGATGTAAATATTTGTATTTCCATCCAGGTTTCGGTTCATGATGATCTTGACTTGTAGGAGGTTCACTGTTACTTGTCCTTGAATTGTCAGACACATCTTATGATTCATAGGAGGCTGGTTTTGTTGGTTTTTCTATTATTTCTAGTTCCTCTGATATTTGTAAATCTGCAAAATCTACATCTAGCTTTGACTTTTTATGATCAAGCTTTTTGTCATCAAACTTGACATGAATTGATTCCACAACAATCATTGTTTCTTTGTTGTAGACTTTATGGGCTTTAGACCTTTCAGAGTTCCCCAAAAAGGTGCACTTTTGAGATCGTGAATCAAACTTGTCAATATTCTCTTTGGTATTCAAAATATAACATATGCAACCTTGATGAAAGTATGAAATGTTGGGTTTTATTCCTTTCCACAATTCGTAAGGAGTCTTATTAAGAATAGGTCTTATATAGATACTATTATGAATATAACATGCAATGTTCACTGCTTTTGCTAAAAAAGGCTTAGTAACATTCATTTCGTGAATCATGGTACATGCCATTTCCTAAAGAAATCTATTTTTTCTTTCTACAACACTGTTTTGTTAAAGTATCCTATGAGAGGAAAAATTATGTAAAATTTCATTCTCTTCACAGATGTTTTCAAAAATCTTATTTTCAAATTCACCCCGATGATCACTATGAATTGTTGCAATAGAAAAACATTTTTCATTTTGCAGTTGTTTGTATAAGGTAGTGAAAACCTTATGTGACTCATCCATGTGTTTTAGGAACTTTACCCATGTCAATCTGGAATAATAACCAACAATAAAGAGTCCATACTTTTTACCACTAATAGAGGCAGTTATTACAGGACCAAATAAGTCATGATGTAAAAGTTCAAGTGGTCTAGAAGTGGAAACAACATTTTTTGAAGAAAAATATGATTTTGTTTGTTTCCTTTTCTAACATGCCTCACAAAGAATATCTTATTAGTATTTTAGATTTGTCAAGTCTTTGACCAGATGAAGTCTTTTCAACTTTGAGATTAACCTCAAATTGGCATGTCCCAATCTTTTGTGCCAAATCAGTTGTTCTTCATTCACATACATAAGACACTTTACTTGTTTTTCCAAATCAGCCAAATTTATATTTGTAATTGATTTTTCGTATCTTGATACAGAGACAAAAGGAGTAGAGGACATCTTGATCAAAGTATTCCATATAGACCTTGAAACAAATAATTGATTCAGGGTGTTGAGTAGAGGATGTACAAATTTGTGGTTGACTTTCTATAGTGTTGAATTTCATCAGAGCATTGACTATCCAAAGTGTTGTCTTTTCATCAGAGCGTTGACTTTTCATTAGAGTCAAATGATCAGATGCTTTACACGAATATCAGAGACAGACGATCATTTATTTGTCACACTTTTCATAGGCAGAGTAGTTAGATGTTTGTTATAGTCATCAGAGTCAAACTAATCAGAGCATAACCTGCATTAACAAAATCACTAGAGGCGTGTTTTAGAGTGCGTTTATCAGACTCAGAATACGAATTTTAGAGAGGAGTCTTAGTGTTCCTTTAACTTTGTCCAAACATTCGAGGATGCGATGTAAAGTCATTTAAAGTTTACGTGATCTTGGAACAACGCACTTAAATAAAACATTAGTGCTATAAATTGTTCCCAGAAAATAATTGTTATCATAAAAACAAGTAAGGTCATAGTTCTTCAAACCAAATTGGTTCTAACACAAGTGTGTCTTGATGTTGAGTGCAATATCTCTAAGATAGTGCAGAATGGTCATGACATGCATTTCAATAAGGACAGATGAATTTTCGAAGGTGGTATTATCTAAGACGTTTTCCCATATCATATTTCGATCAGTCAAGAGGAATTCCCTATATATTTTTATGCGAAAATTAATAGTTGGTTTATGGAGACTCTTGAGATGCTCCTTCTTGAAGACATTTGTTCAACTTTCGCTACCTTGGAGTTCCTCTTCTTCACTAGTAACTTCTTGAAGGTGTTGGAGAACACAAGAAGAGAGGGTTTAAATTGTGTTTTTGCCATTTTTAAATTAAACTTCAATTGCTTTGCACAAAAACTTTATTTAGCAAAACATTCAACTTACTCTTATAAATCAGGTTTAGTGAAAATAATGTTGAAACATAAAGAACTAAGATAAAGGAAACAGAGAGAGAGGAAAACACAAATATTTTAATACTAGTTCACAGCACAATAGATGCTACCTCTAGTCCTCCCTTTATAGAGAGATTTTGCCTCAGTACCGTCAAGGCTTAATCAACTATTTCAACAATAGCATACAAGTATTATTTACTCTACCTCTTCAGACTTTGAGTATTCTTCTTTGGCCTCTCCAAGTTGTACAAGTATTCTTTACTCTTCCTTTTCAGGCTTTGAGTATTCTTTCTCCAAGTTCTGAGTATTTTTTCTCCCAACCTCTCCAAGATGTTGTCGATAGAACCCTTCTTCAACATTCTAGCAAACTCTCATTAAGGTTCATGAGCGTTGTTACCACTAACGAGCAAATTCACATTAGTTCAAGTTTGTGTCTGAATTGACACAAAGTATGTTTCTAGGATTCTAACTCTCATTGAGATGATGTTACAAATCGAGTCCTATATAGTTCAAGTGTATGAAAACACTTTGACTGATGTACATCAATTATAATAACTCTCTATTAAGAGGATTTATCATTGATACTTTTCTTTTGTTGTGATCTTGGCATTTTTAGAATTTCTTTTTAACACATTGCTCTTTTCATTTTCTGTCTATCTCACACTATATTGATTGGATGATTTCTTCATATATATAGGGAGGATGTGTCCGTTGAGATATTTTCGTTGAAGGTCTTTAGGGTAAAGCTTGTGTACTTTATTGCAGAAAGACAACCTATATCTCATGGATTTCCGTATTGAATCTTTGAAGATAGATTTTTCCGTTGAGCTCATGTTAGAACTAAATCCTAGAAATCACTCGTCTTATCTAGTATGGGAGTAGGGGAATTAGAGAATATGATAGACAAAGGATACGATGATCAGAGGATGTCTTGTAGACCTTTTTACTAAACAGATTCAGGTGATCATCACAGGATGCGCAAGCTTTGTCTTCTCATAGAAGTGACTACCATTAGATCATTTTCTGTCATTAGACTATTGACTTCTTTAGATGTGTTGACTTTCTTCAAAGGCGTTAACTTTTTCTACAACGTTGACTGGGCATTGACTTTTTCAGAGGCATTGACTTTCTTCAGAGTCAGACGAATCAAATGTTTCATGTAGTCATCAAAAGCAACTGAGTTAGAAAAATTGACTCTTGATGCATTTGTTAGAGGCAACTTAGTCAAACGCTTGCATCTCTAGAGATAACTGATTCAAACACTTGCTTGCATCTCCAGAGGTAACTGAGTTAGACTCTTACTTGCATCTCCAAAGGCAACCTAGCAATAGCATCAGAGCCAACCGAAGCATGCATTATCATAAGCTTTAGAGGCAGAACATAGCTTGCATCTTCAGAGAGCGTGCACCAGAATAGAATGTAGAGCAGGGGTAAAGTCTTGGTTTCCTTTGTCTTATTATGGTCTCCAAAGGATATAGCTACCAGAGCAAAGACTTCAATCACAAAATAGTTCGAAAGATGCTTCAATTAGTTTACACAAAATATTTTTTTTTATCAAAACATTCAACTTACTCTTATAAATCATGTTTAGTAAGACTAAAGTAGAGTCATAAAGAACTAAGATTAGGGAAACAAAGAGAGAAGGAACACAAATATTTTTATATTAGTTCACAAGATAACTGTTACTACATCTAGTTATCCCCTTACATAGAAATTTTTTCTTAGTACAGTCGAGGACTTAATCCACTATTTCAAATAATAGCATACAAGTATTGTTTACTCTGCCTCTTCAAGCTTAAAGTATTCTTCACGAGTGTTGTTGTACTTCTTAGGGGTGAAAGAGTTGCTGCCACTATCGGGTTGATTTACATTAGTTTTAGTTTATGTTTGAATTGACACAAAGTTTGTTTTTAGGATTCTAACTCTCATTGAGAGAATGTTACATATCAAGTCTTATATCAGTTCAAGTGTATGAAAACACTTTGATTGATTTACATCAATGCTAATAGCTCTCTATTGAAAGGATTTTTCATTCATGTTTTTCTTTTGATGTGTTCTTGGCTTTTTCAGAATTTCTTCTTAACACATTGTTTTTTTCATTCTCTCATTGTCTCATTAGATTGACTGAACAATTTCTTTTTAAATACAGGGAAGAAGTGTTCGTCGAGAATATTATCATTGGAGATCTTCAATCACCATTTAAGGCAGATTGGTCTTTAAGATGTCACTATCAGAGGATAAACAAATTTTTCTTCTTTAGAGCATTGACTTTCATCAAAGTCAGACAATACAGTTCATGTCACAGTTAGCAGAGGGAGATGATCATTTTTCTTGACACACTTATCAGAGGTAGATGATCATTTTGTTTTACACACTTATTATAGACAAATAATCATTTTGCTTGACACACTTATTAGAGGAAGAACATTCAAATCGTTGTTTGTATTAACGGATTCACCAGAGGCGCGTTCATCAAAGTTAGACACAACTTTAGAAGCTTACTCTTCGTTCATCAGAGGATTTAGCTTATATCAGAACAAAGACTTGTAAAGCTTTGACTTGAACTGTAGCTTGCATATTGCAATACTTCTTATTGCTATATTAAGACATGTTTTATTAGTAAACATAATTAGTTGTTCATTAGGTTATGATATTATTTATGTTAAAAACACTTAAATTATTATCTTTGACTTACTCATAACTTATTATTTCTTAAAATAGATAGTCATTACTATAGATTTTTATCTTCTAACTTAATATGTACACTTAACAAATACAGTTAGGGATAATTTTTCCTTATTTGTTTATTTTTGATATCATTAAAAAATCAACTTGAGGATTGCGGCTAAAACCACTTTAACACATTTATTTTATAACACGCCATAATTGATTGCTTTTTATCTTATTTATAACACTATATCTTTTAAAATGTTTAAAAACATACCTTCTATAAACGCTGACATGTTTTATTAAAATAAATTATGACATTTTTTTAAAAATGCTAAGGCAAATCACATAGGATTATAATTAATCAGTTTTAAAAAAATATTGTTTATTAATAATACAAACCCAATTAAATAAATTAGCTTCCATCAAACCCCTCTAATTTCTTGGTTTATGTTCCTTAAACCTATAAATTTTGGTTTCTTCTTCTTTCAAAATACTTTAATTAGCAATTTGGTCAAATAATAAGAAAACAAGAACAAAATTAGCAATACGATCAAATCATCCAAAAAACCAGAAAAGACGAAGCATAAACAAAACTACCCAAGCCACATAGTGTGAATCCCCACCTCTTTTTCATTTCTCTTTCAACCATTTGAATCTTTAGTTTCTAATCTTGCTAATTCGTCCATTCATTTTATCACAACCACAACACCATCCTTGTGCTTCCAATTTCAAGCTTCCAACTGTCTTATATCACAACACCATCCTCACTTCATTTTCTCCTTTGGGATTGGGCTTTCAACAACAACAAAAAAATATCATTCACCATAATCTTGCATTATTACATGTTAAAGCAGAGCTGAAAAAAAAATTTACATAATAAAAAGACTTCAGATTTTAATATTTTTAAAATTAAAACATACAAATCTTTTATAAATTTAACGTTGTCTCAACAATATTAAATCAATTAAAAAAAATATTACATAACATCAATTATATTAATTTAATAATGTCAAGTTAAAATTTAAAGAATTCACTTTAAGTCTCATATCGAAATTCAATTCACTTTAGACCTTCACAGGTCCGCCATGCCTCCATGCCTTAAGGGCAAGGTGAGTTTGCAAGGTTAGAGGAATGTATGAGCAAAGTTGTTAAATATCAAGCCCAAATGAAGTAGAAATGAAGTAAAATTGAACTTAAGAAGTGAGAGACTTATGTGGACTTGGTTATTGATTTGGGTTTTCTCAAATTGGATCATTTTACACTAGTATTTTAGTTGAGTTGAATTTCAAGTTCTACCTTGAGGACAAGGTGTTTCTACAAAGAGGTTTCTACTTGTCACCCTTCCACCTATACCTGTCACCCCCTTAAGACACTTGAAATGCCATTTTACCCTTTTTACTATATATAAAAACTTGAAAAAAATTTACTTATCACTTTTTCACTCACTCTTTCAAAAATTTAGCAACCATTTTTCCACAATTTCTAAAACTTTGGTTGATTATCAAACTTTCGAAATAAAAAGTGAGTTAATTTTGGAAAATTTTATTTAATTTTAAATTTTCGAAATGTAAAAAGTTTTCGAACCTTTCACCTTTTACAAAAGTTTCGAAATTGATATTTCAGAACTTCAAATTTTTTAAATAAAGAAATTTTTCAAATGTTTTAAAAACCAAAGTTCTAAAACGTAATTATATATTTCAAAAATTTGGAAAGTTTCAAAAATATTCAATTTTACTGAAAGTTTCGAAATGTAATATAATTTTATTTCAAAATAATTAAATTTTTTATTTTAAATATTGTATGTATAATATAAATATTAACTAAATTTAGTATACTTTTTCAAATCAGGTGGTATGAGTAGAGTTGAGGGTGAAGTTCTTGCTACACCGACCGTAGATTTTATAGATAAATTCACAACTAATCAGGTAATCTTAATGATAATTGATATTATAAGTTTTGGTTTTTAATGTATACACATATATTGATATTTTATTTGAAATATATTTTGTAGATATTTTCCTCTTGAGAAATTGTATTCGAATGGGCAAAAACTATTGGAAGACAAAATGGAATAGTAATTGTGACCATTAGATCTGATACAACTACAAGAAAGAGAGGAAGAAAAGACAAATTAATTTTGGGATGCGAAAGAGGTGGAAGATATAAATCAAAATCAACAGTAACTTGTTCTCACAAGGAAAACTGTTCATTCAAACTCAGATGTATACTGTTGAGTATCAGTGAAGGATGGAAAATTAGTGTTCGATGTGGAACACATAATCACGATTTAGCGGATACTTTAGACGGTCATTCATATTTTTGACGTTTAAATGAAGATGAGAGAAAATTTGTTAATGACATGACAAAATATAAGCTTGCACCAAGATTCATTTTGAATGCTTTGAAAGAAAGAAATAAATAAAATGTCACAGTTTCCACTCAAATATATAAAACAAGGAGTACTTATCAATCATCTTTGAGAGGTTAGTACACAGAAGTGAAACATCTATTGAAGTTAATACAAAATGAAAATTATGTAAATTGAACAAGAAGATGAGAGAAAATTTGTCAAGTTAATACAAAATGAAAATTATGTGCATTGGACAAGAAGATGAGAGAAAATTTAGCGGATACTTTAGACGATCATTCATATTTGGGATGTTTAAATGAAGATGAGAAAAAATTTGTTACTAACATGACAAAATATAAGCTTGCACCAAGATTCATTTTGAATGCTTTGAAAGAGAGAAATAAATAGAATGTCATAGTTTCCACTCAAATATATAAAACAAGGAGTACTTATCGATCATCTTTGAGAGGTTAGTACACAGAAGTGAAACATCTATTGAAGTTAATACAAAATGAAAATTATGTGAATTGAACAAGAAGATGAGAGAAAATTTGTCAAGTTAATACAAAATGAAAATTATGTGCATTGGACAAGAAGATGAGAGAAAATTTAGCGGATACTTTTGACGATCATTCATATTTGGGATGTTTAAATGAAGATGAGAAAAATTTTGTTACTAACATGACAAAATATAAGCTTGCACCAAGATTCATTTTGAATGCTTTGAAAGAGAGAAATAAATAGAATGTCATAGTTTCCACTCAAATATATAAAACAAGGAGTACTTATCGATCATCTTGGAGAGGTTCGTACACAGAAGTGCAACATCTATGGAAGTTAATACAAAATGAAAATTATGTGCATTGGACAAGAAGATGGGAGGATTCAGATGTTCTGAGAGACATATTTTGAACGCATCCTGATTGTATAAACTTGTTGAACAGGTTTCAATCTTTTTTGATATATGATAGCACATAGAAAACAAATAGATATCGGCTACCATTGCTTGAAATTGTCAGTGCAATATCTACTGGGTTGACATTTTATGTTCAATTTGCTTACATGGAACAAAAGCGACAAGATAATTTTATCTGGGCATTTGAAAAGGTAAGACAATTGTTCGTCTCTAAGAATTTAATTTCTAAAGTTATTGTGACCGATAGAGATCTTGCCACGATGAATGCTATTGGTGTCATATTTCCTACTTCAATTAATTTGCTATGTCGTTTTCATATTGAAAAAAATGTAGAAGCAAAATGTAGACAATATGTGAAAATAGACAAGAGGAGGTAATGGATTTATGGAGAAAAAAAAATTGTATATTCGACTAGTGTGGAGGAGTATGATCATCACTTGCAAGACTTTGAGCTAGTGTGTGCCGATATTATCCTTTTAGTTGATTATGTTAAGGATTCATGGTTCACATCTTACAAAGAAAGATTTGTCCGGGCTTGGACCAATAAAGTGATGCATTTAGGGAATACAACGACCAACAAGTACTTTTAAATTATGATTTGTTTTAGAGATATGATTGAGTAATTTATGTGATTTCTTTTAATTTGTGTTATTTAATTTATTTTTAGAGCTAAGTCTGCTCATTTGAGATTGAAAAACATGTTGCCAACTAGTAATGGAGACTTGTGTAAAAGTTGGGATGCTATGAATATGATGTTGAAGAACCAAATGTGTAGCATCAAAGCATCTTTTCAGAAAACTATTATCCATGTTGAGCATGGGTATAATTCACCATTTTATCAAAAACTACATCACTTTGTATCAAGGAAATGTTTAAAAAAAAATTGATAAACAATTAAATAGGGTAAAAATGGTAGCTACTGACAAAACAAAATGTGGTTGCTCAATCAGAACAACTCATGGATTACCCTGTGCTTGTGAGTTGACAACATTACAGATATCTGGTACTCTCATCCCTTATTCATGTTTTTTGGAGAAAATTAAACATGGTGTATGAAATTGAGAATGAAGAATCTTTATCACAATATGACTTTTTAAAAGAGTGGGAGGCAATGAAAGCATACATGAAGACACTAGATATTGTTGGTCAAAGGATATTCAGGACAAAGGTGTGTGAACTTGTATTCCACATACAACAACAATGCGTCCACCACCTGATAAAGTGAAAATCAAGGGAACTCCTAAAAAGAGAAAAGAATTTGATGCTCCTCATAATCCTTCATATTGGGAGTATGTCGATGTCTCTCAAGCATCTCCATAGCAATCATCTCAGTGTTCTGCAAAGCAACAATCTTAAGAATCTGCAAAGCAACCATCTCAATATTCTGCAAAGCAACCATCTAAGATACATTTGCCTACTTTTATTCATCTTTATATCGATGACATAGATGTTGTGCCTAATGTAAATTGTGGTTATCGCACAGTTGCAGCATTATTAGGTCTCCGCCATTGCTTCAAAAGGATGATTAGCTCGGTCATCATCGTAGGGTGTAAAAAATACATCCTCAAGAAAAATAGCATCAAGCTCCACCGATATATCGTCAATCCACCTTCAACAGCGTGTTTTACAATCCACCAACAGGTTCTTGGAATATGCTCAAGCACCGTTCCACTATCACTTTGCTTATAAATGTTAGGAAAGTGCTCGTAAATCTAACACTACACCAAAACTAAAAGACAATTTAATAAATTAAAAATACAACTTAATAAATTAATAACACAACTTAATATGACTCATATACCTGTAATAGGGTCATATATCCTCCCAACTATCTAGTGTTGTGAACAACTTCATCTCCCAGGTTTTCATATGACACAACCAATGCATCGGTACCCCATGCATAGTCCCGACAAAGATCTAAATCAATGGACAAACTAATATATTTCACCTCCACACGAGTGTGAGTCTTGTCGGCGAAAATAGTGTTGCCAACTAAATGCAAGAGGTACGTTCTAGCAGCACACTCAAAGATGTTAGTTTGAATGAGACATTTATATAAATCACAATGCAGTCTATATTGTGCACATTTATTAAAATTTATCTTAGCAGCTGCTTCCTCAAAGGTTGCTCCCAACAACTCATATGCAGCAATCACAGTATTATTAGTGTTCATATTTATTGGTGCATCGAAGAACTTACCACGGGGAGGAATGTGAAGAATAGTCATGACATCGTCCAGTGTGATCGTCATCTCTCCAAATGGCATATAAAACGAGCTAGTCTATCTATGCCACCTTTCTACAAAGGCAGATATGAGATCAGCGTCAGCCATCGCCAAATAAGCTGAAGACAAATATACTAGTCTAGATTCTTGAATCCAATGTTGTACAGGTACGTCAACAAACTTCTTTAGTTTCAAGCCATGTGTGATCACCTTCAACGGGTCATAATCCTACAAGTAATTAAAAAACATAACAATAAAATCATGTACTAAATTTCATTACAAAAATGTACTAAGTATAATATATATTTATTCTTAATTAAAAAATTAATCAATTAAAATATAGCTCTCATTCCCATATCCTTCGAGCCACATGGTGTTCATACTGTGTCAACATCGACGTCACCAATGGTCCTCCAAGGAATCCGGAATACTGAATCTACTCTTCGACATTCTACTTCTCAGCTTCCTCGTAATCCATCTGTTCAGGCTCCTGAACATCCTCGTTGTAACAGCCAGACCCATAGCTCAATTGGTAGTGCGAATGAATGAACAGTGGTACTTATCCCCTAGGTACCGGGTTGATTCCCACGGAAGGCAAAAATTCGCTATTTCCTACGGAGAGGAAAGGGAGGCGAGAAGGTCGTGATTAATAGTGCTGATAACAGTAAGGGTCGGGCTGTTACACTCGCCGAGTTCATGAGACCTAAAACCACGTCTACGACGATGCTGACAAGGTGGACGAATAGCTTCATTCATTCTTTGATATGATGTTGTGGGTTGAACTCTATTGGCTCTATCACCTCTATTGCCTCTATTACTAGCGATAGTACGAATATTATCTCTGTTCGCACCTCTGGTTCTAGGCACTATAAAATTAAATTAACATATCAATTATCATCTCAATAATTTAAAAAAAAAATGGGAATTTTCGAACATTTTGAATATATTTAAAGCCTTCGAATGTTTTAAAATATTAAGTTTCGAAATTTTCGTTTTTGCAAAGTTATGAATGGTAAAAAAAAATTAGATTTTCGAAAGTTTCAAATATTTGAAATGTTCGAAAGTTTTTTCTATTTCGAAAGTTTCATTTTGTTTGAAAGTTTTGAAATTTCTTCATTTTTCCTATTTCCAAAGTTTCAAATTTTTCGAAAGTTTCGAAAATCCTGGAAATTTCTTATTTCGAAAGTTTCATATTGTTCGAAAGTTTTGAAAAAAATTTGAAAACCTGAAAATTATGTTTCGAAAGCTTTGAAAGATTCGAAAAAAACTTACTTGTTGGATTCGGAAGTTTGGAAAGATTCGAAATTTCTGGGGTTTGCCAAATTTTCGAAAGAGTGAGTGAAAAGTAAAAAATTTTCAAATTTTTATATATAGTAAAAATGATAAAATAGTCTTTTCACGTGTATTGGGGTGATATGTACATGTGAGAGGTGGCAAGTAGAAACCTCTTCTGCAAGACTGGTGGGATGTTATGGCCTAAATTATATTAGATATTTTAGGTGTGAGTCATTAATTTTTAGAAGGATCTAGATAGATCCATTATGATGACTCATGGTTTGATTTGTTATGGAATCTAATTTCTTCTATGCTACAAATAGGAAATTATTCAATGTAATTATTATACAAAAAATGAATGAAAAATAGTTTTTGGAATAGCTTAAGCATGAGTCTTTTAGTATATTTCCTCATCCGTTAATTTACCCCTAATAAAGGTACGCTACAGAGGTCTAGTGATGTCGTTGAAGACTCATCTTTAAATCATTATTACTTTCATTTTCTTCAAAACTCTTTTGTTTTTTAATTGTTTGAAATAGTCAGTAATTAGTTGTTAATTTTGTTAGAGAAAAGAGTTGAACTCATGATCTCCTTTTTACTCCAACTCTCACAAACCACCTTATGACTCCCATTTTTTTCAAAACTCTTAATTGTGACTCATTTTCCGATTTAGGATGAGGAATTTGTTAGCTAAATTCTTTAATCATGAATTGAAGATCAAGATGAAGAAGATGAAGCTATTGGATTTTTTAGGGTGTGAAGAACTCTAAAAATTTAATTTGGGGGAGGGGGTTTTGCATTTCCAATTTTTCTAATACATAATCGTTTTATTCAACAGAAAACGCAAAAAAAAAAAAATACATTGTATATATTTTAAAATATAAAAAATTTAATAGAGAAAAAAATTAAAAGATTAAAATGTTATAAATAAATAACATATATGATCCTAGGATATTTTTTTCCTAACTAATAGTGTTTAATTGTTTATGTAAGAGTTCTCTAACTATTTTCTCGAATTATATAATGTTGGTGAGTTTTAACGTATAATCTTATTTTATTTCATAAAAGTATTATTGTATACTCTCTCAGTTTTTTTTTCTAATTGCCATTTTTGTAGAAAAATATTCCTATTTATTTGTGGTTTGATATACTTATTATTTATTGTAAAGAGAGGAAGTGAATGAGAAAATAAATAGATAATGGTGTAAGAACTACATTGGTTATGATATAATATTTACTATTACTGTTTTATGTTTTGTTGATAATAAATTAAAAAAACAATTGTCAATTAACTAATTGCTTTTAAATGCGGAAACTAGATAAAGCCAAATCAAAATATATATTATTAACTATTTATTATAGTGACATAAGTGGTTGTGACTTGGTAATAATTATTTTTGCACTATTCGTTAGACAAAACATGATATTATTGATTAACAAACAATTAACTATGCCTACTAATACTAGAGTAAGTTATAATTTAGAAAAAGTACATCTGATCAAAGCATCGTAATTCTGGTATTAGCCATATATTGGTTCCACTGAATAAGTAGTGTTAGTATTCTCTACTCTCTAGCGAGTCATCGTCTGGTCAAATGGTTGAATCACAAGAGAGGTTAATGCAAGTAGCTTTTAATTAATACTTTGATCTTTTAAATTTTCAAAAAAGTAAAGCTTATGATAGAGACCAAAACAACGAAAACATTGTCCAATACATGGAATGTCTCTGGTGAACAATATTTGGATTATTGTCCAATACATGGAATGCCTCAGGTGAACAATATTTGGATTATCCGGTACAACATTCATATGTTGTAACAAAAAATTTCCTCTGACATGTCACTTCCTCTAATGAATCACTATCTTTGGTTCATAAAGCAGTATGATTGATCAACCAAAATAGAATATTTGATTCTCTAGTACAAACGTAGCTACAAATGCAATTGATCATCTGAAATATTTTTGAAAGTACAATATTTAGCATGTGAAGTAATATGATATCATCAATAACGACAACAATCGAAACAACTCTTTGTACGATTACAACAGATGTTTTATGTTATCTCAATGATTCTTTTTTCAACAACTATATTTTCGATATAAAGAATTTAATTTGAACTAATGAAGTCGATGAAGTCCAAAGAATCAATTGGTTATAAGGAAAGTCAACAAATAAGAAGAAAGAACAAAGTTGTACAATAACTATCTACACTGTGTAAAGAAAAACAGCTACAGAAAAATGAAAATCTCAATGATTCATGGAATATGAACATTTGATCATATAAAGTAATTTTATTTAAAAGACAGAAGTGAAGAAATAAAAAAGAAAAGAAAAATGCATGTTAATATCTAAAAGGATACAAATAAGAAAAAGCCTTGAAAAATTTATATACAATTGAAGAACATTACACAAGAAAGAGAAGAATCCATAAAAATAGGGAATCTGACCAATTAACAACTGACTAATCATACATAAGAGAGTGAGTGGTAATGATTTGCAAGTGTTACATACTACCACATATCATTTTTCTCTTTCTTGCAAACATCTCTCATACACATCTAATATTTTCCAAAATTGAAGTATCCTCTCTATTGAGAGTCTTTGGAACTTGTTGTAAATCAACCATTTACATTTTAATATAATAAACTTTTTCTAAGTCATTATACCTTGATTGATAAAAAGATTTAAATTGTAATATCATCTCATACGAGAGTTAGAATACTAAGACTGACAAATTTGTAATTATACATGAAGTACAAACTCTGACACAAACACCTAACATAACATGGACACGAATCCATCGATACTGCTAATGTAAAAAATCATAGGACACTGACATCGATTAAAAAAACCATTTTCTAAGCTTAATTCAAAAAACCATTATTTTTTCACTTTTCTCCTAAAGACCAATCCGTTTCGATTTAAGTTTGTATTCTAAAACATGTATGTTCAAAGAATCCATCTTCTACTTGCTATTGAACTTATAGGATAATTTACTTAATTTGATTTGATACAAAATTAAGAATATAAAACTTTGTATGTTATGCATATATTATTTTATTATGAGGTAAATAGGATAACTTTAGGTGTCAAATCCACTTAAGTAAAACGAATTCAACTAAAAACTTGAATTTAACAACCTCATTCCTAAGCTATCATTCCTTCTTTGCATTTTCATTTAGAGTGGTTCAGATTTATGATATCCTCTCTACCCTTTGTTTCT
This sequence comes from Cicer yamashitae, assembly GCA_037974755.1. Taxonomy (NCBI): domain Eukaryota; kingdom Viridiplantae; phylum Streptophyta; class Magnoliopsida; order Fabales; family Fabaceae; genus Cicer; species Cicer yamashitae. Next base: position 25,474,325 of record JBBPBQ010020323.1, read on the forward strand.
AGGTTATAGAGAACATGTGAGGGATTGGGGTTTTAATTTTTTAATTAGTAAAAACACCCATTTATGTTTTTTTATTTAAAAGAAAAGGCCCATTTAATTTTTTTGACTAACGGACATAAAGGCCCATTTAGTTGAACACCGGAAATAAAGTAAAAATTGTGTTATTATTATTATTATTTTTTTGGTGATAGAAATACTATGTCCATTTATTTAACTTTGGTTACATACAAATATTTTTAATGAATTAATTTATATCTCTTATAAATTAATTAATATACGAAAAAAGTATAAATAAAAATTATATGCACAAAAATAAACATTCAAAACCATTTTGATAACAGAGTTGCTATTTATTACCAAAAAATGCAAGAACGTATTCCTTTTAGATAAAGTCAACAAAATTTTAAGTTAGTTTTTCACACCATACATAAAGGCCAGTGAGCGTAACCATCAATTAACAAGCATTCTTCGCTTTCTTTAAAAATATGTTCGTAAAAAGAACATTAATTATTCTTTTGATAATCACATACACAAAAGTAATTTTGATTCAAACTATCTCAATAATATAAAATATTAAATATCACTTTTTCAACTAAAATATATCCAAACATTAATCACATTATATTCAACTAACTTTTAATCATAATCAATTCTACAAAATCAATTTATTTAAAATAATTTTTCGTCACTGTACAATCAAACACACTACATGTGTTTGGAATTTCGGTGGAATCCTCATTAAACGTATGGCAAGTTATAAACTAATATATATAGCTTCACAAAAGTTGCGTTTAACGTGCATTGAGACTCCAGAATACTTTTATAAAATTACAATAGCTAAACTTAATTTTGTCTATTCCGCCTAAAAACAAACATAGACGAAGCATAATATAGTAAATCAAATTACACTGAAACATAAGTGGTCCACATGAACTCCAACTTACCCCACAACTGAGAGTCTAAAACAAAACATAAACCATAACACAAACAGTAACCGACGAATAGTAGGTGCTAAGTCCAAGAAATGGCCTAGGGGTGTGGTCCATGAATGAAATAAAGTATGGGATACCAACCAATGAATAATTGAACCATCCTTGACCATGAGTTGTAAAACGCTGTCTATAATAATGTAGTACTTGCGGCCATAGCCCATAGGTACATGTTACATATATTACTACAAACCAATTATACAAAATCGAGAATCCTTAAACCGGAAATGCAACCATATGCATTGTTCAGGACCACATTTTTGCCAAATTTTATAATTGTCAAATTCTATTTCCATTCCATATTGTCATTTTACACCTTTGACTAATACTCTACAAAATCAGATCATTTATTATTATTTATTTAAAATGTTAGACTAGACATTCAATTATGTAAAATAATTGTAATTATAAAAATTTTGAAATTAAATATATAGACTCGTGTGTGAATAGATGCTATGTTTAGAGCATTTGCTTTTTGCCAAAATGAAAAAAAGAGTTTGAGCTTAAGCCCCACATCGAATGTTACCCGTATTCCGGCAACTCTATGATGGTTTCCTCCAGCGGTGGCCATTCAGAAATATCTCTGTCACTTGGTGCTTTGGGCCACTGGGCCCGGATTTACCCCAGCCCATCACGTGTTGTTGCTGTCTCTTTAAATGACACCAAGGAGAGTAAAATGATACCCTTTCACCAAAGGATTTAATTGATGACAAATTCTCACTTAGACCACTTTGATAATTCGTCTACTGTTGTGATATTTAAAAACGGGATAAACTATTGTTTTATTTTCTAAAAATATAAATCATTGTCATTTTGGTGTTTGATTGAGAAAAAAATCTAAATTAATCATCAATTTTGTTCTTGATGTTACGATGGTTATGAACTATTTTTACTATAAATTGTATACTTCGTACATTTTTATGATAGTAAGTTGTATCTTTCAATGACTATTTTGAGGATTCAATGAGTAATTTTATTTTTGTTGCTGAGTTAGTGACCAAAATGATAGTGTCCTATATTTTCAAGACTAAAATTATGGTTTACCATTTGAAAACGGTTTGAATTTTTAATGATGTTATCTAATAAAAGTTGAAGTTTATGGACCTCCTCCTTCTCAAGGTTGAAAAAATTATTTGATAGAAATTCGTTCAATAAAAACAAAGGAAACTATTGTGGGACAACTGCCCCCACAGTGATACACATGTTTGTCAATATTTGTGATTGATTGGGAATTGGAAAAGTGTTACATATTGTGCGCATATAAATTATTGTTTAAGATTTTTTTTAAAATAATTTTTATATTATTTTATCTTTTTTAAAAATGATTTTAAAAATAATAATTCAAAAAAATTTGTTTAAGTAGTTTATTTTAAAATTTAATTTTAAGTATTTCATTAATTTTTTACAACTTTTTTTAGATAATGATTTCAAAAAATGAATAAAATGAAAATCTATTTTGAGAAACTCTTCATAAATATCATTTTTGAAATATATCTTTTTAAAAAAATATTATTTTGTCATGTTAAAATCTTTAATAATGAATATCTAAGTTATTGATTGTCAAAATTATTTTTTTTAATTGATAACAAATGAATCTAAAAAACTTCTACTATATTTAAGTAAATTTTCATAAAAATTATTTTAAAAAATATAAAGTCAAAATCAATTTTTTAAAATCTTAAACAAACAAACACTAATTGCTTCAGCAAAAAGCATTTTCCTTGTAATTTTAAATTTTCATTTTAATTAAATATTTTGATTCATTCTTTAAATTCATTTTTATTGATTTTTTCTAACACAGACAATTTTTAAAAAGAAGAACAAGGATATTACATGATTTTCTAAATGTGATGTTTTATTTTCGTTTTGATGCGACATTGTTTGATTTTTCTGTTTTATTGTAGTGTTCATTTAATTCAAATTGACATATTAACTTTGATTTAATACAAACAAATTAAATCAATTACTTCAACTTCGTCAACATTGTAAATCTTAAGGCATGAATATTTCAGCCACTTTAATTTTATCAAATTTGTAAGCAATTTTCCGTTTTATGTTATTATAACCTAAAAGTTGTGAGTTTGTTCGCAGTTTTATATTTTACTTTATAGTTTTAGCAAATTTCATTTGTGTTGTTCTTGATCGATGTATTCTCTTAATTCGAAGAAAAGAATATATTTTTTTAGCATACATATATATATATATATATATATATATATATATATATATATATATATATATATAAAAGAAAAATTAGATGAGAAATTACCCAAAATTCAATTGGTATATAACATATTTTTTAAAGTGTAGAGGCGAAATTCACACAATAAATACACCACTACTTTCGTCTTTTTTTTATAAACACCTATTGCATATTTTACATATATTAAAAAAATTGTTTACATAATTAATATGTATATTTTGTGTATGACTATTACTAAATTATCTTTTCTCATCAAATATTTAATATATGACTATAAGTAGTATAAGGGACGAAATATATTACAAAATTAGTAATTTATGTGTGTGACAATTTAAAATTTAAAATGTGTTGTTTTCAATATAAATATTTTAATTTTAGTTT
>JBBPBQ010020323.1:25478306-25498791 GCA_037974755.1 Cicer yamashitae
TAATATTTAAGAAAAGTTGTTTGCATAAATTATTATTACTATATTACTTAGAGTCTCTTTGGCAAATTAAAAAAAAAAAAATTATAGAGAATAGATTATAGCGTTTAAGCTAATAGCCTTGTTTAATAATTGTTTTTTCTCACAAATTTATAGTGTTTTTTTATAAGCTACTTGAAGTAGTGTTTCATTTTATAGCTTATAATCTTCATTATCTTAAATGAAGATTTTTAAAATATTAATTAAAAATATATTTCTTATGTCATTTTATACTTCTTAGAGAAAAGCAAGTTTAACTACTAATTTTACAAACACTTCAAACTAAATCAACAAATTTATCAGCTATTCTCTATCAAATAGCTTATCAGCTATCCGCTATTTTTGTCAAACAGAGTCTAAGTGATATACACAAAATATTTATTTTGTCTCTAAATATAAGTTCATTTGCGGTTGACTAGATGAATTTATATTACTTTTTTCAAATATATTCCTAATTAAAAGCATCAATTTATCTTGAAAGATGAAAAATCAATATTTTACATGGTCAATAAATCATAAATAATCATTTATTTGATTTTTAATGTAGATGAGATTTATTTTTACACAACCATTCATATATGTGACTTTAGAAATAATTATAGTCAAAGTTAGATATTTTTAACGATCCGATGAATAAAATTAACTGGTGCTATAAAAAAAATTTACACTGACGATATATATAAATTAAATCTAATATAGTTAAATTCCAATATTTTTTGTAATCAAACACTAATGGTGTATTAACTAGTATAAAAAAACTTTTACATTCTCAATATGTATATCAATTAAATACAATGATAAAATACAACTTGATTGTGTTAAAAATTTGTATACATTCTGTCCAAAAAATATTGTATACATATATCAATATATTAAAATGCTATAAAAAGACATGAAATATAATAAACTCATTGGCATTTTCATAATTTACACACTAAATCTTTAACTTGGTCTATAAACTATTATTTTATTTTCTATTTAATTCGTTGAATTAACAAAAATATAATAAATAGTCTCTAAACTACTTTTAATCAATCAAATTAGTCTTTTTTTTATGTGATCTCCAAAGTGTAACCAAGTGGTTACGGCACTTGAAGGAGTTTGAGAAAGACTTCTAAGGTTTCAATCTAACCACCGACATAAAATAATACCAACTAATATTTGCATATAAAAAAATTAGTCTCTAAACTAGAAAAATGAATTTAATAAAAAGAATATATTTAAAATAAAATAAATATTTATATTTACTAAATCATCACCATCTCTCCTATTTTTAAATGCAAATGATTAATTAACTTAATTTCATCACTATCCATCACCATCTCTCCTAATTTTTAATTTCATCTCAACATTTCATATTCCTTTACTTTTGATACTTGATCGAACATGTCCTTCCAAAAATGCTGAGGTGGCATCTTCATAGAGCACTTTTGATACTTGATTGAACATGTCCTTCCAAAAATGGTGAGGTGGCATCTTCATAGAGCATAATCTTGCTTAGGTGGATCTATGAAAGTTATGCAGCAAATCTTTAATTATGACTTAGTAATTATAACATATATAAAATAAAATAATTTTCAACAATAAGCTCAAACCCAACCCAAATATGAAAAAACAACAAGAAACCCATAATAATCTCACACTCAAACCTAAATCTAGAACCTAAAAAGTGAAATCGGTGAGAAAATAACAAATCTAAAACATGCTCGACTATCATTAAATATATTATTTTGATCGTTAAAAATATTGGTTTTTATTTATGTCTATTTTGAAAGTCGTATTGCAACGACATTAAAATTTTTGAGGGAGAGTTTTTCCACTTATTGTGGCACTATTCAAAAGAGTAGTAGTTGATAAAAAAAAGTGGCACTATCCAAAAGAGTAGTTTTTCCACCCGTTGTGGCACTATCCAACGTTAAACATGAATATTAGTCACTTTGTGATTGAACAAAAGAGTAGTAGTTGATAAAAAAAATGTAAAAGATTATATGATATTTTTTTATATACCAATGTTGTGCTTTGGAAAATTGTAAAGATTATTGATTTGATATTGATGTATTACATGTAAATGTGATAAAAATTTCATTAGTATCATTTGTGGTTATGATCTTTATTTTGCTTAAAAGTGGTAAAATAAATTGTTATTAGTATAATAGTATATTAATTCATATATATTGTCATGATATTAGTTTCACTATGTATAATTTATCTCCTTACTTATGAATAAAATTTTATATAGAAAAATCATTTCATGGAAAGAAATGATCAAAAAATATAATGGTATAATTGGTTAATTCTAAAGACGTAGATCATTTTATGTTCTTATTTCTTGATTTTTTTTAGGAATATATCGACGTAGTAACTTATATTCATGAATGAGAAGTTTAACTTCTCTTCCTACTTAAATTTGGAATTCTAAGATAATATTTTGTAAAAAAAAATAATAAGAAGGCTTGTGCCATGTTCTTTTGTTGTTGTTGTATAGTACCAACTATCAAGTACAAAATGATATTGATAATACTTGTTAATTTTATATTAAATTTTTATTAAAAATTATAAGCAAGATATTTGTCTCATAAATTCTACATGCGAGAAAAAAGTAGTAATATATGAGTAATACTTATGAGATTGTACCTTACAACTTTTTTACTTGGGAACATGCAATATATGTCAAGATATTGATTCACATCAAGCCAACGAGTTACTACATGTAAGTCCTCCCCTTAATTTATAATCAATTTTGGGTTAATAATCTAATACTCTTCATCTAAGAAGTTTTTTGAATGTGTTGTCTATATTTCAATTGTTCGAATACAATGCACTAAGATGTGACGTGAAAGAATATTGAGAATACATATTGAATATGAAATTTCAATTTATAATAGAGTATATTGAGAGAAAAAATTGGAGACTTGTTTTCAAATGAGTTTTTTTTTTTTTTTATTATCATTGATGAATTAGTAGTTTCAATATTAGGAGGAGAGAAAAAACAGTTGAAAATAGTTATTGAAATATATTATTATCTGATCTTGATCCTCATACAAACTAGTTTGAACTAGAATTCAAAAGATAACTTGTTTGCGAAGTTTATTTAACAAATTATTAGCTGATAATTCTCCAATCAAAATGGATATCCCTGTTGGGAATCTAATATTGCAAATGAATCTCAATTGCGCCTGAACCATGGTAGGCAAGTCAGTTTAAAGGACAAAAATCCTCAAATAAAGAAAAAGAGCTAAAAAGAAAGATGACTCGTGTAAGGATATGAAAATTTCAAGAGTACTTTGACATAATTTTTCAGTTCCAGAAGAACTGATCAGATACCTGAAGTTTGTGAAAATAAAGATATCTCAATAAATCATGTCAAGAATAAAATATGATGAAACTGAAATAAAGTCAACGTTGACAATAATTTTGCATATAATTTAGTAATATATGTGATAAATAATAATGAGGATAATGAATTAAAGCCTATTAAAGATTATAGATAAAGAAAAACTTAGAAAATAGAAAGAAGCAATAGATTGGAATTAAGTTCGCTTTGCAAAGCGAAAGATTTTTGCACTTGAAGTCTATACATCTCAAGATGTGAAGCTAATTAAATATGATCGCTTTTTCGCGCGAAAAGAAAATGAAATTGGTAAAGTACATATATTCAAGAGTATTGGTAAAATACTATCATTGATTTTGAAGAGACTTATTCACCTTAAGTGAATTCAAAAAAATTTCCGTACTTGATTAAGTTTAGTAGCACGTTAAATATGAAATATGTTTTACAATGTTTTTGTATGGATCACTTAATAGTGATAATCATGTGAAAATCTCTTAATAATTTAATTTTTGTGACACATATAATTTGGGGTCTTGAAGAGATTACTTAATAAAAAAGAATAAGTTTATTTATGCTCTCAAACAATCTAGATGTATGTTGTATACTATTATTGGTGAATATTATCGAATAAGGGATATGAGATTGACAATATTTGTTGATTTTTAAGAAAATATTCGGGAATAAATTTGATATAAATATTATCAGAACTTCTGAAGAGCTACCAAAATCAATTTGATTAAAGAAAAATTTTGAGATGAAATATGTATTAAGGGAAAAGATTTATTTTGATTGAATACTAGAAGAATATTATTTGAATAAATCATGAAGCTTATGTAACAAAAGTACTAATATGGTTCTATACAGACAAATCACATTTGTTGTGTACTCCAATAGTTCTAAGGTCACTAACGTGAACAAATATCAGCTTTAGAACTTTGAGAAAATGATGAAGAACTAATTGGTCATGAAGTACCGTCTTTTAGTTCAATTTGGAGACAATATGGAACCTTGCTAATTGTACATACTTTCTTATATTATTTGTTGTCAACCTATTAACAATATATAGTTCTTCACCACATGAAGACATTAGAATCAAGTCAAATATATATTTTGTCACCTTAGTTATGCAGGTTATCTATCTAATCATACTAACGATATTTTATCATTACGTGAGGCAAATCAAGAATGCAATTTTGTTGAGATATGTGATTCTACACATACAAGAAACTTGTAGTTTTTCTTCTAAAAATGGGTTATTACAACAATTCAATGTGAATATAATATTGCATACACGATTAATTTGGAGAAAAGTAAAATAAAAAAATATAACAAATCTTTCTACAAAGTCACGGTCAAGTGAAGTTTTTGATCAATGAGTACCAAAGATTAATTGGTTTTCACTGTCTCAAATATAATTGCATCCACGCGTTTTGCACTCTTGTTTCCTTCACCGTGATTTTATCCCACTACATTTTCCTGGTAAGGTTTTTAAGAAGGTTGTTCCCGCGTAAAGGATGTTGTATGAAGGTACAAAACACAAGAAAGTGAGAATTTGAATTGTGTTTTATTGTTTTAAAAAATTGTGAATAACACTTAGTAATGAAAGAGCAAAATAAATAAGTAGAAGAAATAGGGAAATCACACAACGATTTATATTGGTTCATCATCAAACTGGTAGCTACTTCAGTCCCTTCACCCATAAGGATTTTCTCCAGTAATTCAAATCAAATTACAACATTTAACTTCAACAAGTTAAGTCTACTCAACTTTCAGTTTGCACCTATAAACCGTTGAGGAAAACAACCACTATTGGGCTAAGTTACAAAAGTGTTTTATTGGTTTATGTGTAACTCTCAAGAGAGGATATGTATATAGTGAATCTCACAGACTATATTTTGTTCTTCAATGGAGAGACTCTTTTATAGATGTCAATTTGAACTTTCAGTAGAGATGCTTCAATGTTCTTCTTCCAACGTTCTTTAGATTTTAATTGTTGCTTCGTTCCAATAAATGATTTTCTTGTTGCTTTGATTTCAATTGATTTTGGCTTTTAATTCCCTAAATCCATTGTCGAAATATTAAGACGAGACCATTTCTATTTCTGAGATTTAATTTCTTTCAATTGTTGCCACACTGAAAAGTAACCGACTGGAATCTTAAGTTCTTTCGATCTGGTGCCAGACTAAAAGTAACCAACTGGAAATATGTTTGAATTTTCAAGGTCATAAATAGAGGGAGCATGGCTTGGATCATTTATCTTTATCAAAGTCTGTTCTCATATTTTCCAGTATCATGAACAGAGCATACAACTTTGTCATGTTGCATATCAGAGTTAGATGCAACTCGCTACTTTATTAGAGGCAACTTATCAAAACATGTTGCATTCTCTTCAGAGTGAGTGCTTTAAATTAAACTTTAGAGTGACCACTTCAGAGCCAACGGAGGGCACGCACAATAGAGCGTGTGTTTTACAATTACTCTAGGTGCCTTTTGTTCCGTTCCTTTGTGTTGACTTCGATATTTGTTTCCTATTTTGGTTTTGTTTCCTCTAATCAGAGTATGAGTTCTGAGTCTACATGATTGTTCTAATTTATACACACTCAATCAAAATATTAGTTCATTAAATTATTCACACAAAATACTTTTTATTATCATCAAAACAAGATAAAAAATTTGTTCTACAAATCATCTTGGTTCTAACAAGTTGTACTCTTTTTTTTTCACTGGGATTTTTTCCCGTTGAGTTATTCCTAGTAAGTTTTTATGAGACATATCCTTAATGGACATCCAAAATAAAGTGTTATGAATAATATTTTTAGTGAATGTCCATAAGTTGCATTGAATAAGAATAGTGAAAGACAACCATTGATGAAGATGATAATATATATTATTGTTACTTTTCATATTCTTGTAATTCTATGTAATTTTAAAACCTACAAATAGAGGGTTCAAGACTTAAGTTTTATATAAAAGAATATAATCTATATTCTTTCATCTCTAGATTTCTTCTTCATCTCTCAACTTCTCTAAACTTGAGTTTTCTCTACCTTTTTATATCTTATCTTGGTTTTGTTTTGGTTAATTTTATAACATAAAGTAATTTATTAGTGCTTTTTTTTAGTAAGATACACTTAGAGTTCACTAGAGAAATTAATTAGAATATTAGTGTTTACTAACCACTATAAATAGGAGTATCATTATATCATTTTTCAATTTTTATCAAAATAATTTATTATGAGTTTTACTCAATCTCAAACTTCTAAAGCTCTTTTGCTCTTTTCTCTTTATATCCGGTTGTTTCTAATAGTAGTATCAAATGAAACTATCGGACAACTGCTCTTATGATGCAATGTATTTGTAAAAGCATTTTACTGGTAATTTAATTTTTCATTTTAATTAAATATTTTGATTCCATCTTTAAATTTATATTTTTTATTATTTAAATTAATTTTTATTGATATTCTCCAACACGTACAATTTTTAAAAAGAAGTACAACGATATTACATTATTTTAGAAAAATAAAATTTACCAAAAACTACAACAGATGAATATAAATATAAGAAAAAGTAGATTAAAAATGTCCCCAAATCAAATTGGTAGATAAATTTTTTGTTTGGATAAACTACTATTTTGGTCCTTGAAAATGTATGACCATGTCATATTAGTCTCTGACTCAATCAAAAACTCAATTACATTCTTCATTTATCCAAACGTTAATCATTTTAGTCCTTGTTGTTAACAAAGGTGTTAACACTGTTAAGTCGCTGACTTAGAAAATGATGTGCCTCAAACTTCACGTCATGTGTTTGGATGATGTGGGCAGGGACTAAAATGACATTTAGGCCAAAAAAATTCACCTTAGACTTTTGTTTTTAACCATCCTTTTGCTATCCCTTTGTAATGAAAGGGTTGTTTCTTCTCTAATATCTTCTTTCTCCCTCCTATAAAAACCCTAACCCCAACATAAATGAGAGCAAATCATCAATTTTTTAATACAATTTATGTAATTGAAATTTATCGAAATACTTTGCAAAGCAAAACTGCTACTATTTTGAAGAGTAAGAAACATTCTTTTGGATATTTGAAAATTTGAAGATGCTTCCTTTGGCAAACCATCAAAAGAGAAGAAGACGAAGAATTTTTTAAAAAAATGGCCAAAATATCATTTTAGTCCTTGGCAACATCATCCATACACATGGCCTGAAGTCTGAGGCACATCATTGCCCAAGTCAGTGCCATATCAGCGACTTAATAGTGTTAATGTTTCAGTTAACATCAAAGATTAAAATGACTGACATTTTGATGAATAGATTATGTAATTAGGTTTTTGACTGGATGAGGGACTAGTATGACAATGCCCTGTACTTTTAGGGACCAAAATGGTGGTTTAACCTTTTTGTTTTATTTTGAAGAGTGTTGCAACGAAACTCACACACTTAATATATAAAAGCAACATATCATGGGTTTGAACAAGCGCTCCAGCATACCAAATATGTTTGCAGCTTTTTACCATTTGAACTTGCAAGACCAATCCACATAATTCTTGTTTATTTATTTTTTATTAAAAAATAATATTCATTCATTCAAAATAATATAAAATACATTGATCGAGAACAACACAAATATAAATTCTCTAAAATCAAAAATAAAGAATTTGCAAACAGACTCTCAATACTCATGTTAGTAATATAATAAACGGGGATATGCCTACAAAATTGACAAAATTGATTGGAATGTTCATGTCTTTGGATCTGCAACATTGACGACGCGTAAGTCATTGATTGAATTTGTCTGTACTGGATCAAAGTTAATATGTCAATCTAGATAAAATAAACACCACAACAAGATAGGAAAACCAAACACCAAGACAATCAGCAAAATAAGGTTGCACTCAAATGACAGAATAATGAAAAAATTACAAAAAAAAATCTATATAAAAATCAATTATTTAAATAAAAAGATAAATGAACAACAATTTAAAAAAGTGATTTCAGGACAAAAAAAAATGACTCTAAATCATCTCTCTTTTATGATGAAGAAGAAAGAGAGGTTGAGAGACTAGGGTTAGGTGGAAAGACTCAAAGATGATGTTTATGGAGATGTGGTATCTCTCCTACCAAATATAATTTTGTTTATTAGATTCATCGCAAATATAATTTTGTTAACACAAAGTATTAAGTTAACAATCTATGTCTTCAGAACTATAACGTTGAAGATGCCTAAGTCATTGATTAAATTTGCACTGGATCGAAATAAATCTACAAATCTAAACCAAACGAACACCGCACACAAACGGGAAATCAAAATGCCACACCATGACGGGAAATCAAAACGTCGCACCAAGATGGCAAAATCATGAAAAAGAAAACTAAAATATATGTGAAAATTACTAAATATAACTCTTGTTTATCAGAAAACCTAGCTGTCGTTCAGTTTTCATTTTTTCTTTTCTTCACTTAGGAGAGGTGATTTAGGACCAATTTTTGGTCCAAAATTACCCCTCTAAATCATTTTCTTCCTTCTCTATTATTTAAATAAGTGATGTTCACAAATGTCTAGTTTTCTTTTTTGTGATTTTGCAGTCTTGGTGCGGTGCTTTGATTTCCTGTTTTGGTGCGATGTTCATTTGGTTTAGATTGATAGATTTGTTTCGATCCAGTACAAACTCAATCAATGACTTTAGCATCTTCAACGTTACGTTCTGAAGAAATGTGTATTTCAGACATTTCAAACTTGTCATATTAGTAGGTTTTATTTTATTTGTAGACATTTTGTCATTTTATACAATTAACTTGGATGTTGTGAGTTTGTTCGTAAATTCATTTTTTATTCTTTTAGCTAATTTCAATTGTATTAGTCTCAAACGACGTAATTTTTATCAATTTGAATTAATGAATACTATTTTTAATAATAAAAAAAAAGTATTTTAAGAACGGGTTAGTCTCTTTTGTTTGCTAAAAAGCAAATATTTTAAGAAGGCTTATTAAACTTGACAAAAAAAGAAGGTTCGTTTAAGAATATTGTATAATAAGTATTATTGTAAAAAATAGAAAAACTGTATAATAAGTATTAAGTATTTTTTATTATTTCAATAAATTAAAATAAGGGTGTATACGAGTTGGGTTAAATTGTTTTTGGCCAAATTTAATATTCAAACGGATCAATTTTATTATGGTTGGATTCGCGGGTAATAAAGAAAAATATATTTTTTTATTTTAAAAAAATATGATTAAATTTAAATACTTGAATACATAAAAAAATAATAAAACTATATCACAACATATTATTCAATACTTAAAATACATTCACAAACACAACAAAACAATTAAATTAATTAAATTAACAACAAATTCTCAAACATTGTCTAACAACTAAATTTTAATTATACATCAATAGTAAAAAATAAATAAATAAAAATATATGTCACGTCAATGAGTTGGGTTTGTGGATTCGTGAGTTCAAAATGTTAAATCCACTGCTTGAACCGAATATAATTGAATTTCGATGAATTGGTTCGGGTTAGACCCAAACTTAAATGAGTTGAGTCAAAATATAATTAATTTAGGTGATCGGATTCGTTAATTTATCCATACTCATAAATACCTCTAAATTAAAAAGTATTTCAATAAATAATTCATAAACTATTATTCTCTTTTCTATTTTATTAGTTGGATTAACAAAAAAATTAATAAATTCTTTCTAAAGTAGTTTTAAATTTTAATCAATCAAATTAGTCTCTCTCATTTGATCTCCAAAACTATCACTTTTGCTCCTCGATAGTACACATCCTTTTAAAAATATTGAAATGGCATGCAGGCATACCATATTAGGTGAATTTATAAAAATAATGTAACAATATTTTAATTCTTACTTTGTAATTATAAAGTAAGTAAAATAAAATAATTTTCAAGAACAATCTCGAACCAAGAAAAACAACAACCCCACAAAAAAAAAAAAAAACAAATCCATAATCATCTCACACTCAAAACCAAATTCAGAACTCAAATAAGTGAAATTAATGAAAAAAATAACAAACCCAAAATATGCTCCAAAGGCCAAATCCATAAATCTTCAACATAAATTAACAAAACCCAAAAATATAACAACAAACCTTGATATCTCAAAAAACAACAAATTCAAAAATCTTCAAAACAAGAAGCCATAATACTTTAACAAGATTTTGAAAATCTTCAACACAAATTCACGTAATCACCACCACCGCTAACAAATTAAACATAATCTAAATCATTTAAATGGTCGAAATTAATCAAAAACCTGGCTCAATTTTAGATTAGGGAGTAGAAGATTAGAATTTTTCAAATAAAAATTAGGTATTTATGTTTATACTAAATTCTATCTCAAACCTCAAAACAAGTAGAAAATTAATTCAAATCTAAGCCAAAATGCAAGGTTATATATTTCAAATTTGGAAGGGAAGAAAATTAGGGTTTAGAATAAAAAGTTTAGGGCTTTTGATTTTAATTTAAATTGTCAAAAGAAGAAGAACAGATGCCCTTTAGTAAGAAGAAGGAGGACGATGATGAAAATAGAAGGAGAAGGGCACGAAACTTTATCTATGTATGAATTTGAGAAGAAGATGAATTTAGATACATTTTATAAATTTACTTGAAAATTGGATATATTTCATGAATTCAATTTTATTATTTTGAAATTTCATTTTGCTTACTAAGAAATTGATAAAATGCCGCATTGTAATAATATTACCGAGTTAGCTTCCCACCTTATTAACCTTTTTGCATAGTCAATTTTACTAAAGCAGAAGAATCTCAAATAGCATGAATATAATTTAATACCGGTTTCAAATATTAAGAAAAAGTAAAAAAAAAAATATTTAATGTATTTGGTACAAAATTTTAGATTAAATATATTAATTTTTAAAATTTTTTTTTATATTTAAAAGCAATTTTTTTTAAGCGATAAAAGCATGACCAGACACCATAAGCACTGTGGAAAATGAAATTAAATATAATAAACAGAGATGGAATGGTTTAGAATCTAAATTCACAAGATATAATTACTCTAATTAAATATATGAAATTACAAGAGGTAAAAAATATCTAAGGAGAAATAGTACTATTTTACTTGCAGCATCAACTAGCAAACACAAACCACACGCGCGCAGTAGTGTCACAAAGAAATCAAACAAAACAACCAAAACCCAAAAAAAAAAAAATCAAATGGTTCCGACAAGTTCGATCTGAGTCTAGTCTCTGACTATGTTTAATTTCAATACTGAACAACAACAACAAGTGTTCGTTCGTTGCCTACACTATTGATTCACAGTAATAGTAGCAGTAAAAAAAAAACATGAATAGCAGTGGTGGCAGTAACGGAGGGATGATGATGGGTTTCAGTAGTAATAAGTCACCTTTCACAGTTTCTCAGTGGCAGGAACTTGAACATCAAGCTTTGATCTTTAAGTATATGGTTGCTGGTCTTCCTGTTCCACCTGATCTTGTTCTTCCTATTCAAAGAAGTTTTGACTCTATTTCTCATAATTTCTTTCATCATCCTACTTGTAAGTTCTCTCTTTTTTTTCTTTCTAGGTTTCTATTTTTGTTCATTTTATATTTATTTTTGCTGCTGCTTATTTCATGTTTTTTTTTTAAATAAGGGTGTTTTCTGTTTTTTATTTTCCATATTTGAAAGTTGTATTCTTTAATTAAATCATATTCCTTTTTAAGAATCCTTATAATTTGATAACTATTTGTTACCAAAGTTGCATCAATATATGCTTTTCTTTTATAACCCTAAAGGATGCATATTTGATATCATTTAGCCCTTTGTTCCTCAAAATCCAAATTAAGTCTTTTTTTTACTGGAAACCAAATGAAGTTATACTAAGGTCGGTTAGTTATTTTAATTTTGTTTTTTTAAATTGGGAATGTGAGAAATTATTATTAATCGAAATGATAATAATGGCCATTTTACTAGCGGATTTGAACATTACTCGTCATTTAGATTATAATGACAAACTCTTACAACTGAACTGACCAAAAGGATTCATTTTTCCTTTTTTCATGGACATACTAAAGTTAGTTAGTTGAAGCTTGTCCCATGGGTTGTTGGCTTGTTACCATAGACGGGCGACCAAAAGGATTAATTTTTCCTTTTTTAGACTGATTTTCTTTATTTTTTTGCAATTAAGCATTATATAATAGTTATACATTTGCCTTCATTTTCCACTATTTTTCATACGGATTTTCTTTTCCCTTTCTGAGAGAAACATTTAGATTTGTAATTGCTGATTGGTTTGGTTTCTTTCTATATTTGTAACTAAATCTAACTAGTGTTTTACTTTTATTGCATATTCAGTTGTGACATTTTTTCAGCTATAGCTTTTATTGCTTCCAAAAATGAATGCTTCTTTTTTGTGTAGCACTGACACTTCAGATTGAAGATGTGTCGGGTGTCCGACATGACACCGACACATATGATTGTATTCAATCACTTCTATTACTGGTGTCAGCATTGTATCTGGGGTTCATGCCTGTGTGTCAGTGTTTCATTTTTATTGATAATGGTTTAGGGTGTGTCTGAAATGTTGGTGATAAAGTAGTTGTGCATTACTAACTGGTCGTATAAATTTATACAGTGAGTTATTGTTCCTTTTATGGGAAGAAGGTGGACCCGGAGCCGGGACGATGTAGGAGGACTGACGGAAAAAAGTGGAGGTGCTCGAAGGAAGCATACCCGGACTCCAAGTACTGTGAGCGCCACATGCACCGTGGCCGCAACCGTTCAAGAAAGCCTGTGGAATCACAAACTATGGCACAGTCATCATCCACTGTGACATCACTGACTGCCACTGGTGGCAGCAGCAGCAGCCGAGCTGGAGATTTCCAGATCCTTCCTGCAAATAATGCCTTTGGCAGTCTTCAAAATACTGCCGCTTCTGGAACCGACCGTGCCGATTATCATCTTGATACCATTCCCTATGGGATTCCAAGTAAAGAATACAGGTAAAGAAATCTGTTTTTAATTCATTTCACATTTGTTGGTTGCTTCGAATCGCAAAATACTTTTAGCTGGAGAGAATAGAGCAGAAAAAAAAAATCATTAACTACGGTCATATTGCTTTGCATATTTAATGGATCTGCCTTTACTTCTTCATGTTCTTGAGTGTTGATATTTTCATCTAAATTTGCTGCAGTTTTCTTGTTCCCATTATTGTGCAGGTGAATTTCTAATTTCTAATATGCTTATAACATGAATTTCTAATTTGCTGCAGAGGTTCACAAGCATTAGAACTACATCTTTGTGTTTGTGTAAATTGTCAGAAGAATGACTAGAGCTGATAGTTGCTTTTCTTTGCTTTGCCTTCTTCTATTTCTCTTTTCAATGTTGAAGAGAGGGATTGTAGCTCTTTTGCTATATTCTGAAAAGCTATTTTGTCTATGTAGTTCTTGCTCTTTGTGTAGCATCGTCCCTTCAGATTGAAGGCATATGTGGTGTTCGACACTGACACATGTAGTTACATTCAATTTCTTCCATTTTTCAAATTATTATTGGTGTCAACGCATCAGTGTTCGTATCTTTGTCAGTGATTCATAGCTTGTTCTTTTTGTTTGTGTTGGGAGATGCTCTAACATGAGGGCTAGTTACTAGAATCAGTAGACCTCCATGAATCAAAATTGTCCCCAATCAACTTTTTGATTGATACTTGGACAAAATTGCGAAGAAGAAAGATGGTCCTTTAATTGCATTTTGTTTTTCTTTTCCATGCATTCATTTATTCCTAGAATATGAAGCGGATCGTAAAAAAACTTTTTTGGTAAAAACAATGAGAAACATTTTGGCATGTTAATATGTGGCCCTGCTTTCAGTCTGCCATAAATGTCACATGGGAATAATGAGCAAGGAAGGTAGGTACACACTCATTCAATGTCTTCTAATTTTACTTTTGGTACATGATGCATTTCCTTCATTTCTTACCAACAAAATGGTGTTTCACACTTACTGTTTATGCACCTTCAAATATAACTGCAAATTCTTTTCTTTTCCACATAGCGATATGGTGTTGATCACTTTCAAATTATAAGTTGCAACTTATAAGACAAAATTACCTATATTCATATGAATGCTTATATGACATTGACATCACAATTTAATGTCAAATTGATAATGCTAGGCTGATGGATGCGTAGAAAATAAAGAGGAAAAAGCTTGGATTTTTTTTTTAGTTTTGACTTCAGTCAAATATATTATGGATTCTGCTGTCATTGTTTGTATTCAAAGATATGATTGTACCTGAAAAGCTTGAACTTCTGATGGTTCAGTACCTTTGCTTTTTCTTTATGTTTCATTTCATCCAATTGAAATGGGACCTTGGTTGAGTAATTTCATCATATGGTGGTTATATTCTTTTTCTTTTAAGTTTTGTTTCTACCATATATATTTCAATGTTATATAAGTTCATTCAAGATAACGAGATGTCAAGACTCAAGAGCATTAATTTCATTGAATAATAGTTCCTTTGTAATTAGGAAAACATCGATGGCCTTGTCTTGTCTACAGTTTCTTTGCCTTATTAAATTTTTTCATATTTCTAATGTTCATTGCCATGATTATTTGTTTGTACTATTGAACTTGTCCAATGATGCATAATTTCTATGGTGAGTTTCTGTATGGTTAAATGACCGGAAGTAACAAGGTATACATGCATGTTTGGATTAACGGTGAGTTTGGCAGAATCACGGTGTGCAACCGTGATTCTAGTAGAAACTACACTTTTGGAGCTTCAGTAAAATCACAATGTCACCGTGATTTCGCTAAACTGACTGTCAATTCGACTATGCACTAAGCAAAAAAGCACCTTTTTCATACAACATGACTCGGCCAACATCATTATTCCTCTTCCCTACAGGTATCTTCAAGGTCTTAAATCTGAGGGTGGAGAACATAGCTTCTTTGCTGAAGCATCAGGAGGCAACAAGGGTCTCCAAATGGAGTCACAGCTGGAAAACACATGGTCGTTGATGTCAACAAGAGTTTCCTCCATTTCCGCATCGAAATCAAGTAATAATTCCATGTTGCAGAATAGTTATCCTCAGCATTCATTTTTATCTAATGAATATGCATCCGGAGAAGCTGTGAAGGAAGAGGGACAGCCTCTTCGACCCTTTTTCAACGAATGGCCTAAGTGTCGGGATTCATGGTCCGGTTTGGAAGATGAGAGATCCAACCAAACAGCCTTCTCCACAACTCAACTCTCAATATCCATTCCTATGTCATCTTCTGACTTCTCTGCCACAAGCTCTCAATCGCCGCACGGTAAGACCTATTTAAGTTTGGTAAAGTGTCAGATTGTAAGCATCGATTAACTGAATCATATAATTATATTGTTGCAGATAACTAGAGCAGCCGTTCAAGATCTTCGATGCAGTTTTATGGAAGGACAAAACAAGTCTAGTCAAATCGGATAAGTGTGGTCCAGTGAAATGCTGCGCTCGTGTATTTTCTTTCGTTGAAGCTGATTTGTGTACAACTTTATGTAATATCAGAGGTTTGTTGTAAGCAAGACCAACATCTACTCATCTAGTGTGTGGAGTGGATATTTGTAGAACTCCGGGACATTCTTCGTCTTGTATCGAATGAACGAGCATAAATATTTTCGTTCTGAATCAATGTATGCCGAATAAAGTTACTGGTTTTGTTCTTGAATATTTAATGAACCCCTTTGAAGTTACTGTTTTGTTCCCTGCTTTGTTTTGCAAGTGCTTGTTCTTTTGTATGGATCAAAGATTCTCTTCATTTCTATGCTTAAAAGAAACAAACTTATCCATTACTATTGTTTTTGTGTATAAAGGTCTCTTTAGGATCATTTTATTTACTAATCATTATTTATAAAACTAACATGGCAAATATTTAATGTAGGATTTGTGCTCTAAGTATTTATTGTATTGTATTTTTCTACAGAATGGTCAAAACAAGTCTATGATACACATATATTAAATCATAGAAACAAACAATGCTAAGAAAAACATAAAACACAGACATGGATTTCAACTTATACAATTTAAGTATCTGTCTCGTAAAAGAAAAAAAAGTATTTGACCATGTAATGTCAAGGCCACCCTATTGATCTTGAGGCACGTCTAATGCTTTCCACACAGCTTTGGAAGCATCAACGATGTTGTTAATTTGGACAAGGAGGTTGGTAATCATGTTCTTCATCACATTCTTTTGTGGAGTTACACTCATCAACGTTGTTGAACGTATTGCACTAAGAAAGACTCCTGCCGTTGCGGTAAGATTTTCTTTGAAAGCCAAGCCGCTCAAGCAATTTCTTTAAAGAAGAGCAAGCAAGATAAGGCTCGAAAGCTGCGAAGAAAGTCGAGCTGCTCTAATCGAGCTGTGAAATCGGTGTTAGTTAGGAGGAGATTTAGCCCCCAGTGTATCTCGAAAGCAGAAAAAATAGAACTCATTCGAGAGAGCTTGGTGGTCTTAAGAATGGTTCGGGTGAGGGGTTCTTGATAAGGATCTCAAGAGCATGAAAATGATCCATATTTTTAATAAATTATGATAAACTTTATTTATTTTCATTTGGTTTGTAATAATTCTTAGTTTGCTTTAATTTGGAATTGTAATAGTTTTAATATAGATTTAGTTGATGTTATATGTAAGTGAAGATACTTTGCTTCTTTACATTTAGTTTATTTTTATAAAAAAAAAATGATGTAAGCCCAATTTGGGCCTAGAGAATGGTGTCACTTATGACCCATTTAGGTTTAGAGATAATTTTACTATAACTATGATTTTGTAACCTTATTGAAGGAATTATTTTTTGGGGAATGAATTAAAATTTCTCTAATGAGAATTGTGAGTGAGTTAGGTCTCCTCTTTAAGTTCTTGGATTAGAACTTGCTTGAGTCTTATCAATGGCTTCCTTACCATTGTGGCGATTCTTCATTGGCTTATCAATCATCCTTGATTGTGGCGCCTTCTTCATCTTCTAAACCTAATCCATCTTTTGTTTCTTTATAATTTTCAGTTTCCTTTATATCGAACCCAAATACACAATTTCTACCGATTTTCGTGTTCAGCAACCTGCGATCATATCTCGAGTTCTACAAACTTGTTTTCGGTGATTCAACATCCTAACTTGCGTTTCGGAACGTCATCTTTAACCTCATTTTGGAATCGGTCGATTCGGAGTTTCGTAGCTCTGTTTATTGCGTTCTCCAGCAATACTCGATTTTTTGGATCCAATCTGTAAGTTTCCAACCTAGAACGATCCTTAAAGTGAATCATTACAAATAGGATCATATCAGTTCTCTTAAGAATAAATAAGACGAATAGAATCTAATTCATGTTTATGCTAACAGAAGAGCGGATCCAATACACAGACAACGCACCATGTCCACCACACTTCTTCCATTAGCATTGATGGTAATGTTGTTGAGGCACATGCTCTTATGGTTGAATCATCCCGTGGAAAGTGCAACCACCGGAGTGTCATTGGAATGATACCACTTGTTTCATTCTAAAGGGTCACCTCGGTCTCCACCCTTTTGGAAACTAATAAGTGTGAGATATAGCTTGTTGTAAGTAGTCACCAATGGAGAACATCCATAAGTTGTGTACATGTTGTTGAGTTTAAGTGTAAGTAGTTAAGTCTCACTTTACTTCTACGCTATTTACTTTACTGTTGCCTTTGATATCTTTAAGTCTGATTGCTACTGCTTATGTTCTAAGAAAATCACCAAACCTGAAAGAGTTCTTGAATAAATAATCAAAAAAGAATTCAACTTAGACAAACACAATTCAACCCCCATTCTAATGTTTGCACCATCAAGAGAGGTTTAACATGAGCAATTGCAAACTTGCTAGTACTCCGCTTGCTACTCATTTCAAATTGAATTCTGATAAATGTCCTACAAGTGAGAAAGACAAAGAAGAGATGAAGAAGGTTCCTTATGCATTTGCAGTTGATAGTTTGATGTATGCTATAGTATGCACAAGGCCATATATTGCTCATGCATTTGGAGTTGTCAGTCGGTTTCTCTCTAATGCTGGTAAAGATCATTGCAAGCAGTGAAGTGGATTCTCTTATACCTAAAAGGCACTTCCAAAGTGTTTTTTATGCTTTGGCGGTGGCGAAATTGTGTAAGATGGTTACACATATGCAAATACGATAGATGATCTTGGTTCTAGAAAATCTACTTCTGGTTATATGATGACGTTTGCAAGGGGATTTGTGTCTTGACAATCAAGGTTACAAAATCGCTTTATGCTTCGGAGTACACACAACTTGTTATAGTAATACTAAGAAAATAACTTTTGAGGAAAAATCACTTTATTTTTGTCTATTGTCTCTATATTTCTCTTCTTTCACTAAAAAAACGGGAGAAGTATAGCGGTTAAATTTAGCATATTATGAAGGTTTTAGCCACCACTATAAAAAAATAGTGTTTATACGTTGGATCTAACCCTATGTAGAGAACTCCTCTAATTTTATAAAGTAACTAGATACTAACCCGCGCATTGCGCGATATAATTTAATATATTATTGAATATAAAATAACAATAATATGTATTTTAAAAGTAATGACAAATATATTTTTGAATAATTATATATAAGCTAGGTTTGCTTTAGTAAAAGAAAAAGTAAAACATTGTTGACTAATACAATTCATGCAAAATATATTTAAATGTGGAATTGGTTTATTCAAGCTTTTTGATTTCATTGAAGTGGTTCTTCTAATAATAAATTTGTTAAATAGTTATGTATTTCTTTATTGTTAAATTTATAAATTTAGCTATAATATTTCTTCATTTTATATAATCTATTATCTATTATATATATTTAAAACAGACTCCGCTGCCACCTCATCCTATTTCCTCCACGTATGCGAACATTTGCCACCTCAGCTAAAAAGCTGACGTGTACATCTTCGTAGAGAGTTTTCCTATTCACTTTGTAAATACCTTTTATTACATTTTTTCATATAATATTTTGTGGAACTATTTATGTGCCATAAGTTACAAATTACAATACAATAAATATCAATTATTCGATCCTCCATTATTATTGATAAAGGTTATTCCTCCATAAATATCTTCTTGAATATTACATAGTATCATTACTGAAGAAAAAAAAAATCTTTTAATGAAATCTATAATATCTAAAAAATCTATAATATTAATGAAAATTAATATTTAAATCACATATAGAGATATAATTTAGAATTAGGTCAACAATTTTTTTTTTCTATTTTATCTTATTATACCATTATTGATATAGACTTAGAGAAAAATTTATATATTTTCTGAAATATTGATATTGTTATGTATGATTATATACTAAAATATATTTTTAACTTTTTTCAAAGTAGTAATTTTTTTTGTACAAAATAGTAAATTATTTCATTACTAGAAAAAAATTATTTCAAACAAATAAATATATATATATATATATATATATATATATATATATATTAAAATAGACTCCTACAATCCAAAATATTGTTCCATCTAACAAGCACTCTTTCCCTTTCTTATTGCAATTTGTTTTTAGCACAAATTTTATTACATTTTTTTTCGTATTCTATTATTATTGATAACGGTTTTAAAACATACTCCGCTGCCACCTCATCCTATTTCCTCCATGTATGCGAACATTTGCCACCTCAGCTAAAAAGCTGTACATCTTCATAGAAAGTTTTCCTATTCACTTTGTAAATACCTTTTATTACATTTTTTTCATATAATATTTTGTGGAACTATTTATGTGCCATAAGTTACAAATTACAATACAATAAATATCAATTATTCGATCCTCTATTATTATTGATAACGGTTATTCCTCCATAAATATCTTCTTGAATATTACATAGTATCATTACTGAAGAAAAAAAAATCTTTTAATGAAATCTATAATATCTAAAAAATCTATAATATTAATGAAAATTAATATTTAAATCACATATAGAGATATAATTTAGAATTAGGTCAACAATTTTTTTTTTCTATTTTATCCTATTATACCATTATTGATATAGACTTAGAGAAAAATTTATATATTTTCTGAAATATTGATATTGTTATGTATGATTATATACTAAAATATATTTTTAACTTTTTTCAAAGTAGTA
>JBBPBQ010020323.1:25499262-25556860 GCA_037974755.1 Cicer yamashitae
ATTTAGAATTAGGCAAACATTTTTTTTTTCTATTTTGTCTTATTATACCATTACCGATATGGATTTAGAGAAAAATTTATATATTTTCTGAAATATTAAAATTGTTATGTATGGTTATATACTAAAATATATTTTTAACTTTTTTCACGTAGTAAATTGTTTCATTACTAGAAAAAAATTATCTCAAACAAATACTTTTTAAGCATTGTTTGCATTATATAAAACCCATTTCGATATACCAAAAATTGTAATTTATAAACAATATATGCACGCTTCAACCCAATACATTTTTTCTAAGGACAAAATCGTAAAATCTTAGTATTTTGATAAAATAATACGTTGAAGTATATAAAAAGTAGAAATCGTGAAATCTGGTGTAAACCAAATTAAATAAGTAAATATTGATACACAATATTTTATGTCACTTATTAGATAACTAAAATTAATATTTAAATCAAATAGAGAGATCTAATTTAGAACTAGGCCAACATTTTTTTCTCTATTTTTTCTTATTATACCATTACTGATATGGACTTAGAGAAAAATTTATATATTTTCGGAAATATTGAAATTGTTATGTATGGTTATATACTAAAATATATTTTTAACTTTTTTCAAGCAGTAAATTGTTTCATTACTAGAAAAAAATTATCTCAAACTAATACTTTTTAAGCATTGTTTGCATTATATAAAACCCATTTCGATATACCAAAAATTGTAATTTATAAACAATATATGCACGCTTCAACCCAATACATTTTTTCTAAGGACAAAATCGTAAAATCTTAGTATTTTGATAAAATAATACGTTGAAGTGTATAAAAAGTAGAAATTGTGAAATCTGGTGTAAACCAAATTAAATAAGTAAATATTGATACACAATATTTTAATAAATGTTAGCAATATAGTTGATAAAATGTTCAAATACTTTTAAATATTTATTTAGACATTAAAAATAGTCAATATACAACTTTTGTATTTTTTTTATTATTGTGTCGTCACATATATTTACCATAACAAATAACAATTGGTCAATCTAATAAAAAAATTTGTATTTTGTTTCTCTTATTAGTTAACAATGCATATATTACCGTGAGCATTATTTCGAAAAAAATTTAATGTGTAGGAAAAAATGTTAAAATTTTAAAAATTCCTACATAATTTATATACTTTAATAAAAATAGAATTTACAATTATCAATTATATAATTTATCTTTAAAATAATGGTTAATATTTTATGTCCATAGACCATCAAATGTCGGCCAAATGGTACAAATTTGATATTGTAAACGGAATTCAAATTTAACTTGAAATGGTTGTAAAATTGTTAATTTTTTTATGATTAAACTTTTGCAAGACATTTTTTTTTTAATCTTTTTTTAAGAGTAAAAATATTCATTTAATTACACACTCTACAATATCTTTTATCGCATTTTTTTATAACTATAAAAATTTACAAAATTAATATATTATATATATATATATATATATATATATATATATCACCTTATAAAAAAATTTAAAATTAAACCCGCGCAAAGCGCGGGTCATATTCTAGTTTACATTAGTTTTGAAACATTAGATTTATAAACTTATGTACTTTTTCACGTTTTAAATTTTATATGTTCATCGTAATTCTGTTAATCTCACTGTCGATCTAAGCATGCACTAAATAATATTATGTGCTTTGTGATATATTATAACATTCATTCGTGAGTGATAGTTTTTTAAATCCAAAATATTGAAACAATTCATTCGTGTGTGCCTTGAAATTTTCAAATAATTATTTGACACGGTCAAGAAACTTCAAGAGTGGTTGAAAAAAATTATAGGCAAGAAAAGTTTGTGAATGTTTAAGACATAGAAAGTTTCAAGTGAATAATGAAATAGTTAGAAGTTATTTATTTCCAAATATTTAATATTATTCATTTTTGTTGTTGTTTCAATTATGATTTGTGTTTTATTAATTATAAAAAGAAAAAAAAATGTTATGGGAGACACATTCAACATAGGGAAAAAAAACTTATTTCCTATGCAATAATATTGAGATATGAACTTGAACATCTATTATAATAATTAAAACAGAACCCCAAAATTCTTCATTGTGATGATTTGAAGATATTGGATGGTTTGTATTTTTTTGTATGAGTTATTGAAATGAAAATTTTGATGAGTAATTAGAGCTTTTTAAGTGTATTGATGAGTCATTGAGTGATAAATTAAAGCTGAAATTATATAATGTATGAAATAATTGTACTTGGACAAGTGAAAAAGGTTTGCATTATATAACAAATTTTATTATTGCAATTTTGGGTACGATCCGATTTATGTCATTAAGCTCGATTTATGATAATAAATTTTCCCCTGTTTTAATCATCCTCCCCCCTCTCTTCGGACCATCTCGGATCTGCCGTCGAAACTCTCTCTGCATTTTGGGAGTAGAGCATGCAAAATCGAGTAATGAATCTTAGAAAAATTGCCTCCCGGATCTGCCCTCGAAAGTCTCTCTGCATTTTGGGAGCAGATCATGCAAAATCGATCAATGAATCTTACAAAAATTGGCTCGGGTCTCTAAATATCTATAAAAATGAAAAGCCCAGGTAGAAGCACAGGCTAAAGGAGAGAGGAAAAATAGAAAAAGGAAGGGGGAGGAGACTCGCCTCATCCTCGCAGTCATCCTCTCGGTCGCTTCTGCTTCTGCTCCTCGCAAAATAATTTTCGACTTCTGCTCCTCGCAAAATAATTTTCGACGTGGTTGCGTCGTAACTCTTTGAAATCGCCGATTCCTAACTCTTTTGAATAATCTCAATTGAAGGATGGGGTTAGGATCGATGATTGTTGATACTGAGAAGGTGAGCTCCGCGGTAGCTCTTTGAAAATTCATTTTGCATATTGTTCTATCCCTTTTCATAAGCCTTTTCATGTTTTAGCAGGGAAGCCAAACTTATAATAATCATCATTTCACTTGGAAAATAAAAGTTATTTTAGTTTCTATTATGTGAACTTTTTGAATTTAGCCAGAAGCTGAAAGTTATTCTTAAAATCTTTTTAACTCCTTATGATTACTCGATGATTTGTAGCTTTTGTGAAATATGAAATAGACCTCATTTGTATATGTTGTTGAATCATTTGTCGCAATTACTTTTGTTTGATTAGTTAGTGCTATGTGCATAGGAAAGGTGTTAACAAGGTATGCTGCTTTGTGATCATATTCATTGTCTTTCATTTGTATTTCACATTTATTAGTTTTTAGATTTGTGGAGTATCATGTTTTTCATTTAGATCTTCCCAAGATTTTATACCTTTTGAAATTTTAGAGAAGACTAATCAAGATTGTTTGATATTTTAACATCCTCATTGGAGAAGACATAAATTAATAAACCGTGAGTCTCAAATTATAAGTTTTAGCTGAAACTTTGTTCTTAAACAAAATTGAGATTTTTCAGCTCAATGCTAGGACCGATGATTGTTGATACTAAGAAGGTGAGTGTAACACCCCAAATTTTATAATAAACTATTTTAATAATGAAATATGATTTTAAATAATTAATTTGGTGTTAAAATTATTTTAGAATACATGTGATAAATTTCGTGATTAGTTTTCATTATACGGGTGCTTTAGATGATGTGCTACTATTATACATATTGGACTACATGAGTAATCTAAATAACAAATATTATATTTATATATTTTTCTAAATAGTATTTTAGTGTAATATTTTAAAGAATAAGATTTTAGAAGATTTTACGTGTATATACTTGTACCAAATTAATTTAATATTTTTTTTTACTGATATTAAGTATGCACGTAGTTATATTTCAATTATTTATAACTATTTTCTATTTTTAGTTATTTATTTTATAAATAATTATCTCAGAATAGTAGTGATATTGTGTTTGATTTCCTTTATTTTTATATACTTGTTATGACATCGTGATTTTATATATATTTATTATGATTTAGTAATTAATATAAAGTTTTGATATTATATTTATTTATTTTATAATTTCGACTATTCTCAAATGATGGTAATATTTTAATTTTAGTGTTTTGAAAAATAAGTATTTATTATAGTGATAATTTTGAATATAAGAGTTTTGGTTACTAATGTATTTTAAAAGATTAATTATTTTATTTTATAAAGTAGTAGTTTTGAAATATTAGTAATTAAATTGTGTTAAAAAAAGTGTTAAAAAAATAACTTTCGTAATTGTTGGTTTTATTAAAAAAAATAATAATAATAAAAAGAGTAAAATGTATTTCATGGGTTAAGCCCAAGTAAAACCTAATTAAAGAATAAAAAAACAAATAGAGGAAGAGAAAGGTATGGGCACGGCAAGTAGCAGCTTCCAAGGAGGAATTGGAGGAAAAATAGAAGAAAATTGATACCGGTGATCGATAATTGTTTCAGAAAATTTTCTCCGTTCTCGTCCAAATTTCAGTATGTTGTTTTATTCATTTAGGTAGTCAAATAAACATACTTCCTCAGATTTTTAACCATCCCAATTTCTCTCTAAAATACTCGACTTCTCCACTTGTAGAATTCGTTATTTTGCACCGTTCTTCTTCACCGTAAGTCCGATTTGAGTGAAACCAACGTCAAAATGATCGTGTGAAAAGTGGCTATATTATCCACTTATTGGTTTTCTGATTTATGGTAAGATTTCATGACCGAATTTCGAAATTAATTTTAGAGTGCCTCCTCATAATTTATTTTTAACGTTTACCCATAAATTGTCGAGTTAGATCGATTGAAGGACAAAAAGTCAACGAACAAAGACTGTTTGCTCGTGGAATCGTATTCTTGTGGGAAAGCGTCGAAATAAGGTAAGGGGTGAGAGAGCGTTTGAATTCATGAGTGTAATATATTGTGCGATGAACGGGAAAATCGTATTTCCCAACGATTCATCCAGGGCTTGCTACGTACGGCAGTAGCCCTTTGAGTGATCAATTAATTAATGTGCAAATATAGAAATTGTGAGATTAAAATAGAGAATAGAAATATTTATAAGGTGTTGTTGATTTAATTTCGTTAAATGTGTGGTATTTGATACTATTGTAATATTTGATTTCAAATGAATTTGGTGCATATGTTGACTAGATGAGTTTATGTGAAGTGATAATAAAATATGAATGCAGTGTATGATGTAAATTTATTTGATGATGATGATGTGTGATTTATGATATAAATTTGTGCTAAGTTTATGTGAAGATGTTTGGTTGATGATAGTGATGTTGTAAATTTGTGATGAGTTTATATGATGATAATGATTATGTATTAATGATGTCATAAAATTGTGATGACAATATTGAAGTAACCCCATAGTTGATGAAATAATGATGATTCTAATTTGTGTTTGAGATGACGGTCTTAATGGAGTATCATAGGCCAACGAGGGGAGAAAATAAATATTGAGAATTTGTGAAGTGGAGATTATTTTGTCATCATATAGGTAGGGCCTGACAAGCCTAGTGATTCCGGGGAAGTACAACTGAATTGAGCCTGATCGTGGCGGTCTACTGTTGAGCCTTAAGGCAAGATTGTTAGACCTTGGAGGTATTCGGGTGGGGAATTCCTAGGTGACTTGGAGGTAGCACTCCAAATGTCGGGAGCTACCATGCAACGCACGTTTACCTCGACTGTCGCGTATATGTGTCTCGGGTTGAGTTGAGGGGATCTATGAGGACAGGGCCAATTTGAATTGTCCGTCCACTGGGATGGTGGCATAGTATCATGGCCTCCTAACCAAGTACTTCAAAGTTAGAATGGTACCACATTGTAAAGTAGAGTCTAAGCTCATGCATAGCATTGCATTTTTGTGTGATTGTTTGTTGTGATTAATATGTATTGTGTGCGATGATAATTTCTTAGATGATTTGATGTTATAGTGAAATGTATTGATTTTCCTTGATTTTGACTATATAATGTGGTGCTTTTCCTTGAAGAATGTTTGTGTAATGATACGGTTTATTTATGATTAATTGCGTGTTCTTCTTACTTATATTATATTATCAACATGATTTCAAAACTCACCTCTTTTATTGTTTATGTTTGACTGGCTTGGCCCTGCGTTTGCGAAATCGCAGTTATTACAGGTTAACAAGTTTAGAAGTTCAACTTTGGGAGAAACTCCGCTCTGATAGGTGATACTGAGAATTAAGAGTTGTAATGTGTTTTTTTTTTTTTTTGTAATAACAAATGATTTTTATATGAAAACCTTAGTACATGTGTATTTAGAGAAACATAATATCCTAAGTTAGATATAAACGTTTTTATTTTCTTGAACAAATTTTCTTTACCCGCTGCGAGTTTTGATTCAAATAATTTAGTATAAATTATTATAAATATTATTTTGGGGTTTGGGGTGTCACAGTGAGAAGGATAATTATGAATCCATGATAGTTTTGCCTTTGATTTTACTAGGATTGGTTCATGTTTTATTATGGATGATGAATAAAGGGAAAAAAAAAGAATCAAGTTCAGAAACTGGTTTTGTTGTGAAAATGGACTATGAATTTCAAATGAGCACTGGACCTAAGAAGAGTGGTAATTGGTGTAGTTTTGCCTTTGAGTTTACTAGGATTGTTTCATGTTTTATTATGGATGATGAATAAAGGAAAAAAAAGAAGAAGAAGAAGAAGAATCAACTTTAGAAACTGGTTTGTTGTGAAAATGGAACATCAATTTCAAATGAGCACTGGACCTAAGAATATTTGTCATTATAAATTGTTGAATGCAACAAACAACTTTGAACAGAAGTATAAGCTTGGACAACGAGGTTTTGGTGGTGTTTAAAAAGGTTACTTGAAAAGGACTAATTGATGCATTGTTTTATTTTTATTTTTTTGCTGATTTTACTTTTTTTATCTAAGGGTGCAGGAGTGGACTCAAGTTGGTTGCATTCTTGGCTAAAACAGGGCATCGATGGAGCCGGTCCATCTACTGCTATCAGAACAGTAGGTCTCGGAAGAGTTCAAATGATGATGAGACATCTTGCATCTGTTGGAGAAACCTATACTGGTGGACCGCGATATCCTGTTCAAAATTACCAGGTAGATAATTATTTCACTATTTATATTTAGTCATGCGTTATATACATACCCAATAAATCTTTGTGACTTCCAATATATTTTGCTTTGAAATAAATCCCCTTTCATGCTATTCTTCGACTATACTTAGGATGCCTATATTTAAAAGGACTCATAGTTCTTCCTTCACATTCACTCAATAGGTTTAATAATTGAAGCACGTGGTTGATAAGAGATGCATCTATATTTTATCCTGAACGATGAGTTAGTTGTCACACTATCTATTACATATGTAGTCCCTTGGGTTATGTTAAAGGCATTAAGGATGCTCTATAGTTTTGGTGCTTTCTCTGTTTGTTAAATTTTACTAGAAGTTGTTTTGCTACACTAATAGTTGCAAATTGCAATAACAACCATATGAACTGAACCAACTGATTTATTGGCTTGAAGTGTCGTGTTTTTCAACACATCGCAATATATATATATATATATATATATATATATATAGATTATAATAACGAGGCCTAGCCTTGCATTGCAATGTGTTTATACGTGTTTTATGAAAAGATGGCATAGATAAGTATAAATACTTTTGATCCTTATGATATAATTTGAATGATTTTATTCTCTCTAATTTAAAAATTAATCAAGTATTGAGTTACTATATCAAATTTTTGTTTCAGCTAAATCCTTTGCAACTTTATTTTTTTTTATTAAAATACTTGGGGTTTAGTGATGTATAAAATATATCAAAACCTTGAAAGTTAAAAGTTGATGGCACAAATGAATGAATTTCTCTCAATAAAAAAAAGTTTATATAATGATGTTATTCTTTGATGTAAAAAAATGTTTTTCTCTTTATTTTTATATCTTATCACATCTTTTAAAAGTATACAGATCTTTGACTATATACAAGAATCATTTTGGATATCCTCTTTGACAGTCATTTTTCAAAGACGTATTTTTTAAGTCAGTAACTAACAATTAAAATCATACTCAGGATGCAATGGCTATATGTCGATATGCTGGATATCTCGACCTATTTTTAACATTCACATGCAATCCAAAATGGCCAGAAATACAATTTTTCCTTGAAACTGTTGAAGGACAAAAAAGTGACGACAGACCCGACATCATTAGTCGTGTTTTCTCTATTAAGTTATGGGAGCTAATCAATGATATTAAACATCAACAAATATTTGGTAAAGTCACAGCAGGTAATATATTTTGTCACAATTTTATTTCATTTTAGTGTTTGATTACTTTTTTCTTTTCTCTTAACTATATTGTGGCTCAATTGGAAAAATTATTGAGCATAAATAGAGATAAACCCATATAGATGAGGACACAAGATGAGATATACATGCAGTAATGAAAAATGCAAGACAAAATAAGAGATTTTTCTATAATAATGAAACTGGTAAAAACTGATACAGAAAATGAAAGCAAAAATTAGAAATTATGTTTTTTCTATATTCCTTTAATTGAATCCGTGTCACAGAAATGTAAATATAAGTATAAAAATAACTTGAATCAATTTTACAGACAATCTGCATAAGTTTCAGTATAACTACATGTAATTTGAAGTTTTAAAGTTGTTGCTAACAAATCTCCGAAAGATAGTCTAGTAGTTTAGCCAGAGATATTGAAGGAGTTATATGCAGGAAGTGTAAAAAATAGTTGGTAACATTTTTATTTGGTACCCAGGAGGTACACGAAGAATACTAGGTAGATAAATTTCAAATACACGTTATTTTCTTGAGATATTTACCAACAAATAATTTCTAATAAAATGTATATTATGATTTATGAAACCCAGAATCATGAGACTTTGTTTGTTTATTATAAATAAATAAAAAAACAATGCAGATCTTCGTATCTATACATCTCCATTTCTTTTGTCTATGATGGTGAGGCGTATCGTTGATCTCTCCATTTCTTTTGTCTAAGATAAAATCAGAAACAAAACGGAATACGTCTTATTAAATTAGACACCGTGAAGTCTATGATGGTGAGGCGTATCGTTGATCTCACCATTGTTATACTAGGATGAAAGTAAAGCCCTTTGCTATATAACCGGTGTGGGACTCATGTTGCGCGCATTTTTCGGGTTACATGTAACCGTCCCAAACTAAAAACTCTCTAAACTATTTTTCCATCTATTAAGTTAGTCTCTCCGGTAATTGTATCTATTAAGTGATCTTTAGTCACGATCTCTCCAACACAAGTCTTAATATGGAGTCTTTTAAAGTCTATAAAATATAATTATTTATTAAATTAATATAATTAATATTGTATAATATTTCTTTTACAATTGATAATAAAATCAATTGATTTAATATTTTTGCTCAAAATCTATGAATATTAAAATAAAAATATCCCATAATGTTTTTATTTATTTCATTCTTTTTAATTATGTGTTTCCTTTTTTTAACAGTTGTGTACACCGTAGAATTTCAAAAAAGAGGTTTGCCCCATGCCCACATATTAGTGTTCTTACATTCCGAAGATAAAATACAAACACCGTCTAAGATTGATGACACTATCGGCAGAAATTCCAGATAAAGATATTGACCCTCTTACTTTTAGTGCAGTTGAGCGATTTATGATACAAGGACCATGTGGTATTTTAAATAAAAAATCTCCATGTATGGTTAATGGAAAATGTGGGAAGCACTATCCAAAGAGATTTCATGATAAAACATCAATAGATGAAGATGGGTTCCCTATATATATGCGACGAAATGGTGGTCGATATATCTTGAAGAATGGCAGCCAACTTGATAGTCGTTATGTGGTCCCATACAATAGAAATCTTTTGATAAAATATGATGCCCATATTAATGTTGAGTTTTGCAATCGTTCTAGATCAATTAAATATCTTTTCAAATATATCAACAAATGTCCTGATCGAGTTAGAGCAGTCATCTCTAATGTAGAAAACTTTGATAACAGTTCAACAAGTTCAATGCACTTTCTTGATGAAATTAAAGAGTATCTTGAATGTAGATACATTTCTCCCTCAGAGGCTTCGTGGAGAATTTTCCAGTTTAATATGTTTTTTAGAGAATCAGCAGTCGAACGCCTTTCCTTTCACCTCCATGGGCAGCAAACAACATATTTTCCAGAATCTATGCGTATTTCTACCATTTTAAATAGAGAAGGAATTGAAACCACGATGTTCACAGAGTGGATGAAAATGAACTCTGTAGACATGGAAGCTCGACAACTAACATTTGCATAATTTCCTACTAAATATGTTTGGAACAAGACTAGCAAAAAGTGGACCAGACGGAAAAATGGAAGGTGTGTTGGAAGAATATATTATGTTCCTCCCACAACTGGAGAAAAATTTTATTTACGAATGCTATTAAACAAAGTACGAGGCAGTCGATCATTCGAAGATATTAAAACTGTTAATGGGTTCGTACATCTAACTTATAAGGACGCATGTTATGCACTTGGTTTACTAGAGGATGTTAAAGAATTTGATGATTGTATTAAAGAAGCAGCGGCATGGGGTACTGGAATTCAACTACGTCAGCTCTTCTCAACAATTTTACTAAATTGTACTGTTATTAATCCAGGTTTGCTTTGGGAATCTAAATGGAAGTTGCTTTCTGAAAATATTTTATACAGGCAATGCCGACTTCTAAACTTCCCCGACCTCCATTTGTCAGATGACCAATTAAAAAACTATGCGCTTTTAGAGTTACAAAATATCTTAGAAAGGTCGGGAAGTGTTTGGAAGATTACAAAGGAATGGCCATTCCTAATAGCAATGTAATTGAGGAAGCAAACAACCGTCTTATTACGAATGAGCTAAATTATGATATATTAAAAATGCATGAAGAATACTCTCATTTGCAACACGATCTTAATTCAGATCAAAAGGCAATTCATGATTTTGTGCTTCAATTAATTACCTTGAACTTTGGAAAGTTATTCTTTGTGTATGGTTCTGGTGGAACGGGAAAAACTTACCTTTGGCAAACACTACTTGCAAAATTAAGATCGAAAAGGTAAGATTGTTCTAGCTGTTGCAACTTCTGGCATTGCTGCTCTATTACTACCCAGTGGCCGAACTGCACATTCTAGATTTCAATTACCTTTGAATCCAAATGAGGCTTCAACATGTTCAATCAATAAAGGCACACATCTTGCTGAATTAATTATGCAAACATCTTTAATTATTTGGGATGAGGCACCCATGGCCAACAAATATTGCTTTGAGGCAGTAGATTGATCACTTCGTGATATTATGAAAGGAATCAAAGAAGATTAAGGTTTGAAACCATTTGGTGGAATAACTACTGTATTGGGTGGTGAATTTTGTCAGATTTTACCTGTAGTTCGAAAAAATTCATACCTTTGGAATTCATGTGAGGTTCATTTGCTACGTCAAAATATGCGTCTACAATCAAATGAGTTGGACTCAATCTCAAAAGATGAAATGCAAAACTTCGCAGTTTGGATACTTGATGTAGGTGATGGAAAACAATGCTCGGATATTGGAGAATCATGGATGTCAATAGAACAAAATTTGATGCTCCCAAAATCACATGATGGTGTTCAATCTATAGTTGACTCTATTTATCCAAATTTAAAAAGCCACATTGGGGACACAGGTTACCTTGTGCCGCGGGCTATCTTGACACCTACAAATGAAATAGTTGACGATATAAATCACCGCATTTTGAATAATTTCACAGGCGAAGAAATGATCTATTTATCATCAGACTCAATTTGTAAGGCAGATTTCAATGTTCAAGATCAAGATCTTCTTTACCCTACTGAGTTTTTGAATACACTCAAATTTCCAGGTTTTCCATCACACATTATAAGGCTTAAAGAGGATCGGTAGTTATGTGAATGAGAAATTTGAATCAAGGAGCTGGGATATGTAATGGTATAAGAATGAAAATTACACAACATGGAAAATGGTTTGTGGAAGGAGAAGTGTTGTGTGGATCTATCATTGGAGATAAAGTTCTCATTCCAAGAATATCTTTGTCGCCTTCAGAATCCAATTGGCCTTTTATTCTTAATCGAAGACAGTATCCTATATCATTATGTTTTGCCATGACAATAAATAAAAGTCAAGGACAATCGTTGCAGCACGTTGGATTATATTTGCCTAAACAGGTATTTACTCATGGACAATTGTATGTCGCCATCTCGAGAGTAACCAATCGAAATGGATTACATATTCTTAGTAACGGCGATGACCAGCCCAGTGAAAACAAGGTCTTAAATATTGTCTACAAAGAGATTCTTTAGTTGTTTGTTTACATGATTGTGCAGGTAACACAACAACATTTGTATACAATCTTTGTTACCGACTATTTACTGAACATTTATATATTTTACAAATATTTTAACAACCAATCATTGTTTTATTATCTTTATTTTAATCTTTACATGTGACTTGGTTGTTGGCAGCTACACTTGAATTTCAATTGTACTCAACTCTCTGTCTATACATCCTTCAATTTTCATTTTAGCAACTAATAATTTTCTTTCTTTAATTTATCAAAATTCTATGACAAGATGGGAATGTTATGTAGATTGGAGGAACAAGACTGTCTTTAGATGTCGCCATGGAGGCATGCTTGCAGCCTCCTTCGTTCTTGGTTAGTTTCAAATTTCTCTTTTTTAACTCAAAGATGAAAAAATAGCACAATTGTCTGCAAAGAACTAAGCTTCATTGTTAGAGAAGCGTTCAATCAATTACCAACGATTTTGCAATCCCTCTTATTCCAAGACTATCTCTCTGCATTCCGTCTCCTCCCACACTACCTTTCTCTTCTCCGATATTTCTTCTTATTCATTTCATTACTTAATCAAATTAAGATATCATTTCTTATGTATGTATTTAATTTGTTCTCTTCATTTGTATGTTTTGTGTAAATTCTTTTATTTTTTTTCATAATTATGTGACCATTGGATTACAAATGAAACTTCTAAAATTTACATAATTTTCATGTGCCAATGGAATACTTATGCTTTTTATTTAGTATGCTATAGTGTATATAAAACCATGAAATGAGTTTTATGTGTTTTCTTTGGGGAACAAATTTATATGACTATTTTTAATCAATGTTAATTTGATACTAATTGAACACTTTTTGAGGATCAGTTTGCCTCATTATTTTTGTTGATTCTCTCTAATTCTAGAATGCAGACTTAGAGTGTTGTTTCAACAGTCCATTTAATCCTTCAAAGCGTAAAAGCAACACTGCCGAAACAGAAAAGGAATATGGCTGTAACGGAATTTAAACAGGCAATGATCGCTCATAAGAAGCGCTCTAGAGATCACCAGGTACAGAAAGGTCAGATTAAAGTTAACAAATATAGCTTTGTGTTATTTTACTGATGAACGAAAACATGTCATGTTTAACAAGTTTCTTTTTTTGATATATATCAAGTTCTTTTTTTAACTCAAAGATGAAAAAAAACACATTTTTACTCATGTTTTTCACCGGGTTAATTAAACCTAAAGTTATTCGTATAGAAAATCTCAAAACACTCCTTATCCCTATTAGCGAACATCTATAGGGTGATCTGAGTGGTCCAACAAAGGATGCCTTATTTTATCTTTAATACATTTTCATATCATTTTAAGTTTTTATATTTGTCCAACACATATTCTTACAAAACAATATCGTAACATAAATTATCTAATGCGATGAATCATTTTAGTATACTTGAATTTTAATCTTGGTTAAAATAACTTCTTATACAAATATTTCTAATTGCAGATTGAAGCAAAACAAAACAACAATAACAGCATAAACCGACAAAAAGTGAAGGCTGTGGATGTTTGATCCTGTGTTTTTGTTTATTGAATTCAATTGAGAAGATGTCCTCAACCCCATTAGAGAGGTACAAAAAACTTGCCCTACCTGAGTCTTTACCAAAAATCTACAGATACCCAATTGTCTGCAAAGAACTAAGCTTCGTTCTTAGAGAAGCTTTCAATCAATTACCAACGATTTTGCAATCCCTCTTATTCCAAGACTCTCTCTCTGCCTTCCGTCTCCTCCCACAGAACCTTTCTCTTCTCAATATTTCTTCTTATTCATTTCTTTCGTTAATCAAATTAAGATATCATTTCTTATGTATGTATTTTGTTCTCTTCATTTGTATATTTTGTGTAAATTCTTTTATTTTTGTTCATAATTATGTGACCATTGGATTACAAATGAAACTTCTAAAATTTACATAATTTTCATGTGCCAATGGAATACTTATGCTTTTTATTTAGTATGATGTAGTGTATATAAAACCATGAAATGTGTTTTATGTGTTTTCTTTGGGGAACAAATTTATATGACTGTTTTTAATCAATGTTAATTCGATACTAATTGAACACTTTTTGAGGATCAGTTTGCCTCTTTATTTTTGTTCATCCTCTCTAATTCTATAATGAGTGTTGTTTCAACAATCAATTTACTCCTTCAAAGCGTATAAGCAACACTACCGAAACAGAAAAGGAATATATGGCTGTAACAGAATTTAAACAGGCAATGATCGCTCATAAGAGGCGCGATAAAGCTACTCAGGTACATAAAGGTCATATTAAAGTTAACAAATATAGCTTTGTATACATGTTTAACAAGTTCTTTTTTTTTTTTTATGTATATGAGGTTCACACCAACTGCTACAATATATTCTTGTACACATTTTCAGTTTTCTAGATATGCAATCATTGGTCTTAGCGGGGATAGTCTGCTGGTAATATAGTCTTTCTTTCCACCAATAAATTTTTTTATCACTTTCTTTTTTTATATTTTTGTATCAATTTTTTACAAATAAATTTACAACAATTCACATTTATTTTTTCAGGATATAACTTACAATAAAAGTTATTCCTCTCATCATTTTCGTCATCAGCTCAGACTCACTACTACACATCTATTAACAGTTACTCACAAGGTAACAACTTCTTCTTACCATTTAATGCATTCTTTCGTGAATATCTATTATCAGACTTGGTGACGCTCCATGGTAGTCACAAACTTCTTTAAATGGTCCCTAAAATTGTCTTTTATATATATATATATATATATATATATATATATATATATATTATAAATTTATTGAAACATTTATGTTTTGTATTGATGCATAACCACATTTTGTAATCAAATTAATATTATGTAAATTGGAGCTAATATAAGGTGAAAACAAATTGACCACTCTCATTAGTTGCCTTTGTTCACTTATTTTAGACATAATCGAACCAAAATGTAAAATTTTGTATGTGTTCTCTTCCTTGTATGTTCTTCACTTACGCCTTTTATTTTCTTATTTATGTTCTTTACTTCATTAACTATATTGAATTCATTTGTAGCTAAATTATTGACTCATATTAATATTATCAAGTCTAAATAAATTAAAATTATTATTAATAATTAAATAAAAATATAACTTTAAGACTAAATACGTTATATTTATAGTGTCTGATCGTGTTTAATATTTTACATTTTATAACTAACTAAATAAGATACATATTATTTTGTCAATCTTTGTGGTAATTGTGAAATTTTTTAGTTTAAATCGGATATATTACAAATATTCAAACTATTATTAATATTAATAGAGTAATCATAATCATTAATCTTTAATTATTTAATTAATTTACTAAAAATTTATGACTTCTTTTGTTGGATATATTACTACAACAAAATGTGTGATATATATTAAGTTTTGGTGTCACTTTTATCTGCTAATTCCCTTTTTCACCTCTAATCAAATTGAGCTCCAATTTCTTTAACAAAAAGTTTCAAAATTGAAATTTTTAGTTTCAAAACTGAAATCCAAAATTTATAACAATTCGGTTACAAAATATTAATTGTGAATCAGTTATAACTATACATCAAATACAATACATTGCAAATGCCTTTTGTTTTCTTATTTATGTTCTTTACTTGATTAACTATATATTAAATTATTTTTTAGCAACATTATTGAGTCGTATTTATATTATCAAGCCTAAATAAATTAAAATTATTATTAATAATTAAATACAAATTTAACTAAATAACAAGAGAAAATATTTTATTTACAAAAATTAAAATTCAAGGTATTAAAAAACTTTTGTGGTTTGAATTTAAATTTTGGGCAACACATACAATCTACATCATAATGTTACATAAGATGAACCATTAACAAAAGATACAAGATGCTACAAAACCTATTTACAAATTTGAAAACAAGTACATGAAAAGAATTAATTGGTGTCACTTTTAACAAAATAAATCGGTCAATACCTGTTGAGCTCCAATTTCTTTAACAAAAAATTTCAAATAATTGCCAAAATTTATAACAATTCGGTTACAAAATATTAATTGCCAAACAACAATTATAACTATACATCAAATACAAATAATTCAAAATGAATAACTTTAATTTCACGTCATTAACACAATAAAACAACAAATTAAATTCAAATATTCAAATTATATACTATATATATTCACCAATATTCAAATTATAAACTCAAATACAAATATTTTTGTTCTCTCACGCGCTTTACAGAGCAAAAAAACCTCATATCTGAAATACAAACTTTGCGAAACAAATTCAGATGAACTATACTTTTCTTGAACATCTTAATGATCAGCGCGATAATTGGAGTATCAAAGTTGGAATTGTTCGCATGTGTACTATCTACACCACACAAAGTGAGGATGAACCAATCTCTTTGGACATGATTTTGTTGCATGAAAAGGTATATAATCACAATGATTGAAGATTAACATTTTTATTTGCATTCAATTCATATATATATATATATATATATATCAACTTTGTTTTCACATTTTATGTTATTGAAAACCAAATGTATTTAAATTTTTTACAATTATCACTTCTAAAATTATTTGACTTTAACTCACATGACACACTTTTGAATACAACAATCAAAAAAGAACTTCTCTCGAATTTCAAAAACAGTATACAAGAAGGTGATATATACAATATAACAAATCTAAAAATATCACCGGCAAATGATTCTTACAGACCTATCGTAGGAACAAAGAAGGCATTGTTTTTGACAACAACTATTATAACCAAAATCCAAGACACACAAATTATCACTCAAAACCATTACTTCGAGTTAACTTCCTTCAAATCACTACCACAAAGATTGGGAGAAAAAGTCAATCTAACATGTAATAATTCTTTCAATACAAAATTCAATATCTAAACTATCAAACAAATATTATTTCGTACTAACCTGACTCTTACTCATACTTGACATACCAACAATCTGCTACTCAAGTGTGAGTCCATCCATTCAATTGAAGATAACACCCTAAACTCCAAAATAATATTTTTGAATTTTATAATTTAGTAATGAAATTCCTTATAAAAAATGGGAGTTTTTAAAAACAATATACAAGGTAAAGAGTAGGCATGACAATGGGGTGGGGCGGAGCGAATTTTGCCTCCCTCACCCCCGCACCCGCCATCATTTCTTATCGAATGTGAAATTTAGGTCCCCATCTTTGTTTGCACCCGCACCCATTCATATATATAAAATAATAAATTTAAAAGTCATATTAATTATAATTAAATAATTATTGTTATACAATAATAAATTTAAAAATATTAAAATCATATTTTCTTTAGAGAGAAGATTATAATTTCTAATATTTAAAAAACATTAAATATATTGAATATATACATATATATAAAATTTAAAAAAGACAAGATTCGGGTGCGAAGTGGATATCAACACTCCCAAACCCGTCCCCACCCCCGAGTTTTAATTTTGGGGAAAACTTGCACTCAATCAAAATTGGTTTTCCCCGCCCATATCAGGACGAATTTGGATGGATAACCGCGGGTGCAGATTTTGTTGTCATCCCTAGTGAAAAGCATCACATACTCACTTGGAACATCACAATAACGCCGAAAAAAATCATAAATTTTAACGGCTCGACGTTATAATGTTAGATAGCAAAAATTTTTCAAAACATAACGTATGTAACTTTATCAAATTAAAAGTAATAATAATTGCAATCCGATGTCACTATTATAGCGAGAATTCTCAAAATTTAATGACGTTCAACAATGATGCGACTTAAAATAGATAATATAAGTCTTCAAAATAAAAACGTCTTTCGACACTCCAAGAGTAATAGGCGTCACCTGCAATTTGCAGCACGTCCGCTAATGAACCTTCATTACTCATTATTTTTAGAGTTATTTTAAGTCATATGTTTTCATTTTCACGATTAACCAACTATTTTATGTAGTTTTGTATTGTTTCATTTGTTTAGCGCAATGCTGAACTTTGGTGAAAAAGCAACATGACTCATGTGCAGTATTTTATTCATATATCGAGTTGTAGACGTCCAAATGGAGTCAAATTAGTTGCAAATGAAAGGTAACATCCATAGCTATAACTTTCATGATGACACCGACATCCAATTTGGACTATAAAAAGTGTGAAAAGTCAAGTAAAATCAGAGGGAAAGTCGTTTTAAAGAACAAAAGTGTTTATTTAACATTGTAGAGCATTGCGCCCAACCATGCGCTACAATGCATTTGGTGGTACAATTTTATGTCCAGAGAAGAACTATACCCCGAGGAGATCATATTGGGAAGAAAAAACTAAGACACCTTGGAGATCAATTTTAAGAAAAAACTCATATTTTAC
Source organism: Cicer yamashitae (assembly GCA_037974755.1). NCBI lineage: Eukaryota > Viridiplantae > Streptophyta > Magnoliopsida > Fabales > Fabaceae > Cicer > Cicer yamashitae. The sequence goes on from JBBPBQ010020323.1 coordinate 25,517,964, forward strand.
AAGGGTTCTGACCTAAGACACCTTGGAGATCATATTGGGAACATCTTGGAGGCTAGGAACTTGAAAATTTTACTCTTGGTGTTCCTTTAACTTAGATCAAACATCAAAGGATGCAAAGTAAAGTCATATAAAATACCTGATCAAGGAACTGCACACTTAAACAAAATATTAATGCTTAAAGTTTTTTCCACAAAGTACTTTTGTTATCATCAAAACAGGCAAGGGTCATAGTTATTCAAACCAAATTGGTTGTAATAGACTTGGCATGGTCAATAATGTGGCATACCTCACAAAATAGAGGTAATTTTTTATATTCTACATCGACCAGTAAAAAAAAAAAGCCTTTCACCTTCAACAAGATGACTTTCATGAAAAGGTAAAGTTAGGTCAATATCAACACTCGTGCAAACTGATCGAATGTACGATTGCGCATGGCTTCACCAAGATACTTTGGAACACCCACTGCACCGCTAATTTCAAATAATGTTTTCGACCTTTAATATTCACGAGCCAAACCATGAAATCTCACCTTGCGCGATATTTTGATGCAAAAAATGAAGGTTAAAATCATGAGACCAAGCCGAAAGACGAAGGATACCCGAAATGAGATTCCACAACCCAATAGATGAAACAATACTTTGGTCCACCATAGAAATAAAATTGAACTCAAAAAATCCTTTACCAAGAGAAACCATTTTCCAAGGACCAATAACTTTCCAAAGTTTCTATAGTTATTGCGTAAGACATCGATTTTAATTAGAACATCCCCCTTGGACAGAATGACCCGACCATGCAAGAAATTTGTGCATGATGCAAAACCAGTGCAATATTCATGTAATGAAGGGTTTCTTGCACTAACATAACTCGTAAAAACTTTTTAATTGATGTAAACAAAACATTAGGTTTTTATTATATAAGGTGATCAAATAATTGTCTACTTGTCCAATAAAAAGGTAGAAAAAAATGGCTAAAACTCTCAAGGTTGTTTACACTATGATCCTTTTAGTGTCCCTATTTCTTCTCTTAGTCGCCGTTGGTGGTAAGTTCATTCTCATATTTTCATGTTATACAAAACCTTCCATCATTTTTAAATAACATTTCTTTATTTTTATTTTACATTACAGCAAAACGGTGTAAGTCATTCGATGCTTGTAAAACATTTCAGTGTCCCCCTTCTAAACACAAGCGTTGTGTTCTGGGTGTTTGTAGATGTAACAGGTAACACTTAAGTTAAAACCAATTTCTCTGTTATGTTAAACCCTTTAATTTTCTTTACTCATCGTAATGTTGTTTTTCTTATATATGATTTCTCTCACAATTTTTTATATATTTCTTTCAAACTTTCAATTTCCTTAATAGCTTTAGAATCATGTAAAAAATTTAGGAAGACTTAGGTGTTGGATATCTCATCTAAAAAACTTAGAAGTTAAGTTTACACTTCATGGGAGGAGAGTGATTTATTGAGTTTTACACTTTGGGGTGTTGTCTATAGGATGTCTTCGTACAACTATATACTATATTGACCGATTACTTGATAGTATCGTCTTTGTGAGAGTGCACACAATACATATAATCTAGAGGGGTGTTGCAATTTGCATATGACATAAAGCATAACCTCTCCATCCAAGTTTTCTTACATTAGTTTGGCACCACATGAATTTCAAAGAGTGCATTTTGAGCATTGAAAGATCATCCATTTATATCGTGTGATATTATATTGTCATAATTTTTGTGATCATACTATATATGATTCATGAATGCATGGTCATCGATCTATTTTTGACTTATTCATTCATTTTACACGATGTAAGATCTACTCATGTCTTTTGTGTCTCCTCTTATTATATATTTTTATGTAGATTATAGTGGTGACAAGAAATCAATGGAGCTTGTTGAATATCAGAAGCTTGTGCTTAGCTTTATTATATTTTGAGCTTTTTTAATATTATTGATTTTGTTGTATGAGTAGAGATTCCTTAACTTCAAATGCAACTCTAAATTTAATTACTAGATTTAAAACTCTTTGTATTCCTCAAGATTTATTGTTATTATTTGTTTTCTTATAACTCTCAAACTTCCGAGGTATAATATTATTGTTATTATATGTTTTATTTTATAACTTTAACATTATAACATTATTGTTTTTTTTTTTTATTTGTCAAAAAAGATATGTTTTGTAACGTGGAAACAAGTATGTGTTTCCTTTTTATTTTGAATTAGTATCTTCATATTTGATTAAAAGTTTTTATCATTATCTTATTTACAAATATTAAAAAAAGTAGATAGTAAGTGTAAGGTCAATTTTATAGGTTGATATTTTTAAATTTTCAATTCAATTTTTCATTTTCTAATTTATGCGTGTTAATCTATATAAATTATTTCAAATATTTCTTCTTAAATTTTCATATTTTTTATAATAATTTTGAATTTTCTTCCCTTGTTCTCACTCCCTTTCATCATTTATAATATATATATATATATATATATATATATATATATATATATATATATATATATTATTGTTTAATTATATGATTCTCATGAATTCTAGTTCTATATGGCTCCTTCGTTGATGACTTGAAGCATTCATGGAAGCAGTTGTGGTTAACCTTCTAATAAGTATTATAAAAGGGAAAATAAGAGACACATAAGAGACACATACATGTGTAGCAAAATAATTAAATATAAATGCACCATTACCTTTTTAAAGATTTCAATCGTTTGATTTTTTGAGCGATTTTTGTACCCTTGTTTTTATCAATTTTTTAATTTTGTTAGTTGTGTTTAATTTTTTATTATTAACTCGTGTTTAATTGTTTAGTATTGAGTTAAATCGTAAATTAGTTATTAGAATTAATAAAAAAAAAAATCACAAAATTGGTCTAACTATTCATTTGATGATTAATAGTTAGACCAATTTTTTATTAGTAACATTACTCACTTTATTCTCTCAAGTGAATTGCTAACTCTAGAAGAACTAAATCTTAAATAAAACTAATAAAAACCTCTCAATCCCAAGTCCCTCGTAAGTAATAACTGTTGGGTATTGGGCTCTCTTTCTATGCGGAAGAAAGATCCAGGTGTCTCACTTATTCAAGTAGAGAGGGTCTTGTTAGGGTTGGAAAGAGATACTATTTTGAAAGAAAGAAAAAAACATCAATCAAACAGATAAAAGAGAAGAGTAAACTCTATTCCCGATTTTGACAAACCTGTCTCAAAAAAACATCAATTGCGCATTCGTTAATGTTGGATCGGACTGATGTTTGGACATCAGGTTCGCAACATACAAGTTTTCGTTTTACATGTGATTTGAATACCTTGAAATTTTATATTATCCTTATTTATTTTTTCAATTATGAATCGTTCTTCTGAAACTATTAACAAAGATTGATCATTCAATGGAATATTGTTTGTCCTAAATTATTTCTTGGTTAAATATGTTTTCAGTCCCTCTGCATTTAACAAATTTCAAACTTTGATCCTTTTAAATTTTTCTGTTATCAATTTTAGTCCATATTATTTTACAAAAGTGTATGTTGCATGTGTTCAAGTGACTTCTTTTGATTACATATCATTGATAAAACTTTAAAATATCATTAGTTTAATAATTTAACTATTTAAGCTTGAATCTTTACTAATTTATCTATAAATTCAAATTAATGATTAAATAGTTAAAGTATTAAGTTAATGATGTTTTAAAGTCTTAACAATGACATGTCATAATAAAAAAAAGTCAATTAGAAGATTAGACGTGAACTTTGGTAAAAAAAAATAGGGACTAAAATTCATAACCGAAAATTTAGAAGAAACAAAGTTAGATGAAATATTTTAGAGAGACTAAAAATGAAAATTGGTATATTTAGAGGAACTAAAAAATATATTTAACCGATTAATTGTTTAATGAATCATAAAAAAAAATATAATTAAGTGTAACGGTCCAGATTGATAGAAAATATTACTTAAAAATACTTAAGTTTTAGAAAAATTACGATAACTTTTTCTTAAGTAAAAATGCCAAACTTACAAAATGTTTATTCATACGCTAAAATAAAATAAAATCTTTCAATTCAAAGTTATAATAATATTATAATTAAAAATGAAGAAATTCCATTTATTCCTAACGGAAGGAAATCCTCTTCCGTAATTTTAGTATTTTCAAATTTTGGTTATGAAAGATTAAAATGAACTTAAAAATATTGTGGCAAATTTATGACTACAAAATAGTCTTAAAATCCATTTTTTTGTCCCATGTTCGCCGTGCATCAACATAAATCACAACAACTAATCATGAATCTACTCGAAGTCATTAGCATCTAAAATTTTGATGTCATGGCCAGTTTTTTTTCATCATCCACATCAAGCCAAAATAAACAAATGAAAAAGTGACACAAAACAAATAAATGTAAAAACTCTCAATTTAAAAGAAAATAAAACACAAACAGTAAAGTTGTGTAACAAAAACATATGCATGCTTCTAAAATCTATATGATCATGATATAAACTTGTCACTATGACAACTTCTATACAGAAAAATTACCCATAATAACGTAGAAAAATAACCTATCACAATGGCAACTTACACGAAGATGCATATGTCATGATACATATAATAGAAAAATTAAAACTTTAATACATATAATAGAAAAATTCATACTTTAGTTCATATTCATCATAAAAATCAAAACTTTAATACATATAACATAAATATTTGAATTTTATTTCATAAAAAATCGTATATTACATATCAAATTGAACAAAAAGGTTTTATCATTTTAATCCATTAGTCTATATTTATTTCTTTTAAAAGACGAGCAATGATGATTATCTATTTCATACCATATAACCAATAGGTTAACTATATTTGTGTGGGGAAAAAAATCCTACCTTGATTGTTTTTCTTCCTAGCACAAAACTCTAAGTTCCACTAAATTGTTTGCAAGGGAGAGGAGTTGCAAGTTTTCAAAGTTAGACTCCAACATAGAGATTGTAGGGACCAAGATGAAAGAATTGAAAAAAAAAATGATGGAGATAACCTTTCCTTTAGTTCCATTAAAATGAGGGTGTTGAACTTAATTAGAAGATTCTTGAATGAACAACAATGTTGTGGTGGTAAAAAGAGTGGTGTCTACGGTTCCTATTGTCTTTTTATGTTTAAAGAATATTTGTCTATAAAGGATTTGTGAGAAATGGTTTTATTTTTTGTTTACTATTTTGGAGTGTAGGAGAGTTATGGACTTAGGAAAAATTTAAAGAGAGATAGATGGGTATGAAAGAGTGGACCTGAGAGAGGAATAGAAAGGAGACAACATCAATTTTTTGTTAACTCTAAGCATAAAAAAAATGATTTAAATCAAGGGAGTTACATTAGTGTGTGGAATAATCTAATGTTTCTAGTCACACATGAGGGGTAAGGGAGACAGAGAGGGAATGAGATAAGAATTAAAAGGGGAGAATTTCTTTCGGATTTATTTGGTCAATGCATTCAAGAAAGATTTTTCTATCGACACAAAAAAAATCAAAATCTTCTTCCTTCTCAACAAAGTTGGCGCCTTTTTTTTTTTCTCTAAAGTGGATGACACAAAAATATCTTATATAAAAGTACTCATGCATATGAGTTGGGTCACACTAAATCTACAATCTTCTAGCCCAATCTCTTCTTAGCACCAAGATTAAAAAAAACAACTGAAATAATTTCTATAAATTTCAAATAAAATAAACTAAGCAAGAAAAATAATTATCACAGTTAGAAACGCACAATAATAATAATAAACACAAACAAATAATTATCCCTAAAAGTAGAGACACTTTACTTCAACGCCAAATAGTTTAAATTTGTTTTTTCTTACGTGTGACTACTTTTTTTTTCTCACGTGTGCTGATTTCGATTTCTAATTTTATATCGTGCGACTGCCATATGTTTTAGACTTGTGAGATTTTCCTTTCTCATCATCTCTTTCAGAGGTAGTTTGTTTAGATCCTTAACCTTTTGAATTGTTGTTACTTTAATCTCCACTTGCAGTTTTTGGAAAGGCTTTGGAGGATTTGCTTGATGTGGTCAGACGTAGTGTAACTCTTTAAGAGGTCCTTCAATCAGGAAACTAAAGTTTGGAATCTAGAAAAAATTGTTTCAATATCTTGATCTTCTTCTATCTGAAAGAGTTCATACTTCCTAACTAGTAAATTTGTTTTAGCTTCTTGTACCTACGTATTTCCTTCGTAGTTGAGAACCAGAACATATAAAGATACTTTTTGTTGTTTCTTTGTTGATGCCTTTTTTGAACTCTTTGAAGGTGATAACATTCATCATGAAAGTTCTGGCTTTATGATACATCTTGTATTGTTTTTTTTTATCAATGTTGAGATCCTTTCTAGATATTTCAACACCAGCAGCATCTTTAAGAGCCTCATAACCATCTTCGACTATGTCCCAAAGTTCAGGATCATGAGAGATGTAGAAACTTCTGAGTCTGTCTTTCCAATACTCAAATCTCTCTCTGTTAAACATAGAAGACATATTTCCACTTGTAACATCGTCACTAGAGTTAGTTATAATAACACATATCTTTACTCAAACACGGTTAAGGGCCCATGTTTAAGACTGGGCTCTAATGCTAATTGTATAACGAGAAACCCAAGAAATGGGGGGTTTGAATTGTGTTTTATTTAAAAACAATTTTAACAAGGCTAAAATAAAGTGATGAACACAAAGCAAATAAACAAAAAAAGTTAACGAAACAACCAATTTATCCTTCTTCACCACCAACACGGTAGATACGTCTAGTCACTTCAACCTAAATGATTTAATCCACTAATTCACCAACTGAATTACACTTCCACAGAACACCTACTAGTCAAATTGGTTATGTTTAAGTCTTCTCAATATTCTATCTTAGTACAATCAAGTTGTTGAGGGATGCATCCAATACTCGGCTAGATTACAAAAGAAAAGTTAAGGGTTTTGGAATAACACTCACAACATGGTGTTTACAATGTTGTATTCTCAGAAAAATATTTCTAAACACTTAGACAAGATAAAAGGTAAATAGAAAAAATGTAGACATGGTTGTATAGTGATTGTTATGGTATGTTGTTGCTTGCACTTCTCAATGAGAGTTGCACGTTCTTGCATTGATATTTTTAGGGTTTCTGGTTGTTGTCCTTATTACAAGAAATGAACATGTATCATGAAGTTCCGTATCAAATCTTTTGAGATTGATTTGCCATTAAACCTTGTAAGAAAATATCCTTGAAATTGATTATGCAAATCTTGATATGGAGATAGAAAGAGTAGAGGATATTGTGATCATATTTTGTTGCATAGACCTTTAGGGTGTTATTTAGAGGATGCACAAAAGCTTTTTATTCTTCATAGTGTTGACTATTATCAGAGTGTTGACTTATTAGAGGGTTGACTATTATTAAAGTCAAACGATCAAATACTTGACACAATTTATCAGAGGTAGAATAGTCATATGCTTGTTGTAGTTGTCAGAGTCAGACTAATTAGAGCATTGCTTGTAATAATAGAATCGCCTGAGGTGCGTTTTAGAGCGCATTCACCAAACATATGGTACGCAAATCAAAAATGGAGTATTGGTATTCGTTTAACTTAGATCAATCATTAGAGGATGCCACGTAAACTTATAAGGAATAACCTGTTCTGAAGATTGCACACTAAAATACAACATTAGTGCTTTAAATTGATCCTACAAAATAATGTTGTTTTCATAAAAAAACGTAAGGCTCATAATTCTTCAAACCAACTTGGTTCTAACATATTTGGTTTCTACTCTTAACAATGACGACGACAAACAATCTCATGTTCATGCCACTATTAATCATTTCATTTAAGATGGTGTTCCTTCTTTTCTCTTACATACTTACCCCTAGTTGGTTGCCTTGCGTGCCAAGACTACTATTCTTTATAGAGATTAAAAATTTCAGAAGTATTAAATTTTAAGGAGATTGTTGCATAACAAGATGCCTATATTAAGACTACTAATCTTAGATGTTAAATATTAAGACTACTATTCTTAATACTCATCCTTCTATATCTCTCAGTTATTGGAGATTGTTGCATAACAAGATGCATTCTTTCCTACTAATGTCTCTTGAGATTGTCAAATTGCTTCAAGATGTGAGCTCTATAAATGTTAAATGGAAGCTAGCACTCATCTCTTTTTATCTTGCTCTTTTGCTACTAGGCTCTAGTTTTGGTTAAGCTCGATTTTTCACTCTCAAATTGAGATGAGTTTGGTTCAAAATCTTGTTGTCACATATGAATTGGAACATCAACAATGATAATAAATTTAAGCTCAATTTATGTCAATAAATTTGTGATAGTAAATTTGATATTGTTGTGATGACATACAATAATTGGAAAATTTATTATCATAAATCGAGCTTAATGACATAAATCGGATCTTACCCAAAATTTATTATCACAACAAGAAATTTGAATTTTGTATTCCTATGCAATAATATTGATATATGAACTTGAACATCTATTATAATAATTAAAACATAACCCCAAAATTCTTCACTGTGATGATCTGAAGATATTGGATGGTTTGTTTTTTTTTTATGAGTTATTGAAATGAAAGTTTTGATGAGTAATTAGAGCTTTTTAAGTGTATTGATGAGTCATTGAGTGATAAATTAAAGCTGAAATTATATAATGTATGAAATAATTGTACTTGGACAAGTGAAAAAGGTTTGCATTATATATTGAAGAAACAAAACATAATGGAATAGAAGATGAATTTGGAATGTGCCACATCAGAATTTTGGTGAGTTGGCAAATATTGGAGGATGTGACATAGATGAAGAATTTTGGGGTTCTGTTTTAATTATTATAATAGATAATAGGTAGATAATAGATTTAGTTGGCTTTGTAATAATAAACAAAAGAAAAAGATATATGTAGAAGTTAGGTTTTTGGGTATTTGTTATATCTTGATGTTTAGTCCAAATTAGGGGTGTACAATACTCGGTCTGTTCGCCAATCCGTCTTGGACCATAAGTAATACGTTGGGTCTGACCTAGTCCAAAAATATAAGAACACAAAAATAAAGGGACAAGAAAAAAAGAATCGAGTTCAAGTTACCGTCCTGTCCCAAATTACTTTATGGACAAATGATTATTTTTTGTTATTATTCTATGTTATTATTAATTCACAATTCTTGAATGAATTGACAAGTAGTAACGTAGGTGACTTACAATGAGTTACTTTATGTTTAATTTTTTCTTCTTCTAAAATAAACGTTTAAGGTTTACTATTTGATGTCAGCAACTCGGTTTTCCGCAACTCATCAGATTTGGTCTTGTGGTTCAATAAATTCCTACATCAGTTTGGCCTCAAGCAAAACAAGTTTATATTATTCTATATAGTTAGAGTGCACTCCATCTCAGCAAGAATCTGAATTTTCACGCAAAGTCGAAGAATATTAAGGTGCGGTATCATTGAATACGAGATGCGTTGGAGATAAAGTCATTTTGGATTGAAAAGATCCATACTGATGAGAATGGTTCAGATATGATGATGAAAACTTTGTCTATGTTGAAAATGATATGTTGTAGAAAGAAGGCGAACATGGTTGAACAGTTCCTTCCCACTTGAGTCGTGAGGGAGAGATTTGTTGGATGGTCACTTCACAAGTGGGCCACACCAAATAATAAAGAAAAGAAGAAGAAAAAGAAAAGGTAAGTTAGTATATTTGGCTAGGCCCATGTCTGTGAACAAAAGGGATGTTTTAACCCCTAATTACATAAGATAGAAAAAAAGGTGGCTTCTGTAGCCGTAAGCAAGGAAAAAGGGAACATAGTGCCAAAGCAATGTAGTCGTGCTTTTGAGAGAGAGAAAAAAAAAACTGAGGTAGCATGCAACGTGAAGGAGAAAGAAAACTTGGTTCTGATGGTAATGGATGTGTAGCAAATTTGTTCAGTTTGGTTTATAACTTTAGTATGTCGTTTCTACTAGTGAGTTTATTCTTTTAAATATATATTGTTAGTAGTTTTACCTTCTTTTAGACATAGTTTTGAATACTCACTTTAGTAAAAGGTTGTTTGTTATTTGTTTGATTTCCACCTTTTGATGATGGCTATTGTTGATTATGTTTCCTAATGTAACTAGAAAAACTCTAGTGTACTCATTAATTATTATAGTATAAGGTTTTATTGTTTTTATACTTTCATTTTGAAGAAAGTTTTCAACCTTAAAAATTGTAGTGTGTCTGATATTTAATTTTCTAATAATTGTTATTGCTGTGTGAAATTTTATTTTTTGTTTGACCATTTATCTTAAAAATATTGTGCATCATTGAAATAGTTATTTATAGTTGTTTTCAACACATGTTTCATACACAACAATTAGAATCATTCTCTTTATTTATGAGCTTTCTTTCCTCTAATTCTACTGCTTGGGATGCAGTTCTATGCTTCCGAGTACATATAACTTTTTATAGTAATACTAAGAAAATAAGTATTTAGGGAAAATCGCTTCATTTTTGTCTATTGTCTCCATATTTCTCTTCTTTCACTAAAAAAACGGGAAAATTGTAGCGGTTAAATTTAGCATAGGTTTAAATATGTCTTTGGTCCTGCAAATATACCATTTTCTTATTATAATCCCTGTAAGTTTTTTGTTTGGATTTAGTTCCCCTTAAAATCAGAGACGGTCGGTTTTTGTCCCTAAAAAAGGAGTTGATAAACTGCCCTGACACGTGGGTCTATAAATACACATCAACACATCATCTTTTATGATATCTTAAAAATTAAAATGTTTTATATTATTAATTAATAAATTTATTTATTGATAATTTCATAATTAGTGTTATTTTATAAAGAAAATATGAATAGAAATTAAAATAGGGGTTTAAGGATTTTTGAAAAACTCGTCATTCTTTTAATGTTGATTTGATGTTAGGGACCAAAGTAGATCGTCTCTGATTTTACAGGGACTAAATCCAAACAAAATAACTTACAGGGACTAAAACAAAAAAAAGTGGTATATTTGCAGGGACAAAATACATATTTAAACATTTAGCATATTATGAAGAGTTTAGCCGCCACTATAAAACAAAATGCCGTTTATATGTAGAGAACTCCTCTAATTTTGTAAAGTAATTTAGTTGGCTTTGTAATAGCAAACAAAAGAAAAAGATATATGTAGAAGTTAGGTTTTTGGGTATTTGTTATATCTTGATGTTTAGTCCAAATTAGGGGCGTACAATACTCGGTCCGTTCGCAAATCCGTCTTGACCCATAAGTAATGAGTTGGGTCTGATCAAGTCGAAAAATATAAGAACACAAAAATAAAGAGACAAGAAAAAATGATCGAGTTCGGGTTACCGTCTCGTCCCAAATTACTTTAAGAATAAATGATTATTTTTTGTTATTATTCTATGTTATTATTCATTCACTACTCTTGAATGAATTGACAAGTGGTAACATAGGTGACTTACAATGAGTTACTTTATGTTTGATATTTTTTTCTACTAAAATAAATGTTTAAGGATTACTATTTGATGTCAGCAACCCGGTTTTCCGCAACTCATTAGATTTGGTCTTGTGGCTGAATAAATTCCTACATCAGTTAGGCCTCCAGTAAGAAAAGTTTGTGTTATTCTATGATAGTCAGAGTGCAATCCATTTCAGCAAGAATATGAATTTTCATGCAAAGTCGACGCATATTAAGGTGCGGCATCATTGGATACGAGATGCGCTGGATATAAAGTCATTTTTGATTAAAAAGATCTATACAGATGAGAATGGTTCATATATGATGACAAAAACGTTGTCTATGTCGAAAATGATACGTTGCAGAAAAGTTTCTTCCCACTTGAGTCATGGGGGAGAGATTTTTTGGATAGTCACTCCACAAGTGGGCCACACCAAGTAATAAAGAAAAGAAGAAGAAAAAAAAAGGTAAGTTAGTATATTGGGTTAGGCCCATGCTTGTGAACAAAAGGGATGTTTTAATCCCTAATTACATAATATAGAAAAAATGTGGCTTCTGTATCCGTAAGCAAGGGAAAAGGGAACATATTGCCATAGTCGTGCTTTTTCGAGAGGAAAAAAAGAAGAGGTAGCATGCAACATGAAAGAGAAGGAAAACTTGGTTCTTATGGTAATGGATGTGTAACAAATTTATTTCGTTTGGTCTATAACTTTAGTATATTGTTTCTACCACTGAGTTTATTTTTTTTAATATACATTGTTATTAGTTTTACCTTCTCTTAGACTTAGTTTTGAATATTCACTTTAGTGGAAGGTTCTTTGTTATTTGTTTGATTTTCAACTTTTGATGATGGCTATTGTTGATTGATGTTTTTTAATGTTACTAGAAAAACTCTAGTGCACTTATTAATTATTATAGTAGTAGGTTTTACTATTTTTATTCTTTTATTTTTAGAGAAGTTTTCAACGTTAAAAATTGCAGTGCGTCTGATATTTAATTTTTTACTAATTGTTATTGCTAAGTGGAATTTTATTTTTTTTGTTTGACCATTTATCTTAAAAATATTGCGCAAATAGTTATTTATAGTTTTTCCCCGCACATGTTTCCTACACAACAATTAGAATTATTCTCTTGATTTAGGAGTTTTCTTTCCTTTAATTCTACTGCTTGGGCGGCATTTCTAAGCTTCAGAGTACACACAACATGTCATAATAATACTAAGAAAATAAGTTTTGAGGGAAAATCGCTTTATTTTTGTATATTTCTCTTCTTTCACTAAAAAAAACAGGAGAATTATAGGGGTTAAGTTTAGCATATTATGAAGGTTTTAACCGCTACTATAAAACAAAATGGCATTTAATGAAGAGAAATCCTCTAATTTTTATTTTTATTTTTGACTCAAGATCTGGTTTTGTAATAACAAACAAAAGAAAAAGATATATGTAGAAGTTAGGTTTTTGGGTATTTGTTAAATCTTGATGTTTAGTCCAAATTAAGGGTGTACAATACTCGGCTCATTCGCAAATCCTCTTCTGTAAGTAATGAATTGGTACTGTCCCAGTTCAAAAATATAAGAACACAAATATAAAGGGATGAATTTAATATTTTTTTATTTTTAAAATAATTATTTAAGTATTAAGTTTTTCGCAACTCATTAAATTATGTCGAATTAAGAGACAAATTATAGTATAAAAATTGAGCTGATGAAAGAGTAAAACTTGATAAATGACACGTCATACCCGAGCTTTATACACCCTTGGTGAATTAGGCATTCTCTGTTCAGTTGGAAGAAGCAATTGTAGAGAGGCGGTTACTAGATAGTGAAAAATCATGAAGTGCCTTCCTAGTTCCTATATATACTCCTCCGATTAAGCACCCTCCTTTAATTAAATAATAACAATAAGATTAATCTTTAAATGAAACTGAAAAAAAAATCTTATAAATTTTTATTGTTTAAATTAAATATAATAACAATAGTAATAATATTAAAAAACAATACTAAGTGAAAGTTACCTCAAATATGAATATATATCCAAAAAAATCCAAGTTAAAAATGTCTCTGAACCAAATCTATACTACATCAAGCAAATTAATCTTATAAAAAATAACTAAAATTATATATTTAATGAAATGGCAAAATGTTTTATACATTGTAACAAATTCTCTAAGAATATTTTCATTTCTTTTGCAAGACAATAGATTCATGTAATAGTAAGTAGGACTAAGGTATTAGAAGGAAGATAATATCGTAGAAGAAAGTTGGTTCAATTGGTAAGGACAAATTTGACTCACCGAGAAGATAGTAGATTTAGGGTGCGTTTGTTTGAGCTTAAATAAAAATGATTTTTAGTTTAAAAAATTTAGAGATTATTTTGTAGTGATTTGTTTAAAAATAATTTTTTTATTTCCGTTTAAAAAATTTAGAGATTATTTTGAAGTGATTTGTTTAAAAATGATTTTTTTATTTCCGTTTGTTTACTATCATAAAAATGATTTTTTTTTAAATGATTTTTAATCTGTTTGTATACAATTTTATAAAAGTGATTTTTTAAACTATAAAATTACCATAAGGACATGACTTTTATAATACCCTATAAAATTTATAAGTTTAATCCATTTCTTATACACATTTTAAAATTGATTAATGTACCTTAAGTACTCATCAAAAAGCAATAAATAAACACACAAAAGCAAAAAAAAAATAGTATCAACTTATAAAAATAAAATGATTCAAATAAAAGGCGTAAAAACAATAAAAAAATGTGGAAAAATTGAAAAGGAGAAGGAAACTTATTTGATGAAAAACCTATAGCAGTACAGAGAAAAAATTGATGGAGGGTAATTTTGGATTTTTCAAAAAGGGTAAGGGTAATTACATCATTTTCTCTTATTAATGGGTTAAAATTTTTAAAATTTTAAAATTTTTCTCTTATTAATGGGGTCCGTGTTTTTAAAATTTTTGGCATCTTTCTCTCTTATGTATCGCATTAGCGAATTTGAGAAGCTACTATTTTTAGCTTTTCATTTTTAGCCAAAAAATGATTTTTTTTAACAAAATAATTTTTAAAAAATTTGAAACAAACACCCTTCAAACCCTACAAAAATGATTTTTAGTTTAAAAAAATAGATTTTTTCATAAAAAAATAGATTTTTTCATAAAAAAATCTGAAAACGCACTCTTAATCTGTTGTTGATGTAATGATTTTTTTTGGTGGATATTTTGAACTTTAAGACCAACCATGATCCTAATGAACCCTGAAATCCAATCCATTTAAACTTTTTTCATAAAAATAAATAAATAAGAAATTGCAGAAATAAAACTCTATAAAAATTTTATTTGACATATGAATAATTAAAAAAGTAGATACCAAAACTACAACTAAGGAGAAAAAAAAAAAAAAGAAAGAAAGATAATATTTATTCCAAGAGTCTCTTTATTGTCTTTGGTGTTTACATTCTCGGCAGCTTCTTTAGGGTGCTAAAAAAAATGGTGAGTTAAATTTGTTGGGCTCAATATTGCAATGATAGTGTATATTATTATGACTATAAATTTATGGTTTAAATATTTGTTTCGTCAAGTAAGTTGGCGTTTTTTTATTTTTGTTTAAGTAAATTTTTTTTTTTAATTTAAACCTTATAAATTCAATTTTATTTTAAAATTATTCTGAGAGTTTATTACTATTAAAAAAACTTATGTGAAAGAAAGTTCTAGTTGTTTAGATTGATCATCATTTTGAGTTGGCTTATATTGTTTTTGATTCAACATATAATTCCTAGATTCAAAATTACATGGAGGCAGTAATAATAGTTCTAATCTATATACAACGACGATGAGAATAATGATCAAATTAAGGATCAACCCGAACAACCTCAAGCGTTCATATAACCAGACGAGTTCGGCGACACTTCTAGACGTAGAAATGGAGGACATTTAGGTTTACATGTTTAATTAAAATTTGATGTATTTTTTGTTCATGTAATATATATTTTTTTAATGTATTTTATTTGATTTTATTAACATAATTTAGTTTTTTTTATTTATTAAAATGCAAAATAGGAAAAAGTTGTTAATGAGATAGGATGAAGTTGTTATAGCACGTTGTTTTTCTTGACACAACTACTCAACCACATTAACTTTATTTTTTTCCAATGTATTTTGTTTGATTTTATTAATATAATTTATTTTTTTTATTACTTGTTATTTATTAACTTAACAATTCTTCATTTGTTAAAGAAAAAAAATTAAGCCAACACATGATTGTGCATCTATAGAAAGAAAAACAAGATTTGTGTAACATTTTCGTATATAAGTTTTAATGTAGAATATAATGGAGAGTTTTTTTTCAAAGGGAATATACTAGAAAAATCCCTATAACAACCGAAACTTAATCATTTACGTATTTAAATATATGGTTATAAAATAAGATTGAAAAATAATATTATATAAAATCAAATTCTATAAAATATTACATTAAAACTAAAAAAATATATTTAATTTTATTAACATATTAATTTATTTGTTTATGTTTCTTTACCTATTTAAAGATATATAAATAGAAAAGATATTTAAATAAACTTATATGCCATGTCATATTTTCATAAATATCAAACTTGGATTAAAACAAAATTCTATGATGGATCAAATTCCAGATTATACTTATTCCTCCTTAATAATATACTTTTTCACATATTTTTTACGATATTATTAATATTATTAAGTAGCACTACAATATTTTTACTATTACCGTTACCGTAATTTACAAGAACGGTTTTTTTACCATAAGAAATTAGGCGTTCCTATAGCACCAAAACGTTGTAGTGCAGGACGTCTTGTTCTAATCAATTGAAGTCGAATATGAGACATTAGAGTGAATTGATTATAAAAAAATTTATTATCTTTTATAAAATCAAAAATAAATAAATAAATATCATTTATATTTTATTTTTTTATCAAAAAAGTATTTTGATTCCGTTTGTCAGAGTGTTGATGTACGTGATATGTGGCGCCACGTCAGGGAACTTATCCTATCTAATATCTATCATAGTTCGTGAAAAGGACTACTAGTAAACAGTTGAACCTTTCCTTATTTTTCTTTTTGTTTTTTACAAACCTTTCATTATTTTTCTGGTTAAAAGAAGTTTCACGTATTTGTCTTTTTAATTGTTAGAATTATGTTATGGGTAAGAATTGAATAATCTTTTGTTTGCTATTATCATGCGTGCTCAAAGAGATAAGGTCATCATAGTAATAGGAAAAACTAGCTTCACATCACATTGATATATATGGCATGCTAAAGAATTAGAAAAGAAGAATCGTGCGGAGAATTTGAGAGATTAACACAATAGAAAATTTACACTATGGAGATATTGAAGTGTTTGATGTTAGAGCAAATTGTCACAAATTTTAGAGCAATAATTCATATTATTTTAGAGTTTTATTTCTTCTCTCATAATTTGATAAATATTTATATTATTTATTTTATTTATTATCATTGAGTTACTAAAATATCTTTTAGAGTTTTTGGTAGATCTTGTGATTGAGATAATCGTTTACTATGTCATATATTAATTTTAGTTTTATTTTCAATTTTTATTGTTTATTTTAATTAAATTATCTTATTGTTTTATTTACATGTTTTGGATAACCAACGATACTTTTCATTCGTATAAATAATATAAAATTTTATTAGTTTGGTAATTATAAAATTCATTTGTGTGGATACGATACTCTTTTATACTACTATTTGATAATCAGGTATACTTACAGATTTTGAGCAACACTAAGCTCGTCCACCTCGACCACCAATCCAACCTTATATCTCTACCTTAATCTATTACATGGTAAGTATTTATGCCATTTAATGTGTTCTATATTAAATGTACAAATAAATGACATTGAATAAAGAATAAGAAAAAAAAATATTTTGGTTACAAATATCTTAAATTTTAGAAAAAGTATGTCACCATAAAATAAAAATGAAATAGATATATTAAATGAATTTAAATAGTGACTTATTATTTAAATAATTAATTATCCTTATCTCCTTTGATTTTGATTTTTCTGTCTTGATATGGTATTCGATTTAGTTCAGATCGATAAAGTAGTTTTGATTTATTATAGATTTCAATCAATAACTTTGGCGTCGTCAATGTTACATATCTGGATGCATAGTTATTTTGGACACTTGAATTTTGTCATATTTATCTTTTTTTTACTATGTTATCGTTTTACTCTATTAATTTGGGTGATATGAATTTATTTGTAGACTAGATTCATCATTTTTTATTTTATCAAATTAAAATTTATATTGCATCGATATATTCTACAATTTGAATTAATAAATATTGTTTCTTTTAATAAATAAAAAATTCAATCTTCTTAATTCCATACTTTTTATTTTTTCAATTTTAGGTTTTTTTCTTTTTGGTTTCTTCATTTTTAATGATGTTGTAGACAGTATATTGAACCCTCTCATTTCTTAGTTTTATCAATACTTTTAAATAATATAAATTAACAAAAAATACAAAAATAAATTTAATAATTATAGATTTAAAAAATCAATTGGCACTATTAAATAATTTTTTTTTTTACAAAATCACAATTTTCAATCCCCCAAGTTTTTTTCTTTCCTATTTCTTAAATTCTTAGCTTAAAAAAATTAACTTTAATATTACTTATTCAATTGGGTTAATCTTCCATTCTTCTTTTTTCTTTATTGAAATATTAAATTATTAATATATTAAAAAATAATTAATTAAATACATTGAATATATAATCTATAAAATATTATAGAAAAAAAATACACAATAAGTCATTTATCTTATTTACGTGTAATACTTAAATCTTTTATTATTTATTTTTTCATTTGCTCATTTATCTTTTAAAATACTTTCAAAACTTATCCTTGATTATTTAAAATATTTACAAAGTTATTCTTCTTTAACTTTTCTTTCTCTCTTTTATTTTTTTTTATTTTTAAATTTGTTTACAAAATTATCTTTTAAAAATATTGATGTCTCATTAAAAACGTTGAGTGGCACATACTTTAACTAACAAAAATATTATTGAAATACAAAATTTAACACAAAATAAAACACAAATATAATATATAAAATACAGATAAATCACATTTTATATAAATTTATGTTCGGATGTGTTCCATTTTTATGTTTAAATAACTTTACTCTTTATCTAAGCAGGCCAAAGAAATTTATCCAAACTTGGATTCTCTTGTTCATTTGGGTGACTCCCATCTCATCCTGTTTCTTCATAATTAATGAGGTATTGTTCAAAACAAAACGTTAAGCGGAAAGTTCACAGAGGATTATTATTAATAATTTTTAATAAAAAACAAAAAAAATCCAAATTTGATTGTTAGGATTTTCAAACTTAGAAAAAATACATCAATATTTATTATCTTAATCGTCTTTTTACTCATCCTTTTTATCTTTTATCATTTTTTATTAACATTAAAATAAAATTATTAATAATAATTAAATTATTAATAATAATTTTATATGGACTTGTCAATCATCATTTTTATGACACGTTAATATTTTTAAAAGATAATTTTATAAATATATTAAAAAATAAAGGATTTAAACGAAAGAAAAAATATAAAAATAACTTTGTAAATATTTTAAAAGATAAATGATCAAAATGAAAATATAAAAAAAAAAAAATATAAATATTACACATAAATAAGATAAAATACCTATAATTTAATTTTGTCAATATAATAACATGACTAGTATTAGTATATTTTTTAAAAACTTCATATTTTTATAAACTAGTATTACATCAGTATTCCGGACCCCAAAAAAAATGTTCAATATTCATCGACTTCTTATCCGTGCTTTTCATTTTTCCTCAACATTAAAATAAAGTTTTTATTAATAATACTACATAGACTTACCCATCATTATTTTTTATAACACATCAATACTTTTAAAGGATATTTTAATTTGTAGGCATATTAAAAGATAAATAACTTAAACGAGAAAATATAAAGATATAAAGGATGTCTTCATAAATTTTTTTAAAGATAAATGACTTAAATAAAAAAAATAAAAGATAAAAAACTTAAATATTACACATAAATAAGATTAAAAAAAGTTGTAGTGTAATTTTGCCTAAATTTTTTAATTGGTTCAGTGCCCAAAAGTTAGAGTTTTATTATTTGTTTTAATTAAGTGATTTAAAATGATAACTAATTATAAAATAAATTAAATATTTAAGTAAAGTATGATCAAACATTCTTTTAACCAGAGTGCCCTCGATGGGTGCGACATTAATTGCTTTTTTTGTGTGAAGATATTAATTGAAATTTATCAACCACTTGAATTTAACTATTTTATTTGTATTTTTTTTACTTAATTGCATTTTTAATTCTCTATTTTTCACCCATTCACAAAATTGACCTCCTATTTTAAAATTTGACAATTTTGGTTTATCCCTTAGATTTTTTTAACTAAAAAATGATAATGTGACATATTTTAAATGATGTGACATACAATATTATGATATAAAATCATCTAGATAAAATTATTATTCATATGTTATTAATTAAATATAAAAATGAATTATATATGAAGTTGAAACTAAAGTTTTTAGATGATTTTATTGTAATTTTATGAGTGTTAATAATTTCATATCATCGTATCATATATCGTGTCATTTAAAATATATCAAATTTCCATTTTTTAGTTAAAAAAATCATAATGAAAGACCAAAACTGTCGAATTTTTAAAGTAGGGAGATCAATTTCGTAAATTGATGAAAATAAGGAGAATAAAACTGTAATTAAACATATTTTTTTATATTTAGAAAGCGGGAAAAGAAATTCTATGGCTAACTCTAAAATCATTGAAGAAATAGGAGAAAATTTTCTATAAACTAAACTTAAATAATAATTATTTTATAGGATATATATGCATTAAAGTTTTATTTATTCCTTAAATTTTAGTTTAATTGACAAATGTCGATTTTGTTAAGTTTGATGGCTTGTTTTGGATTCAGAAAAAATAAAATTCCTACAAACATTTAAACTATTTTTAACAAATATCTTTATTTATTAAAAAAAACAAGCATCTGTATTTAATAATTTCACGAAGTATTTAATAAATTTTTAATGTCATCCTTATATATGTTTTTCTAATAATTGATTTGAATGTCACCGTGAAAGGGAAAGACTAAATAAATGAGGCTGTCAAATATAGGATTTCTACATCCGTTGCACAGGTTTAAGCAGGGGTATGAGATTCGGCTTGTCCCACAAACTCGTCTTCATATATAAGTAATGATTTATGTTTGATTTGGTCCTAGAAAAATAAGAAAAAGAAATAAGGACAAAACATAGATAAAATAGAAAAATGGCTTAGGCAAGATTATCTTTCTAGTTTTTAATTTCAATCGAAATTATTTTAACGATACATGATTATTTTATATTATTATTGATTTATTATCTTTTTTTAAAAAATTATTAATCAAATCATTATCTTAATAATTTAGAGTTTATAAAACAATGTTACGAATTACTACTCTTAAAAGAATTGACTAGTAGAAACTACACGTGACTTGCTATAAGTTACTTTATAATAAATTTTAAAAAAAAAAATTTAAAGATTATTATTGACGATTTGTTATAGAACCAACTGATCTCGTCTTATTTTATCTCGTATTTACTAAACCTACAACTCATCGAATTTGATCGAGTTAATGGACGAGTTAAAATTTAAAAATTGACCTAATAAAATATTGAGACTGAGTAAGTAAACATCAAACTTAACTTAACTCGTTATTTATACACTCTTAAATACGAATACGGTATTTAATACAATAAAAAAAATAAAATATGACGGTTTTAAAAATATTAAGGGACATATACATTAACAAAAAGAACATAAATTTTATTATATAATATAATATAAAAAAGCTAAATACTTTCACTAACAACAAAAGCATCACAATATAAAATTGAAAATTAAAAAATTACGTTTGATTACAACAATTAAAGAAACTTAAATAATATTATATTATTATTTAATATAAAGCATAACATGGATGCAACCCTCTATTGCAATTTATTTTGTTTCTTTTTATAACAAATAATTAATTATTAATTTAATAAATAAAAAATTATAAAAATAATTTAAAAAATTAAATTATATTAATAAAATCAAACAAAATATATTTAATGAAAAAAATACATATAAGTAAATGCAGTTGAATAGATGTGTCAAAACAAATAAAGTGTTATATTATTTTAACAACTCTCTCCTAAATTGGAGCAATTAGCAACTTCATTCTATTTTATTAACAACTCCTTTCTGTTTCTCCTAGTGATTTAATTTAACGTGTTATATGATTTTAACCACTCTCTCTTATTTTTGTAGATAAATTTATATTATTTTAATAACTACCCCTATTTTAGAGATAAATTAGCAACTTAATTATTTGTTAACAACTTCCTCCTATTTTTTTTTCAGGATCTAATAAATAACAATTAATAAAAATAAATAATAATGAAAATACTAAATTATATTCAAAAAAAAGATATTTTTTTATAGTAGGTATCTTGGTTATTAAAAAAAAAAGATATTTTAATAAATTATCCAAAATAGAAAGGAGTTGTTAAGAATGAAGTTACTAATTTATCAACACAGTAGGCTTTAAAATAGGAGAAAGTTGTTAAAATAATATAATACATTATTTATGTTGACACATAATTTTGATACATCTTTTTTAATATTTTATTTAATTTTATTAATATAATTTATTTTTTAATTTATTAAATTAACAATTGATCGTTTATTATAAAAAAAAATACAATAAAAAATCGCATCCCTAAATGTGATAAAAAAAATACTATTGATAAAAAAAAAATTTCAACCATAAATTTCACTTACCAATGAGAAAAATAGAATACTGGACGTACGTATACTGTACAAAGTATGTAACCGGTACGAGCAGTTCACTCTTTTACGTGTTCGTAGCTTAAGAGGTTTTTTTTTATTATCATTATTTAAATAAAAAGTTATTTCTATTATAGAAAATAAAATACTATTGTCTGCGGTCTTTGATTGTTTCCCTCCTTCATACTTAAACGCAACTTTCCTTCTCTTCCATTCCATTCTGTCGTCTCTTCTTCTCTTCAACCAAACTTTCCATTATAACATTCTCAATCAAAACCCTTTCACTTTTAATTCCATCCTTCAATCTTCAAACTTCAGACACTTTTCATCCTTCACTCACTCGTATCTTATTGTAAGTATTCAAATACCTCTCTCTCTCTCTCTCTAATGGGTTGTGAAGTTTTATTGTTTTTTCTTTCAATTGCTTTTATTTTTTGTTCTTAGCTTCTTTTCTTCATCTGGGTATTAAAATTTCCTCTAAAAATTGTTTCTTTTTTGTTCCTTCATTAATGGGTCCTTTGACTTTCCGCAAGGAAATTACTGTTATAAGCTTTGTTTTGAGATCCTGATTTTCATTCCACAAATTTTCAATAGAATATAAATACTTTTGTTTCTCACTACCATGTGTATGTTAATTTAATCTAATTTAATTACTGATGGGGTTTATGCGCATAGTCATGGAAAATTTTGATCCTTCTTTTGTTTTTCCTTTTCGATGTTTCTGGCAATTTATTTAACCGTGTTGTTTTTTGTTTGGTTTTGTTATGCTGTGAGTCAAAAAAAGTTATGTTATGGTGTGATGGTTTATAGATTATTTGTTTCCTAATCAAAGTAAAGTGAAAATATTTTCACCACGTTTGTTTCTCTCTAAAATCTTAAATAGGAATTTTTTTTCGCAGTAATTAGTAAAAAAAATTAACTTACAAATTGAATTTCATGCTTAAATATTGTGTTTGTTGTGAAATTATGGTCTCAATATTCAACAAACAGAAGGGGGTCTTGGATAAATTTTTGTTCCGATGTATTGAATCCTCTTTTCTCCCTTAATTTTCTTTTATATAAAAATCTCCTTTCCTCTAATCAAGGACCTAGAAACAGATTTAATTTATATTCTTTAAAATTGATTTTGTCAAAGATGGTGTTAGATATCAGAAATTGCTTTCGGATATGTAAAATGCATTGGCTAGATTATCCACTTGTTAACTTCTTCCTTGAAAATAGTTGAGTTTGATTTTTGTGATTCAGTTAAACAGCTAGAAGCCTAGAATTCTCACAAATAATTCTCTTTAAATTTATCAAATAAAAAATTATGTCAAATAAAATTGTCAAATAAAGATGACATTGATTCAGCAACTAACATATTCAATGTCTGTAACTATAATATCAACTTGTCTTGCAATTATTGACGATAAGCGTATATATATAAATGTTTCTAGAGTCATAGACTCTTTTATTCTTTAATGAAACATCGTTTTTTAAATAGAGAAACGAAAATTAAACTATAAAGTTGGATCTAACTACTTTTTGAAAAAATAAAACATAAAAAAATAATATTTGCAAAGACTCTTGAGAAGAGGCTTTCAATGCTAGTCATTGAAAAATAATATTGCTAGTTATTTTAATATTTTGCTTAATATAAGTTTGACACAAAAATTTTACATTTAATATTTATTGTTGCGTTGTTCAATATTATATTAAAAAATAATTAGATTTTAAATATCCTTAATTTTATTGTGATCATAGTATCTAAAGAGTCTAATTTTAAATTTTGTTTTAGACATTTAAATCTGTTGTGTCGACCCTACCCTTAGAGTTTCTGAAGGGTTTTTAAAACATTAATTTAATGTTTGATTGCTTGAGAGTTGAATCCTTATTTTCTTAAAATGTTTGTGTTTGGTTTACTTTATGATATACTTTGAAATAAGCTTTTCCTTTTTTTTATTATAGTTGAAATATGCTTGTATCTCTTTCCAATTAAGTTTTTTATGGAAAAATTAATTATTCCTGATGTGTGAATGAGTGGTTATCACAACTTGAACTTATCACCTTAGGCAAATTCTGGCCCCACCTTTGTCACCACCCTAAGCTATGCTTATCTAGCTTAAAATAATTATACAAAGAATCTTTTAGTTTATCTTTCAATTTCAAGAAAAACTTGTATGGTCACAACATTTTGTACATGTTTGTACTTCGTATTTTTTAATATTATATTATCATGTAAATATTTTGGGTTGATCTCAAGAGTTTAGATTTTTTCAAATTATAAACTGTACTTATTTTATAGATAGTTGTAATAAATGTGCCTAATCAAGTAACCATAAAATAATTGTCCTAGTTTGTTTGAGACCTGTGTTTGTCTTGACCCATACCAATTAATGTCATGAATTAGATGGTTGTATATTTGATGTCCAAGGTTTGAACTCGAGACGAAGTTGGTCCACGACATGGACCGACTTCAATTCCTCTGCCAAACTTTCTTTCTCAACCATAATGAAAACCACCATTGTACTAGGGAGGCTGACATTTTTCAAAACAAGTTTTAGTTTTGAGGACTTTTTTTTCTCCTTATAAATATCTATAGTGCTTTATATGATCCAAACCCTTCATATTCACAAAAGTTTGATTATAAAAAAATGACAAATCTGTAGTCATTGATCAAACGACGCTATAATGTTATGTCATCTAGTCATTGATAAAACACACATAATTAATACATTGTGTGCTTGTTCATTTCAGGTACCTATAAAATCATTCTGCAACACAAAAAATGGCCTTAGATCGATACATCGACGATACCGCGTCTTTTGAAGACGAACCATCTTTAAAAAATTGGAAACCTTCTAAAGATGTCATGACAGATTCTGATAGAAATGCATCTGGTGGATTTGATTGCAACATCTGCCTGGATTGTGTGCAAGATCCGGTTGTCACATTTTGCGGCCATCTTTACTGTTGGCCTTGCATTTACAAATGGCTTCATTTAAAAACCAGTGTCTATTCGGAATACGAAGAACAGCAGAAGCCGCAATGTCCGGTCTGCAAATCAGAACTCTCTCAATCCTCCTTAGTTCCGTTATATGGCCGCGGCCAAACTAAGACAACTTCCGAACAGAAGGCGAACCAAGTAGGGATTGTTGTACCTCGAAGGCCTTCGGGTCCGAGTTCATACAATGCTACAACTGTTTCTCAATCTAGTTATCGTCATCCTCAACAATTCAACTCGATTCCTAGTGGTTATCCCTCGCCGATGTTTAGCACGAGTGGTTCGGCACTAGACAATACATATGGAATTTTTGGTGAGATGATATATGCAAGGGTGTTTGGTAATCATGTGGAAAATATGTATACATATCCTAATTCATATAATTTTCAAGGGAGCAATAATCCAAGGATGAGAAGACATTTAATGCAAGTTGATAAATCACTCAGCAGAATCTGTTTTTTCCTACTTTGCTGCTTAGTTTTGTGTCTTCTCTTATTCTGAAGAATACTATTTTCAGTTTCAACTTTAGAAACAGTGCATATATCTTTGTATAGAATATGTTTAGTATTTTGAATTTCTGATTCAGATTGAGAATTGATGATGAGATGTGTAATTATCACTCTTCATTTTAGCATGTGTGAAATAGATTTGTATTATGGTTATGTAATTGAGATACAAATCGTGAATGGTATGATCTATTTTTCAAAGTTAAATTATTTGTTACTCTTGAGTTTTTTGGTACAACTACTTTCAACTGCTATGAAGCATAGACTACTTTGAGATTAGGCTTGTTCTGGTGTCTGACACGTATCGGTGTCCGACATGTGTTGGACTACTCAGACAAGTGTTCAAAAAGATCCTTTTTTTTTTGCTTCGACACAATTTAGACATTTTTGGACACGTCTCAAGACTCTTGTACGAGGTTAAAGATGTGTCAAAGTAAAGATGATCGGTAAAAGTTGAAGATATTAAGTTTGACTACATTATTTTTAAGTTTTTGCTACAGTAAATGGATAAATGATGGTGAAAAACTATAATATTTTGTGTAAGAACGTTTTTGTAGTGAAATAAATTGCTCAATTCAGATCTTTTATAGATAATGCTCATATTTTATATAATTATAATAAATAAATGATTATATATGTGTGAGTGTCCTATATTTTTTAAAATAGCAGTCTCGATGTGTTTGTGTGCTGTTGTGTCAGGTGTTCTTGTTGGAGTATGTGCTTCATAAAGGTAAACTTAATTCAAATTAAATATTAAACATAATATTAAATGATCAGATGATAGGTCCATAGTAAGTAGTTTGGTTGGTGAGCTAAGGAGTGTCAAATGAGTTTTAAGAAGAAGGTCTTGAATTCAAATCGGTAAATCAATCTAATTACTAATTTACTAACATTTGTCTATAGAACGATGGTATCATACCCAACAAAACTCTTGAGTATGGGAGTGTTCACTTTTTCAAATTGTTAATCAAATACAAATGACATAGTGTGACCCATTTAAATTCTGAAGGATAAATGTCTAATTCCGGGTAACTAAAACAATAGTGATATAGTAAAATTATAAGTTAAGCCACTGGCGGAGCTTGGTAGGGACGGGGGTGGCCGCGGCCACCCAAAAAAAAAAAAATTTAGGTCCAATTTCTCTTCCTTAAACAAATCTCTCATCCTCTCTCTTCCAGATCTAGCCTTCATCTCTCTCTCCCTCTTGCTTTCTGAACGCGAACATGATTCACGATTCCACCCTCTTGCCGTCTTGCGCCGCTGATGCCTCGCCTCGCCTCGGCCGTTCGTCGTTAAAACTCCAAAGGTTTGAAATTTGTTGATTTGTTGCTTTTCTAATTTTCCTGATTTGCTGAACAAGGTGTTTGAACAAGATCTTTGTGCTGATTTTTGTTGCTAATTTGCTGATTTTTGTTGCATACAAGGTGTTTGTGTTTTTGCTGATTTGCTGAATTGTTGGTTGCCTGTTTGGAATGATGACTAAATTGTTAAATTGCTGATTTTAGAATGATTTGCTAAATTGTTGGCTGCCTGTTTAGAATCATGGCACCTGCTGCAGGTTTTATCTGAAAGGTATTTCCAGGCATATGTTTTCTTAGTTGGATGATAAAATGTGTTTAGTTCCAATGGGAAATTTATTGAGTATTTAGTTATTGGTAAACTGTAATTGATTGCTTGATCCAATTATCCAACACCACCTTATATGATTAGGCTTGTTAGAAGTAGTTGTTTGTTTCAACAAGTGTGCTTATGCCTTAAATTTGTTCCTTTAATTGTTAGGGAAGAATCAGTACTTCAAGACATTCAACCTCATGCACTACATGTGAAATTTCAAGATCCCAACTTTTCATAGGAGGCACAATTAATTGATGTTCGAGAGCCTGATGAAGTGTATGCTCCTAATTTTCCTCATCTTTTAACTAGTGTTGTAAATCACTGAAATGCATTCTTGTATGATTTGCATTTTAGTTTAACTCTGTTAGTAAGCTGAATGAATGGTGATAAGCTGATAAGAATATAAGCTTGGACATGAGAAATTTATAATAAAATTGAAAGTTTTGAGAGCATTTCAATGTTAGTGCACCTTTGATATCTCATCTATGAAACACTGTCATATGCAACGGACACGACATTGACACGTTGACACCGATAATAATTTGACAAATGGAATAAATTGAATGTAACTACACGTGTCAGTGTCGTGGTGGAGTTAAATACTGATATATGTCAAACATCAGATGTGCATTCAATTTGTAGTGGCGGTGCTACATAGTACTTCATAGACTAGAACAATCTACCTTTATTTGATTGTATGTATGGGATATTCATTTAGTAGCTTACACTTGTATGCATATATTTTTCTTTTGCTCATATTTTTTTAATAGTCTTTATATTGTTTATGCTTACTTCAGTGGCTGATTTTGGTTTTCCCAATTTAATGATAATCTCATCATACGCAGAACCAAAGCATCTTTGCCAGGATCGGCCACCCTAAACTTGTTAGTCAAGCTCCGCCACTGAGTTAAGCAAAATATCTTTCGTGATCCTTTAACTTAATTTCAGATAAGCAATTTAGTCTTTTATCTTTTTTTTTTCTTCCTGCTTTGATCATTTATTTAATTTTAAGGAACGATTTGATCTTTTATATCTTAAAATGTCAACAATGTTATCATTTTTTTTACATAAACTCATAAAATTCATCAAAATCTTCAAACAAAACCCATTAAATTCATTATCAATTTCAAGAAAATCCATATATTCATCAAATTCATAACTCAAATATTCAAATAAACGCATATCTTCATCGTTATTTGATGAATTTGGAGATGGAAATATGAGTTTATTTGAAGATTTGAGTTATGAGTTTGATGAAAATTTGGATTATGTTGAAGATGATAATTAATTTAATGATTTTTGTTTTAAGATTTTGATGAATTTTCTGAATTTTTGTAAAAGAAAAAAAGGATAATATTGTTGACATTTTAAAAGATAAATGATCAAATTCTTACTTAAAATTAAATAAAGGACAAAATTAGAAAAAAAACGACAAAAGAACTGAATTGTTATATGAAATTAAGTTAAGAGACGATATTTTATCTATAAATTGAGATATCAATATATAAATTTCAAATTAATTTAAAATTTAATTCGAAAATTAAATGACCAAAAAAAATTGGTTGTCCATAGAAAACAAAAGTTGATTACACTAAGTTTAGATAATAATTCATTAATTAATCATAGTGAATCGGACTTTTAAAATGATATTCGTGTCAAAAATAGATACAAGATCTATAGGATTCCATTTTGTATCAAATCCACGTACAATTTGCATATACTTATAACTAGTATAACTAACTATACATGGTATTTTAGTTTTGCCCTTTAAGCTTGTTACAAGGCAAACCAATCATTTAGAGACAAGTTGTTTTTCAGAACTCCTTAAAACATGGTATTGATTTATGCCGCATCAATATTTAATTCAAATTTCTTATCAAACAAAAATTAATATAGAATAGATGGGTTTTGTTTATTGGTGAGGATAGGGCCATATAAAGGCCGCACTACGTAGTACGTATGAAGCTATGCCTTATCCATTGCTTGGGATAGGACAAGCTTGTGGTCCATAAATTAAAATTTAAATGCGTCTACTTTAATCCATGTGCTGAAAACCAAATTTAATAATAACAACTATGGTTGTCGTACTCGTGAGTGAATTTATAGACTTAATCGAGTTTACAAATTCACCTCTCTAAAATGAATTGACTCGTTCATAAGATCGTTTTTTTTAGATTCGTGAAACTTGTATAGACTCAGACATAATTATGAGTCTTTAGTGAGTTCTTTAGCTTGTAGAACTTTTTTACAGTGAACTTCACCGTTTCGTTGAATCTCAAGAGTTATGAATCTTTATTTCTTACTCGTCTCTTTGTTTTTCTTAAACATAAAATAATGTGATCAAACTGAGTTGTTTCTCACTTTCTTTTCCATCTCTCATTAATCGGCGTTCTGCGTATTTGCTCTTCCCTCGCATTTTGCTTCTTGCGTTATGTGTTCTACTTGTATGTCTCTTGCGTTTTGGTTTCGTGTTCTGCCTTCAACACATTTATCTCGTTTTGCATTGGTTTATGCTCCATTTAGTGTTTCATTTATTTTCTTGTTTGTCATGCTCTGTTTCCATTGTGTTAATTGTTCTTTGGTGGTACTTGGTAAAGTTTGTCTTTGTTTCCCCTTGCTTAATTATTTTGTTGTTGTGTTTATTGCTTTATTGGGTATAGATTCTTGGGAATGTTAGCTCTGTTTTGTTCCTGTATTATATTTATTATTTTTTAATGGTAATAATTGGTGTTATATTATGAATAGGGGTCACTTACGAGGTTTATTAGTGACATTTTTTATAAGAAGTAGACTTTTATAAATTTATAAGTCGAGTCTACAAATTTTTTATTGGTCCATGTAGACTTGCGAGTCTGACAACTTTAATAATAAAAAATTGTTTTTTAAAAAAATATTAAAATATCAGGAGACTATGCCATAATCCAACAAAAAGAAAAGATGGATTGTGCTCAAAAAAAACCTTACCTTAATAATAATAATAATAAGTAATATTGTAATTAATAATAATAATAATAATAATAATAATAACAACAACAATATTCTCATGTTAAACAATTTTAACCAACATCAAATGATAATGATTATCAATGTAAAATTAATTTTAAAATACTTGATTACCAATGTAAAATTAATTTACACATAATGTATATGTTATTTTTGTTGAGAAAAAATCTCTCAAATGATTTTAATGATAACAAAATGGTTTAAAGATTATGATTGTGGTTTATGATTAATCTGTGCTTTTGAGTGAATCATTATAAGAAAACAGGTTAATCTTCAATTAGATCAAAAGGGAGAAAAATCTGGGTTTATTCATGAAGTGTTCAAGCTGGAGGATAGGACAGAACCTTGAGAGGATGGGTCTTCAAGATGAAATTTCCATCCTCGCGGGAATAATGCTTTTAATTCATCAAAAGAGGTCAAACCAGCATGAATAAATAATTATATAAAATATTTGATCAAAAGAAATCACAAGGCCAGCTGTACAAGGTACGAGGATGGCTTATAGCTTGGGTTTTCAAGAAGTCACATGTTGCAAACTACTTTCCTATGTGCAAAGGCTAATGGGCAGACCTATATATCATTCTTATATGTTTGGAAAAATAAAGCAAAGTCAATCTACAAAAAGGCAATTACAAACAAACTCAAAATAGAAGTCACAAGTCTTGAAGAATGAGAAAAGAAAAAGACAACACAAGACCAAGGTCCAATGCTAGTCTATTTCCAGGCTGAGGATGGACTGCATATGTCCAAGGACAGCTGGATGGCATTTTCGTAAATATGATGAAAGACCATGGTTTGTTTTGAATTGATTTCAAACGGTCACAAAAGCTTGTCACATGGAAAGAACATCACAAGACCTCTATAAAAGGCAGCAAGCTATTCATCATCAACACACCACAACATTGCAGAAAAAAGATCAAAATCTTAAGTCTATCATAAGCAATAGTCATTCCTCTCTTTACACTTTCTACATTCATACACTAGATCTTTGAAATATCCTTTTAGAAAGTGTTTAAGTAAAGAGAAAGAAATCATATTCATATCACTATGTAATTTTCAAGTAAGTTGTACTTGAAAATATTTGAAACTTGGTTGTAAGCTTGGTGAAGCTTGAGAATACACAAAGTGTAATCATCCTCGGTGAGAGGTTGATCTGATTGTTTTTAGTGAAATCTCACAAGGGTGTGAGGACTGGACGTAGCCATCATTGGGTGAACCAGTATAAAAGTTGTGTGTCTATCTCTTTATATTTTCCTTGCATTTATTCTGCTTTTATTTAAAAAAGTTTAAAAATCTATTTTCCAGTTCGCATCCTCTCTGAGAGGACAAAAACTCATAAACTCTTGAAACTATTTTTAAATGCCAAAATCCCTATTCAACCCCCCTTCTAGTGATATTTAGCTCCATCAATTGGCATCAGAGCAAGGTTCTCTAGAAATATTACATCTAACAGTGTAAGAGAAAAAGATCCAAAGAAAAAATGTCAAAAGCTAAGTATGTTCCTGAAAGAGGATCCTCCACCAGACCTCCCCACTTTGATGGTACAGATTACTACCACTGGAAAGGTAAGATGAGATTGTTT
The DNA here is from genome assembly GCA_037974755.1 of Cicer yamashitae. Classification (NCBI taxonomy): domain Eukaryota; kingdom Viridiplantae; phylum Streptophyta; class Magnoliopsida; order Fabales; family Fabaceae; genus Cicer; species Cicer yamashitae. Next base: position 25,550,024 of record JBBPBQ010020323.1, read on the forward strand.
CTCATATCACAAGATAACAACATGTGGTCTGTAGTTGAGAATGGAGATCATGTCATCAGAATCAACAACACAGATGCAACCTCCGACGAGAAACCTCAAGCACAGTGGACGGCTGATGAAAATGCTAAGGTACTCCTAAACTCTAAAGCTCATTTATTTCTAACGTGTGCTCTGAGCAAGGAAGAATACAATAGAGTTGAAGAATGCAAAAACGCCAAGGAACTTTGGGACACTCTAAAGATTCATCATGAAGGATCAAGCCACGTAAAGGAAGCAAGGATTGACATGGGAGTGAGAGAATTCGAGTTATTTGAGATGAAGGAGGATGAAACGATTGATGAAATGTTCTCAAGGCTGACAATCATACTTAACAGCTTGAGATCTCTTGGAAAGGTTTATTTTGTTCAAGAGAGGATAAGAAAAATCTTAAGGAGTTTACCAAAAGAATGGAGGCCAATGGTGACTGCATCACAGAAGCAAGAGACTTGGCCAACATGAAACTAGAGGACCTGGTTGGAACTCTAAGAGCTCATGAACCTCTGTTGCTGGCTGACAAACCAAATAAAAAGGGAAAAATGATAGCTCTAAAATCAAGTCAAACATAAAGCTCATCCTCCAACAGGACTGAAGAAGCCACAAAGAAGGAAAGTGCAGAGTATCCTCTATTTGAGGAAGAGGATGAACTTGCTCTAATTTCCAGAAGAAACCAGAGGATGATAAATCATAGAGGACAGGAAAAAAGATCTCCTCAAAAAGAAAAAACTGACAAAAGTCATATTACTTGCTTTGGATGCAACAAGCTGGGTCACTACAAAACTAAGTGTCCTCTGAACAAAAAGAACTCAAGAAGATTTCCCTACAAAAACAAATCTATGATGATCACGTGGGATGATAGTGATGACTCATCCTGGGAGCAAGAAAAGGAAGAAGAGGCCAACCTCTGTCTCATGACGAACTCAGAAACTGAAAAGGTAATCATATCTGAACTTTGTCCTAATTGTGAACAATTAGAAATAGAATTTGACAATCTTTTGAATGACTCAAACACTTTGTCTCATAAATGTGGCTTTCTTAAAAACCAACTTTATGAAATAAAGAAGTTAAATGAGGAACTTCAAGCTAAGAATAAAAAATATGAACAAACTATTCTAGACTTGCAGTTATCTCATGAGAAGTTGTCTGAACAACTATCTATTGTAAACAAAAGAAATGTCAAAACTCATCCTCCAGAAGAGGATGCAGAGAAGGAAATTTTGAAAATAGAGGTTGAAGAACTCAAAAATGATCTTACCAACTTTGTTAAATCCACTGATACTTTTCAAAAGATTATGGGATCACAATCTGGAATCTTTGACAAAGCTGGTATTGGATTTAAAATTTCTCAAAAACAAAAACTCTATGAAAATTTTTTTATTCCAAAGAAACAAGAGGATAGGCCAAGATGCACCTTTTGCAAAAAACTTAGACATACTTTCAAAAGATGTTATGCGAAGAAAAGGGCATATAACATTAAGAAAGGATGTTCATTCTGTGGTAAACATGGGCATCACGATTCTATTTGTTATCACAAAAGAAAATTCCTCACAAGAGGACGAACTAACCAACAAGGACCCACTTCTATATGGGTACCTAAGTCACTATTAAACTCAAACACAGGTACATCCTCTGATCAACAAAAGAAAGCCTTGATTCTTGGACAGTGGCTGCTCAAGGCATATGACAGGGGATAGGCATTGCTTTATTTCATTGGAAATAAAGGATGGAGGATCAGTCACATTTGGCAACAATGAGAAAGCTCAAATAAAAGGTACCGGTATCATTGGTAATAAAAATTCTGCCAAAATTGAAAATGTTCAATATGTAGATGGTTTAAAACATAACTTGCTTAGCATTAGCCAACTTTGTGATAGTGGTTTTGAAGTTATTTTTAAACCCAATCTATGCGAGGTTAAACACTCATCCTCGGGTAGAGTTTTCTTTTCCGGTTTTAGAAAAAAGAATTTATATGAGCTATATCTTGATGATTTGCCTACTGAATCTTGTTTTGTATCCATTGAAAAGGATAAAAGGGTATGGCACAAACGAGCTGGTCATACAAGTTTAAACACTATTTCTAAATTGTCTAAATTAGAATTAGTCAAAGGCCTTCCAAAAATTAATTTTGAAAAGGACAAAATTTTTGAAGCTTGTGCCAAAGGAAAACAAGTTAAAAGTAGCTTTCATTCTAAAAATGTTGTTTCCACAAACCATCCTCTTGAGCTACTTCATATTGATCTTTTTGGTCCTATTAAAACTCCTAGCCTTAGTGGAAAAAGGTACGGATTTGTAATTGTTGATGACTTTTCATGTTTTACTTGGGTCTTATTTTTAAAACATAAAAATGATGCCTTTGAGGCTTTTCATTATTTTTGTAAAAAGATCCAAAATGAAAAGGGATAAAAAATTATCTCCGTAAAAAGTGACCATGGAGGTGAATTTAAAAATGATTCTTTCAAAAATCTTTTTGATGAAAATGGTATTTCTCACAATTTTTCTTGCCCAAGAACCCCTCAACAAAATGGAGTTGTTGAGAGGAAAAATAGAACTTTGCAAGAAATGGCTAGAACTATCTTGAATGAAGCCAACATTGACAAATATTTTTGGGCTGAAGCAATTAATACAGCTTGTTATGTTTTAAATTGTGTATCCATTAGAAAGATTTTAAACAAAACTCCATACGAACTATGGAAAGGTAGAAAACCAAACATCTCATATTTTCATATATTTGGGTGTTATTGTTACATCCTAAATAATAAAGAAAATTTGGGGAAGTTTGATTCAAAATCTGACAAAAGATTGTTTTTAGGATATTCCATTTCGTCTAAAGGTTATAGAATATATAATCTTAGGACTCAAACTGTGGAGGAATCCATGCATGTTATTTTTGATGAGTTTGATGACTTGTGCTTAGAAAAAATTGATAAATCTGAGGAAGATGAACCTTCATCCTCCAACGCACCCAGTCCAAACGAAGAGGATGAATCTGATCCAACCTCTCAGCAACCTCCACGAGGATGGAAGATAGTCACTTATCATCCTCCAGATCTGATTATTGGAGACACGGCTGATGGTGCAAGAACCAGACACTCTCTACGAGGAAATGCAGCTACCATGGCTATGATTTCACAAATTGAACCCAAAAATATTGACCAAGCTATTTGTGACAAATCATGGGTTGAAGCCATGATGGAAGAACTCTCACAGTTTGAAAGAAACAAGGTATGGAACCTTGTACCTCTTCCACTTGAAAAATCCATCATTGGAACAAAATGGATTTTCATAAACAAACTGAATGAGGATGGAAAGGTAATAAGAAACAAAGCAAGGCTAGTTGCTCAATGCTACAATCAACAAGAGGGAATTGACTATGATGAAACATTTGCACCGGTTGCTAGACTTGAAGCTATACGAATCCTCCTAGCATATGCCACCCATAAAGGTATCAAACTATACCAAATGGATGTCAAAAGTGCTTTTTTAAATGGTTTTCTAAATTAGGAGGTATATGTTAAACAACCTCCTGGATTTGTGAATGAAAAGAAGTCCAATCATGTTTATAGACTCTCAAAAGCTCTTTACGGTTTAAAGCAAGCTCCTCGAGCTTGGTATGAGAGGTTAAGCTCATTTTTAAAAGACAATGGTTTCTTAAGAGGACGGATAGATACAACACTCTTCAAGAAAACTATTGAAAATGATTTATTAATTGTGCAAATTTATGTTGATGATATAATCTTTGGGTCTACAAACGAAAAGATGTGTGAAGATTTTGCCAACCTCATGCAAAGTGAATTCGAAATGAGCATGATGGGAGAATTAAAATTCTTTCTTGGATTACAAATCAAGCAATTGAAAAACGGCATCTTCATCTCACAAGAAAAATACACTAAAGATCTTCTCAACAAATACAACATGAGTTCAGCTAAGAGTATGGGAACTCCTATGCACCCATCCTCCATGCTTCACAAAGATGATGAAGGAACTCCAATTTCTGAGAAAGAATATAGAGGGATGATTGGATCCTTATTATACTTGACAGCAAGTAGACCGGACATAGTCTTTGCTGTAGGTCTTTGTGCAAGAATTCAATCCTCTCCCAAAGAATCTCATCTTACTGCAGTTAAGAGGATCTTAAGATATCTTGTTGGAACAATCAATCTGGGAATATGGTATGGAAAATGTTCAAATCTTGACCTCATAGCTTATTGTGATGCTGACTATGCGGGAGACAAAGTTGAAAGGAAGAGCACAAGTGGAGGTTGCCAATTTCTTGGTAAATCTCTAATAAGTTGGTCATGCAAAAAACAATGTACCATTGCTCTATCAACTACAGAGGTTGAATACGTCTCAGCTGCACAATGTTGCTCCCAACTACTGTGGATCAAGAACCAACTAGAGGATTATTCTCTAAGGTACGCAAATATTCCCATCCTCTGTGATAATACAAGTGCTATAAATCTTTCTAAAAATCCAATTCAACACTCTAGATCTAAGCACATTGAAATCAAACACCACTTTATAAGAGATCATGTTCAAAAAGGTGATATAGAACTGATTTTCATTGACACTGAAAATCAATTGGCTGATATTTTTACCAAACCTCTCCAGGAGGATCGATTCAAAAATATTTTGGAAAAACTTTCCATCATTAATTTTTCTAAAATTAAATGATTTATTGTTTTATCCATTGTATCATTGCAGTGATTCTCTTATTTTGTTTGTTTAAATTTTTTTATGGTCAAAAGTTGCTGAGTGATCAAATGTCTTTTTAAGTTAAAAAGCTGAGAGGATGGCAATACCCCAGAGGATACAGTTTCCTCTTTAGTGAAACTCCTCGTATCACGCATGCACGCGCCTCCCAGCCCATTGGCTGTCCATGTCGCGCCGTTCCCGTGTTCCACGCAAGCATTAAATGTTGCAGCGGCTACAACTGCCGTTTCCCAACACGCGTGTCTCACACGCCTATCCTGCACACCACGCCTGTCTCATCAATCATCATTAAATGCATACCTCAACATCCTCCTTCTCCAACGGTTACATGTCCAACCTCTTCAGGAGGATCAATTTGAATTTATTTTAGAAAAACCGTTTGTTGTTACCTATGCATCAATCTCTGATTAAAATTGGTTAAGAAATTTGTTTTCTCTTATTTTTCTATTCCTTATTTTTTTATCTTTTTATTTTATTTTATTTTATTTTTGTTATTTTTTATTTTATTTTATTTTCTTTTTGTTATTTTTTATTTTTTATTTTATTTTTATATTTTTTTTATTATTTTTTAATTTTATTATTTTTATATTTTTTTATATATTTTTATTATTTTTATTGTTTATTGTTTTTATTTTTTTTCATCCTCCTCATTTCTGATTTTTTAAAACAGCATCCTCCTTCAAATATGAGGATGAACCCAAAATTCAGAAAGTGAAAAGATATGCACGTTTCTCATTGATGTCTCTCTCTCTCTCCTATATATCTCTTTCCAATGAGCATTAAATGAAAAACGGCTACTTCTCTCTTGGAACTTCAAACCTTCATTAACCCCTAATGAATGCCTGATAACTCTTTTTCAATGGCTACAAAATCCTTCAAATTCTTTGATCAAACATCCAAAAACCACCTTTATCACTCAAAAAACTCTGATCATTTACCCTCCTCTTGGAGTGGGTCACCAACCATCTTATCAACCCGAGGAGTTCATCCTCCTGTCTTGCCTCTTCAACCTCCCTTCACCTTCATCCTCGTCTGACGAGCCATCCTCCTCAGAATAGCTTTATGACTCTTATTTTTTTGATGCTGCCAAATTCAGGGGGAGAATGATTATGATGTTTTGATGTTTTGATGCTATGTTATTGCTGCCATGTTATGATTAAGTTGTTTGTTGATTAATGTTTTGTTGTTCTATGTTTTGAATATTTTGAAAAGACTATGTTTAAAGTTTATGCCATTATAATATTATTGGTTTTATCTTCAATATCATTTTAGTCTATCTAAGATTCATATCTCTAGCATACATTCAGGGGGAGTAATATTTTTTTAGCACTTAAAATTTTAAAAATAAATTACTCACTTGATTTAGGGGGAGCATAAACATTAAATCTCATCATGTTTTCATATTTAAAAATCATAATCTAAAGAATTTTGTCATCATAAAAAAGGTGGAGATTGTTGAGACAAAATCTCTCAAATGATTTTAATGATAACAAAATTATTTAAAGATTATGATTGTGGTTAATACTAATATGTGCTTTTGAGTGAATCATTATAAGAAAACAGGTTAATCTTCAATTAGATCAAAAGGGAGAAAAATCTGGGTTTATTCATTAAGTGTTCAAGCTGGAGGATAGGACAGAACCTTGAGAGGATGGGTCTTCAAGATGAAATTTCCATCCTCGCGGGAATAATGCTTTTAATTCATCAAAAGAGGTCAAACCAGCATGAATAAATAATTATATAAAGCATTTGATCAAAAGAAATCACAAGGCCAGCTGTACAAGGTATGAGGATGGCTTATAGCTTGGGTTTTCAAGAAGTCACATGTTGCAAACTACTTTCCTATGTGCAAAGGCTAATGGGCAGACCTATATATCATTCTTATATGATTGGAAAAATAAAAGCAAAGTTAATCTACAAAAAGGCAACTACAAACAAACTCAAAATAGAAGTCACAAGTCTTGAAGAATGAGAAAAGAAAAAGACAACACAAGACCAAGGTCCAATGCTAGTCTATTTCCAGGCTGAGGATGGACTGCATATGTCCAAGGACAGCTGGATGGCATTTTCGTAAATATGATGAAAGACCAT
>JBBPBQ010020323.1:25556870-25686366 GCA_037974755.1 Cicer yamashitae
CAAGCTATTTGTGACAAATCATGGGTTGAAGCCATGATGGAAGAACTCTCACAGTTTGAAAGAAACAAGGTATGGAACCTTGTACCTCTTCCACTTGAAAAATCCATCATTGGAACAAAATGGATTTTCATAAACAAACTGAATGAGGATGGAAAGGTAATAAGAAACAAAGCAAGGCTAGTTGCTCAATGCTACAATCAACAAGAGGGAATTGACTATGATGAAACATTTGCACCGGTTGCTAGACTTGAAGCTATACGAATCCTCCTAGCATATGCCACCCATAAAGGTATCAAACTATACCAAATGGATGTCAAAAGTGCTTTTTTAAATGGTTTTCTAAATTAGGAGGTATATGTTAAACAACCTCCTGGATTTGTGAATGAAAAGAAGTCCAATCATGTTTATAGACTCTCAAAAGCTCTTTACGGTTTAAAGCAAGCTCCTCGAGCTTGGTATGAGAGGTTAAGCTCATTTTTAAAAGACAATGGTTTCTTAAGAGGACGGATAGATACAACACTCTTCAAGAAAACTATTGAAAATGATTTATTAATTGTGCAAATTTATGTTGATGATATAATCTTTGGGTCTACAAACGAAAAGATGTGTGAAGATTTTGCCAACCTCATGCAAAGTGAATTCGAAATGAGCATGATGGGAGAATTAAAATTCTTTCTTGGATTACAAATCAAGCAGTTGAAAAACGGCATCTTCATCTCATAAGAAAAATACACTAAAGATCTTCTCAACAAATACAACATGAGTTCAGCTAAGAGTATGGGAACTCCTATGCACCCATCCTCCATGCTTCACAAAGATGATGAAGGAACTCCAATTTATGAGAAAGAATATAGAGGGATGATTGGATCCTTATTATACTTAACAGCAAGTAGACCGGACATAGTCTTTGTTGTAGGTCTTTGTGCAAGGTTTCAATCCTCTCCCAAAGAATCTCATCTTACAGCTGTTAAGAGGATTCTGAGATACCTTGTTGGAACAATAAACTTGAGAATCTGGTATGAGAAAAGCTCATATCTTGACCTCATAGCCTATTGTGATGCTGACTATGCGGGAGACAAAGTTGAAAGGAAGAGCACAAGTGGAGCTTGCCAATTTCTTGGTAAATCCCTAATCAGTTGGTCATGCAAGAAACAATGCACCATTTCTCTATCAACTACAGAGGCTGAATATGTATCAGCTGCACAATGTTGTTCACAATTGTTGTGGATAAAGAATCAACTAGAGGATTACTCTCTAAGGTACGCAAAAATTCCCATCCTCTGTGATAATACAAGTGCTATAAATCTTTCAAAAAATCCAATTCAACACTCTAGGTCTAAGCACATTGAAATTAAACACCATTTTATAAGAGATCATGTTCAAAAAGGTGATATAGAATTGATTTTCATTGACACTGAAAATCAGTTGGCAGATATCTTTACCAAACCTCTCCAGGAGGATCGGTTCAAAAACATTTTGGAAAAACTCTCCATCGTTAATTTTTCTAAAATTAAATGATTTATTGTTTTATTCATTGTATCATTGCAGTAATTCTCTTATTTTGTTTGTTTAATTTTTTATTGTCAAAACTTGATGTGTGATTAAACATTCTTTTTAAGTTAAAAAGCTGAGAGGATGGTAATAACCCAGAGGATGCAGTTTTCTCATTTGTGAAACTCCTCGTATCACGCATGCACGCGCCTCCCTCTTTATTGGTCAGTTTGCGTGGCGTGGTCTCCTTGGCTGTCACTGCATTAATTGCACAGACGGCTACGACTGCCATTTTCCAACACGCGTGTCTCACACGCCTATCCTACACGCCTCCTCTTCCGTCCAGCATTTAATGCCACAACTACCACCTCCACGCCAGCTTACTACCTCCTCCTTCTCCAACGGTTACATTTCCAACCTCTTCAGGAGGATCAATTTGAATTTATTTTAGAAAAACTGTTTGTTGTTACCCATGCATCAATCTCTGATTAAAATTGGTTAAGAAATTTATTTTCTCTTATTTTTCTATTCCTTATTTTTTTATCTTTTTATTTTATTTTATTTTATTTTATTTTTGTTATTTTTTGTTTTTTTATTTTATTTTTATGTCTTTTTAATATTTTTTTAATTTTATTTGTTTTTATCTTTTTATATCTTTTTATATATTTTTATTATTTTTATTTTTTATTGTTTTTATTTTTTTTTCGTCCTTCTCAGATTTTTTAAAACAGCATCCTCCTTCAAATATGAGGATGAACCCAAAATTCAGAAAGTGAAAAGATGTGCACGTTTCTCATTGATGTGTCTCTCTCTCCTATACATCTCTTTTCAATGAGCATTAAATGCAAAACGGTTACTTCTCTCTTGGAACTTCAAACCTTCATTAACCCCTAATGAATGCCTAATAACTCTTTTTCAATGGCTACAAAATCCTTCAAATTCTTTGATCAAACATCCAAACCACTCTTATCACTCAAAAACTCTGATCATTTACCTTCCTCTTGGAATGCTTCACCAACCTCCTCAACCCGATCCTCCTCGTCCTTCACCTTCATCCTCATCTGACAAGTCATCCTCCGATGAGCCGTCCTCCTCTGAGTAGCTTTGTGATTCCTATTTTTTTTGCTAACAAATTCAAGGGGAGATAGATTATGTTCTTCTTATTGTTTTTACTGTTTGTTTAAAGATGAATATTTTGAATTGCATATGTTTTGCTAATGAATGTTTATGCCATTTGAACAATCGTTTGTAATTTTAATATCATTAACATGAAGTATCTTTATTGTTCTACTTTATTATTTCAAATACTTGTTTCAAATCTTTGGCATATATTCAGGGGGAGTAACTTATTTTAAATTTAATTTTAAAAAGATTACTCATGTGATTGAGGGGGAGCATAAATATTTTATCTCATCATGTTTTCATATTTAAAATCATAATCTAAAGAATTTTGTCATCATCAAAAAGGGGGAGATTGTTGAGAAAAAATCTCTCAAATGATTTTAATGATAACAAAATTGTTTAAAGATTATGATTGTGGTTTATGACTAATCTGTGCTTTTGAGTGAATCATTATAAGAAAACAGGTTAATCTTCAATTAGATCAAAAGGGAGAAAAATCTGGGTTTATTCATGAAGTGTTCAAGCTGGAGGATAGGACAGAACCTTGAGAGGATGGGTCTTCAAGATGAAATTTCCATCCTCGCGGGAATAATGCTTTTAATTCATCAAAAGAGGTCAAACCAGCATGAATAAATAATTATATAAAACATTTGATCAAAAGAAATCACAAGGCCAACTGTACAAGGTATGAGGATGGCTTATAGCTTGGGTTTTCAAGAAGTCACATGTTGCAAACTACTTTCCTGTGTGCAAAGGCTAATGGGCAGACCTATATATCATTCTTATATGTTTGGAAAAATAAAGCAAAGTCAATCTACAAAAAGGCAACTACAAACAAACTCAAAATAGAAGTCACAAGTCTTGAAGAATGAGAAAAGAAAAAGACAACACAAGACCAAGGTCCAATGCTAGTCTATTTCCAGGCTGAGGATGGACTGCATATGTCCAAGGACAGCTGGATGGCATTTTCGTAAATATGATGAAAGACCATGGTTTGTTTTGAATTGATTTCAAACGGTCACAAAAGCTTGTCACATGGAAAGAACATCACAAGACCTCTATAAAAGCTTGTCACATACACTAGATCTTTGAAATATCCTTTTAGAAAGTGTTTAAGTAAAGAGAAAGAAATCATATTCATATCACTATGTAATTTTCAAGTAAGTTGTACTTGAAAATATTTGAAACTTGGTTGTAAGCTTGGTGAAGCTTGAGAATACACAAAGTGTAATCATCCTCGGTGAGAGGTTGATCTGATTGTTTTTAGTGAAATCTCACAAGGGTGTGAGGACTGGACGTAGCCATCATTGGGTGAACCAGTATAAAAGTTGTTATGTCTATCTCTTTATATTTTCCTTGCATTTATTCTGCTTTTATTTAAAAAAGTTTAAAAATCTATTTTCCAGTTCGCATCCTTTCTGAGAGGACAGAAACTCATAAACTCTTGAAACTATTTTTAAATGCCAAAATTCCTATTCAACCCCCCTTCTAATGATATTTAGCTCCATCAATTTTCTCTAATAATAATCTATATTTCATGTTTGGGTGTATATGTTTTCTTTTTATTTTACTCTTTATACAAACTCTTTTATTTATAATTATCTCCTTCTTTACTTGAGTAAATCAAATTTAATCTAATTCTAATTTCAATTTTAAATAAAATAAAATTTAATTTTTAAATCAATCATAACAAATCAAATCTAAATTAATTATAATTCCGATTAAAAATATAGTCGTAATTAAAATAAAATAATAACACTAAATGATGAAATTTCGTCTAAAACTTCAAACTTAGATTTTCATTATGATGGAAGCTGGTTATGGTCTTCATTTAATTAGTAGTGTTTGTCTAACACAAGTAATTAGCATCTATATTTAAAGTATGGTCTGCCTAAGGCCCCGATCTAATATAGTGAAGACTTTAAGCTTTCAGAATTAAGTTTTTTTTTTTTTTTTTAAACATGCATCTGATCGCCGTAAATATATCATTTTTATTTTAGTTTTTATAAATTTTTTTGTTTCGATTTAATCCATGTAAAATTAGAGACGATCGACTTTGATCGCTTAACGTCAAATCAATATTAAGAAAATGAAGAGTTTTCCAAAAATTCCTAAACGCTTCTTTTAATTTTTATTCATATTTTCTTTATAAAATATCACTAATTATTAAATGATCAATAAATAAATTTATTAATTAATAATATAAAATATTTTAATTTTTAATATATCATAAAAGATGATGTGTTGGTGTGTATTTATAGGCTCACGTGTCATGACAGTTTATCAACTCTTTTTTTAGGGACCAAAACCGATTGTCTATGATTTTACGGGAATTAAATAAATAAATAAAACTTACATGGACTAAAATAAATAAAAATAAAAATGATATATTTACAGAGACTAAAGACATATTTAAATTTATTTTATATATATATATATATATATATATATATATATATATATATTTAAGACTCATGAAAATAAAAAGTATTTAAATACAACAAGGAAAAAGTCTTACAAATGTAAAAAAATTTACATCAATCGATATATTTAATTAAAATATTTTACATATGAAAAATAAATAAAAGTAAATTTTAAATAAAATTATAGTAAAATATAAATAGTAGGATTACAAGATCTCTATTTTTTATCAATGTCTTGCTAAAGAATTTGTTTTAGGTATGAAAACTCCTATTTTTAGTTGTACTTTTTTCTGGACAAACTTTTTTAGATAACATTGATATTATAAAATTGAAACAAATAAATTAAAGACAAATATTGGTACAAGGTGTACTAAGAATTAAAAAAAATCCAAACTAGTAGCATAACAAAATGACAGGAAAACAAAAAGCCAAATAACCGACTCATCCACCCCACATCACACGAAATCCAAAATTACACAATTGAAGGCCCCATACAATTCAAGGATGTCAACACCAAGAGGTAAAATCATAATTGAAACTCACATCTTTTGCTTTAATCGATGCCCAAGGCAACAAGTTGATCTTCTCAAGGGTGATTGTATCATTGAAAGCAACTTGTTTAAAAATAATAGAATTATGCATTTTTCATAAGAACCTAACACATGTAATCTAAATAGTCCAAAGTTTTAGACGAACCGCTTTGCAAGCAGAACTTAAACCGGTAAATTGATGAGCATGCGATTCCACTAAATTGTTAAAAGCACACACAATACTCAACCACCTCAAAAGTTCCAACCACATATCCCAAAAATTGGACCCCTAAAGAACAAAGATGAAAGGAAAATAAAATTGAAATTCTATATGTCTTTATCTTTTTACCGATAGTATGTATTTTTTTATAGTGTAAAAATGATTTTTAGCTACAATCCTATTATTGATATTTTGATGAAAATAAAAAAAATAATAATAATTATACTCTAATTATTTGTTAAGTGTGCATATTAAGTTAGAAGATAAAGATTTATATATTAATGTCTATCTATTTTAAGATAACATAAATTATGAGTAAGTTAGAGATAATAATCCAAGTGTTCTTAACACACAGAATATTATTATCACCTAATATACAAGTAATTATGTTTACTAATAGAGTAAACCAAAACAAAACATTACTTGCACCATCAGAATCACCAGAGGCGTGTGTCAGAGCGCGTGCACCAGAGGATATAGCTACCAGAACAATAACTTGTATTTCTTTTTGCTCTTAACGCTTGACTCAGACTATAGCTCACATATTGCAATAAGAAGTCTTAGACTGTAGCTCACATATTGCAATACTTCTTATTGCTATATTATGACTTGCTCTATTAGTAAATATAATTACTTATTTATTAGGTGATAATATTCTTTATATTAGAAATACCTAAATTATTATCTCTAACTTATCATAATTTATGCTACCTTAAAATAGATAGCCATTAATACAAATTGTTGTCTTCTAAATTAATTTGCACACTTAGCAAACATATAGCACCCTAAATTTTATAATAAACTATTTTATTAATTAAATAGAATTTTAAATAATTAATTTGATGTTAAAATTATTTTAGAATTTATGTTGATAAATTTTGTGACTAATTTTCGTCATATGGATGCTTTCTATGATGCACTAATCTTGTACATATTTTACTAAATAAGTGATATAAATAACAAATGTTATATTTTATTATTTTATATATTTTTCTATAAATAATAGTATTTTAGTGTAGATTTTTAAAGAATAAGATTTTAACGATTTTACGTGTATATGTGGTTTCGTAGTTAATGCGATATTTTTTTGTATGTTTGACTGATGTTAAGTGTGCATATAGTTATATTTTAATTATTTAGAACTATTTTCTATTTTTAGTTATTTATTTTATAAATAATTATCTTGAAATATTAGTAATATTGAGGTTGATTTGCTTTATTTTTATAGTTGCTATGGGATCATGATTTTATAGGTATTTATTGTGATTTAGTAATCAATATAAATAGTTAGTGTTATATTTATTTATTCTATCGTTTTGACTATTGTACAAGATGATGATATTTTTATATGATTATTTTGTAAATATTATAGTAATAATTTTTGTTATTATTTTGAATACGAGAGTTTTAGTTATTAATGTATTTTAAAATAGTAATTGCTTTAACTAATTTTTTATTTATAAAATATTAGTTTTGAAATATTAGTAATATTTTAGTAATGAAATTGTGTTAGAAAAATTAGTTTTGTTAATTGTTGGTTTTATTTATAAAAAAAATAAAAGACAGGAGTAAAATGTGTTTTATGGGTTAGGGTTATATGCAAGTAAAACCTAATTAAATAAAAATAAAAATAAAAATAAAAATATAAGGAAGGGGAGAAGTACCATGAGCCCTACTTGAATAGGAAACAGAAAAGTAGGATTATCGTTTGGCACCGGTGATCGATGATAACTGTTCTAGAAGACTTTCTCCGTTTTTGTCCAAATTTCAGTATGTTGTTTCATTTATTTAGTTAGTCAATTAAATGGACTTTCTCAGATTTTTAACTATTCTAATTTCTGTCTAAAATATACGACTTCTCCGTTTATGGAATTCTTTATTTTGCACCGTTCTTCTTTACCGTAAGTCCGATTTGAGTGAAACTAACGCCAAATCGACCGTGTAAACAATGACTATATTGTCCACTGATTATTTTCCGATTTGGGATAAGTTTATTCGACTCACTTTCAAAATTGACCATTTTAGAGTGTGTTATCATAATTTGTTTTTGACGTTTACCCATAAACTGTCGAGTTAGATCGATTGAAGGAGAAGAAGTCAAAGAACAAAGGCTTTTGCTTGTGGACTTGTATTCGTGTGTGAAAGCATCGAAATAAGGTAAGGGGTGAGAAAGCGTTTGAATTCATGAGTATAATATATTGTGAGATGAACGGGAAAACCGTATTTTCCAACGATTCATTCATGGCTCGCTACTTACGGCAATAGCCCTTTGAGGGATAAATTAATTAATGTGCAATTATGGAAATTGTGAGATTAAAATGTGGAATAAAAATATTCGTAAGGTGTTGATTGATTTAATTTCTTTAAATGTGTGGTATTTGATATTATTATGATATTGGGTGTCAAATGAATTTTATGTATATGTTTGATTATATGAGTTTATATGACGTGATAATAAAAGATGGATGCATTGTGATAATTTTATGTGATGATGATGATGTACGATTAATTATTGTGATGTTATAAAATTGTGATAAGTTTATGTGATGATGTATGATTGATGATAGTGATGCTATAAATTTGTGATGATGATGAGGTATGATTAATGATAGCGATGTTATAAATTTGTGATGAGAATATTGAAGTAACCTCATAGTTGATGAAATAGTGGCGATTTCAATTTGTGTTTGAGATGACGGTCTTAATGGAGTATCATAGACCAACGAGGGGAGAAAATAAATATTGAGAATTTTTGAAGGGGAGATTATTTTGTCATCATATAGGTAGGGTTTGACAAGCCTAGTGATTTCAGGGAAGTACATTTGAATTCAGCCTGATCGTGGCGGTCAACTGTTGAACCTTAAGGCAAGATTGTTAGACTTTGGAGGTATTCGGGTAGAGAATTCCTAGGTAACTTGGAGGTAGCACTCCAAATGTCGGGAGCTACCACGCAACACATGTTTACCTTGACTGTCGCGTATATGTGTCTCGGGTTGAGTTGAGGGGATCTACGAGGACAGAGTCAATTTGAATTGTTTGTCCACCCGGGTGGTGGCATAGTATCAAGCCTCTTAACCAAGTACTTCAGAGTTAGAATGATACTATATTGTAAGTAGAGTATAAGCTCATGCATAATATTGCATTTTCTTGTGATTGTTTTGTTGTGATTAATGTGTATCGTGTGCGATAATAATTTATCTTAAAAAAATAACTAGGTACAATATTTCCAAACAGTTGATATAAATATGCTCTACAAAGTGAAATGTAGATTACATTGGCAATATGTCAACTTGTATTAATTAATAGTTTAATCTTTCATTATATCGAAAAGAATTAATTCTGTGAGGTTGGGTTGTTAACCTATAACTATTTTTGAAAATTTTAATAATCACAACAACTTGATGGTTATTATTTTCATTAAACTATATGTATGTGTCCATTTATTTATATTTTTCTCACCATTTATTGATTAATTAATTAATTTATTCATTTATTGTTATGTGTTTACTATTCTTTTGCAATTTTAATCAACGAGTCTCAAAAGATTTTATTCTCCTTTTTTTGGATAGACTAAGATCTAAACTTATAAATTAGAAAGCTAACTCTCTTTCATTTGCAAGTAGAGCTACTCTTGCTCAATCATCTTTATCTAGCATTCCTTCTTATGTGATACAAACCATGTCAATTCCTAGTTCTATTTGTGACAAAGTTGAGAGATTATGTCGCAACTTCATCAGGGGTAGTACCACAAAACAAAGAGCATGCCATTTGATCTCTTGGGAAACAATTTGCAAGCCGAAGCAGGAAGGTGGACTTGGCTTCAAGCATCTCAAAGTCCTTAATTAAGCATATATGACCAAACTTGTCTGACAACTCATTGCGAACAAAGACATATTTATGGTTCAACTAGCCTGAGCCAAGTATAATTGTGGTATTATGAACACCCCTCTTATCCAACAACGTAACATTGCTTCTAATACTTAGAGGAATGTTTGTAAAGTGTAGCCCAATACCAAAAGTAATGTGCGATGGATTATTCGTGATGGTCATTCTACAAAATTTTGGAAGGATCACTGGATATCAGGTTGTGGAAAACTTGCTGACTCAATACCTTAAGTCATTCTACCTAGAGAATATGAGTTTCCTATATCGAGCTACACAACGCACTACAAGAAAACACTTAATTTGTAGCCAACATGTAAAAGGTTTTGTGGTCGAAAAAAATCCTCACAAATTACTAATCGAAAAAGCCCTCACAAATACTAAAACTAAAATTGGTTGTTATTTGTGGCTGAAAAAATCATCACAAATCAAAAATATTTTTTTTCGTTGATTGTAACATTTGTGGCGACAAAAAACGGTCACAAAATTGTTAGTTATTTGATTGTGGCGGCCAATACCCTCACAACAGACTTGATTGATTGAAAATATCAACAGAATTTTGTGGCGACATATACCCTCACAAAATCAGAACATTGGAGCATTGTGAGGGTATTAACCGCCATAAAGGCAACCCTTTCTGACCGCCTAGGCCGCCACAAAAGCAACAGTACCGTTGGCATTTTGTGGCCGCTTTGGCCACCACAAATGCCATCTTTTCTCCCTATATATACCACTCTTCCTCTCATTTCTTATTTCTACATTCTCTCTAAATTTTCTCTTTACCTTCTCTCTACAAATATTTTTCTCCAACTTTTCTCTCTACCTTCTCTGTTGAGTTTTGATAAGTCTTTATTTTATGTCTTTTTTAATGTTATTTTTTCATTTGAAGTTATTTATTTAATGAATATTACTTAATTTTTATTTTGATAGTAGTGTTATTGTGTTGGTTGCGAAGAGTTGTTATTTGTTCGTAAGCTTCAAGTCAGACACTACCATGCATCAAGTTAGTATGTAATGTATTTTAAATATAGATTAGTAATTTATGTAATTATTATTAAAAAAAGTTATATGGTTATAAGTTTTATTTTAGAATGTAGAATATATTATTTTTAAAATTGGTTATAATATTATTTTTAAACTTTAATGTTAGAAAGATTTGTTAAAAAAATACTAGTAAAATATTTAAATTGTAAAATTTATTCTCAAATTAAAATATAGTTATTTTTTAAAATATTAATGAAGTGTTATTTTTTTATTTATTGTAGTTATGTCTCCGTCGTTTAGTGGTGGAGTACTTGAAGATGAAATGCAATTTCAAATCTTGTTATCTCCAACACCAATTAATAATACTCTTGAGGGACTTTCAAATAATGATGGAGGGAGTGGAGCTAATGATCACAGGAATTATTATGATGATTGATGTATTCGAATAATATTTTCTATTTTTATTTTGGGTTTGTATGAATATATTATACATTATCATTTAATTATGGTGTGTTTTATTTTTGGTTTGTATGATATAATTTATTAATTTTGCAATGTTTTATTTTGTTTGGTAGTAATATTTTAATTAATATTAAAATTGTATTTTAATCTTTATATATAATATTTTATTTAAATCAATTTTTAAATAATATTAATATTAATTTTTTATATATAGTACATTTTTTTTAATATTAATTTCGAATTTTATATAAAAAAATTTATAATAAACTTACCAGTTTGTGGCAGCCAAAACAGCCACAAATGAGACAGTTTCTTGCGGCTTAAGTCCTCACAAACTGTGTTTTTTCATCAGTTTCATCCTTTGTGGCAGTCTAAACCCTCACAAAAGGGGCAATTTGTAGCGGCCTTAGTCCCACAAACTGTGGATTTAATCAGCTTTATCTTTTGTGGCAGCCTAAGCCCTCACAATTGCTAACAAAAAAAACATTTGTGGCTGTTTTGGCCGCCGCCGAATTTCGTGACCGCGTTATTTGTGGTTGCCTTAGGCCGCCACAAATGTGTCTGTTGTGACTGTTTTTCCCCATTTGTGGGAGCTTTTGGCGCCATAAATGAACGGTTTTCTTGTAGTGGTGGTACAAATTGGAATTAGCGTAAATTGCAACAAATTATACTTAAGTCAATCTATGAGAAAATTCAATCCTTGAAGCCTACAACTGATGCTTCTCTAGATTTTCCCACATGGCTACCAGCTACCTACGAGTAATTTACTCTCAAGTCGGCTTATAATAACCTCACAAACCATGAGACCAATGCTGACTCAATAATATTGTTCAAGGAAGGTTGAAATTGGCAAGACCCAACTAGAGTTAGGACAACACTACTTTGGAAGATGGCACACAGAAAACTCCTAAAAAATGTTGAGAGATGTCATAGAGGCACGACATCTGAAAACTTCTGTCAGCATTGCCTCTCTGCACTTGAGACCTTTATGCACATTGTGAGGGATTGTGAAGATGTGCAACTACTTTCGAATAGAGTTATTAAGTCTGAATTTTTGAGGTAATTTTATAGCCCTTGTACTTATACTTGGCTTGAATGAAATTTTATTCACAACGACATTCGAAACATCCCTTGGGCACGAAAAATATTCTTCGGCGTGGCGGTTATGGAACTCTAGAAAGATTGAAACGCCTTGGTTTTCTCCCAAAGTACAAAGACATGGAGTGATTTGTGGCATTACATTTCTAATCAAGTTGACTTTATTCATAAATCTTTGATCAAGAGTAAGGTTCTGAAGCAAAACTTGATTAACCTAATCAAAAGTATGGATTAAGCCCCTTGTGGGGATTATGAAGATGAACGTTTTGGTGGTTTTACCCATATTGATGGTTCCTCGACTTGTGGGGAATTCTTCTCCACCATAATGACGAGTTCATATGTGGTTTTCACTATAATGTGACATCCAGTAGCCTTTTATTTTCTCAAATGTGGGTTTTTTTTTGTAGTGATGTTTTATTGACTCATGATAAATGTATTAGTAATGTTATTTTTGAAACTGACTCCCTGACCCTCCTCTCCATGATTAAGAAATGTTATACTCAGTTCACTCTCCATGATAAATGTTATTAGTAATGTTATCTTCCTCAAAGAGATTATCTCTATATTGCATCAGATAGACTAAACCTACTCCCTCAGTTATTCTTCAAGAGAAACAAATAGATGTGCTTATTTCTTAACTCAACTTTGTTACAATACTCATTTTTTATTTTCAAACGGTATACCCACAATTTTTTTTGTTAAATTTATTTTGTTACAATACTCATTTTTTATTTTCAAATAGATGATGCTTAAAGTTATTTTTCCTAACTTTCATTCGGTTAATATAATTTTTTTAATAAAAAATTTTCAAATAGATGATGCTTAAAGTTATTTTTCCTAACTTTCATTCGGTTAATATAATTTTTTTAATAAAAAAATTAAGTCAGTAATTTTGTATAAATTTTTTCAAAAATAATTGTTTAATGCTCCTCCAAAGAATCAATCTTGGTTCCGCTCTAACACATTAAAACTTCGTATGATTTTGTATCAAATCCACGTATGATATGCATAAACTGATAACCATGAACAGTACATGGTATTTTAATTTGGCCCTTTCAGCCAGTTACAAGGCGAACCAATCATTTAGAAGTTTGATATATCTTCTAACCAACGACAGAGACAAAAGGACCAGATTTTTTTTTTTTTTTGAAAAATAAAAGGAGGAGAATAAAAGCATGATGGTTCTGCCTCAATATTTAATTCAGATTTCTTATCAAACAAAAATTATTTTATTGAGATATAGAATAGATGGATTTGTTTATTGGTGAGGACAGGGCCATATAAAGGCCGCACTACGTACGAAGCTAGGCCTTACCTATTGCTTGGGATAGGACAAACTTGTGGTAGTAGTAGTAGTTTAATGGAGTTGTATTGTCATGTCAAATAATTTTAGATGTCAAATAATTTTAGTATTTTACATTTCATTTAAAATCTTTTATTTATAATTTTATCTTTTCTATTTGATTAAGTCAAATATGATCTAATCTAAATTTAAATTTGAAATAAAATAAAATTTAATTCTTAAATTAATCTTACCAAATCTAATCTAAATTTATTCCTATTCAAATTTATATTAAAAATACAGTAATGAAATAAAATAATAATACTAAATAATAAAATCTTGTCTGAAATGTTAAATTTTGTCTGAAATGTTAAATTTGATTTTCATTATGTCCGTCTGATGCTAGTAATTAATCATCGTCGTCATATAAAAGCAGGGCCGATTTAAGGGTCAAATTAATAAAGCTAAACACTTTTGACTCTTTAATTTTGTTATATATGTTTAGACCAAAAAATATTTAAATACAACAAATAAAAAAATTAAATAAGTATAAAAAGATACACTAATTAATATTTTTAATTAAAAAATTTTACATCTAAAAATAAATAAAATTGAAATAAAATTATAATAAAATATAAATATCAACATTAAAAAACCTCTATTTTTTATAAATGTTTTTTTTAGAGTTGTTTTTAAGTCTTGCAATGTGTTTGACCGATCTAATATAATAATAACTCCCGGTTATAGTTATATTTTTTTTCTAACAAGTTAACAACTCTTTTTTTTAAATCCAAATTTAAACTTAAATCAACATCATAACTTTATAGAACTCCTTAACATCACCATCTTTTCAAATTAAAAATTTAAAAACATATAATATGAATGTTGACAGTGAAATTTAGATGTGATAGATATTATAAAATTGAAACATAAATTAGAATAAAACTAATACTATGTTATGTATGTTTTTTTAGGGACTAGAACCCCACATCTTCTTATGAGTATATTTACTCTTTGAAAAAATATTATATTTTTATTTTAAAAATTTGTGTTAATTTTACTTATTAATAAAGTAATATTAATAAACGATGAGTGATATTTTTTCTCTTAAGGATATTTTTTTAAGGGGATTATGATTCTAGAAGGTTTAATGAAACCCTTGCTGATTTTTCTTAAATAAAAAACAAAGATGTAAAATAATTTGAAATGCACAATTGTGAAAATTTCTTGAAACTATATTAAAAATGTCAACAAAATTGTTTTCAATATTTTTAAAAACATATCTTCATTAATTACTATTTCATTATCTCTTCATAATAATAGTTTATTTTAATAATCTCTCTTTAAAATAAAATAAAATAAAAACACAAAATATATTTCCCAAATAGAGTAGTTTATGAGTTATCCTTATATTATATATGTATTAAATAGAATAGGATAATGGGTTGTTAACAACAACCAAAAAAGGTACAATGGGCCCATGAGCATCTCCTGCAATGTTGTTGGAAACTCACGGTTTTGTTCACACCTAATGACATCAATTAGATTGAATTCCTATTTTTTTAATTATAAAATCGGAGTCACTGAGAGTTTATGGCCGACCATGTTTTGAATTGACTTTGTAATTTTAAATAATAGTAAATTAAAAAATTGAAGTTGAGTTGATTTGGTTGAACTCAGATAAATTTATATCTAATTCAATTTGAGTAAATTTCCAAAATATTTATACAATTTTTTTTTAATTATTTTTTATCTTAATTTTTAGATTTTGTTCATTTTGTTCTTTGTTAATTTGATTTTGTTTGCGATAGCTTTTTTTATTTATAATTAAATTGAAATTTGAATTATTAAATACATTAATAGTTCTATATAAGTACATATGTCACGTATATATTATTTTAATATCTTATTTAAAGAAACATTATTTTAATATGAAAAAAAATCTATATATATACGAGTCAATTTAAACTACAAAATGAGTTTATTTTAACGTTGATATTATAGTCCTTGATTTGAGCATTTCATTCTTAGATCATATAAAATGATGTAGGGTCACGATTTTTGTTCCTTCCTTAAAACTTTAAACTCAAACTCACAGCCTGGTTGTTGATTTCGTAATTCAAAAACGATGGGTATGAGAAATTGAGTAACTCATTGGCACTTGGTTTCAACGTTACGGGAGCTCATGGTTTTGAATATTTGTGCCTCAACTTGAGTAAGCTTGTGGAATCATCTTTTCAATGTGTATACCACTTTTTTGTTAATTAATACAACAACAGGTAACAAATAAAATACATATAGTTGTGATTAGGGTGTACATTTTTGGTTTTTGTGTCGAAAAAAAAGCTGAACCAATTAAAATAGTAGTTGATTATAATAGTTCGACTTTTACGATCTTGTTTTCACAAAATTCAAATCAAATTAGATTGGTGAATAACGAGTTGGTTTAACTTACTTCAATTAAGTTGATAATTTTAAAACCTAACAAACTTATTTTAAAAAAATCTGAATAAAATCAATTTTTTTGAAATACTATAAATTTTTTATACTATATAAAACAACTACGTAAGCCACACTATGTGAAAAAACGCATTTTACAGCGCTTTTTTTAAGCTATTTACAGCGTTTTTTAAAAAAAATAAGCGATGTAGAATCTAGCGCTGTAAAAAGATACAACAGCGCTTTTTAAAACAAAAAAGGCTGTAAAATAGGTGGATATATTGCGCGCTTGTTATACTCGTTTTACAGCGCTTTTTTTGAAAAAGCGCTGTAAATCCCTACAATAGCGCGTTTTCAATCCCTGCAATAGAGCTTATTTTGCATGCACCTATTACAGCGCTTTTTCGAAAAAGCGCTGTAATAGGTGTTTTCAATAGATGCATTATTATGCACCTATTACAACGCTTTTGCAAAAAAGCGCTGTAGTAGGTGTATTCAATAGATGCATTATTATGCACCTTTTACAGCGCTTTTTCAAAAAAGCGCTGTAGTAGGTGCATTCAATAGATGCATTATTATGCACCTTTTATATCGCTTTTTCAAAAAAACGATGTAGTAGGTGCATTCTAATGCACATTTTACAGCGTTTTTTTGAGAAAGTGCTGTAAAAGGTGTTTTTTTTCTTTCTTATTTTAGTTTTATTAAAAAGCGCTTTTTGGTTTTTTATGGCATTTTTTTAGAAAGCGCTGTCTTTTAATTTTTTTCCAAAATCATTTTCATCCAAAATCAGTTCACAATCATTTCACAATCAAATTAACTTTATAACTATACATATTTACACAATCAGTTCACAACAAATTACATAACAGCACAAAACAAATTACAACATATCAGAATACAGATTCATATGCATATTCACATATATACTACATATTCATAGCTTTTCAAATGTGCCCTATTCATATAACTACATATTCATATACATATAACTATTAGAAGTACATTTAAGAACATAACTACACCTTGCAGCATATAACTATCCCTTGCAGCATGCCATTTCCCAGCAAATCAAATAATCTTCATTTCAATCACATACTGACATCAGTCTTCCTTTATTTCAATTAGATCTCTTTCAGAGTATGTTGGACTGGAATTGTCAAAGTACTGTGCGATATAAAAATTGAACATAAATAAGATAGAATCAAATATATATATATAGTTTATATATGAAAATCAAATAATGAAAATACCGTACCGTTTCTGGGATTATAGTTTGATTCTTATTAACAATCTCCTTCATGAATCGCAATACATAGTACCCACAGTCGATGTTGTTAGTTTGACGAGGGTACTATAAAATAAAACATATAAGTCAATAAATATTTGTGCATTGATTGTAAATGAAATTTTAAAGGCATATATTTCAAACCTTTATTGGAATCCATGTGATGTTATTTGACTTCTGCTTCGACACTGTAGCACCTCTTTAACCTCGAAAAACTTGTAAAGCACTATCGAATAAATAAATGTGATTATTATAGCGTTAACAAACACATTATTTATATCAGAGTGATTGTTGTAATGACCGTGCAAGGGATCTAAATAGTATATAACTTCAGAGGTCGTATTGATTGCAAATAGCACCCAATGTGCCCTACAACAACAAAAATTTGGTTTACACAACTAATAAATTAAGATCTCATAAATTAAAAAAGATATAAATAAAGAATATATAATTACGTACCTTGAATTATATGGTGCAAGGAACAACTTATCCTTCTCTTTATTTCCTAATAGGATATCTACAACGTATTTCTTTACATTCACTGGATCGTGTTTAAGCATCAAAATCTTATGCGGAGACAAGAATGAAAATCTATTTGACAATCTGCGCGTGCACACGAACTTCTCATACACAAACCTTCAATGAAAATTTCAACTTAGATTAATTATCAATAAATTAAATTAATTACCAATAAATGCAATTAAAAGTAATTTTTACCTAATGTATAAGCTGATGACAGTAACACTCAGCTCCTTATGGTTGAGAAGTTCGTATATGTGCTCTTTTTCTAGAAATTCTTCATACTCGTGAATTGTTGTTGCTGCCCATATTTGTTTTTGCCTATATGTCAAGACACGACCCATATCGAGTAAGGCGTGGCTGACTTATTTTAGGAGCAGGAGCAGCAAATGATTTTCCCTGATCTAGTTTTTGAGCAGCAACTTTGGCCGCTTTATTACCCTCCAGCTTTTGCAGTTTGCCAGCTTTATTACCCTCCAATTTTTGAAGTTTGCCGGCTTTATTTTTACCACGAACATCCAGTTGTGGTGCGACAGCTGGTTTGCTGTGCGGGTGGTTTATTGGATTAAATCTGGAAAAAATGAGGTTAATCAGTTTGTTAGTTTATTGAATCTGAAAAAATGACAAACCTTACAGAGTAAATATGACGAACCTTTTCCGGCGATGTGACTGACTCGTTTCTGGGAATCTTCTTATCATTCCCTTTAGACTTTGTTTGAATCTAAATAAATGTGAAATTAAAGTTAACAGCGGAAAAAAATCAGCAATTAAAAAAATCAGCAATTAAATATACATATCAATTAAACATATATTTCAATTAATTAAACATACCTTATCAAGGGCAACAAGATGTTTGGGCCATGCCACGTAACTACCAATCGCTTCGCCCAAATACTTCATATCTGCATCGTTGTCCGGTATAGGCAACGGTGCATTTGGTTCTAAAGCAATAACTAATGATACATTGACATGGCCCGCAAAGATCGGTGTGTTGTGCAATACTTCTCCCTAAGTATTGTACAATGTTCCTTTTCCGACCTTGTGATGAGTAGGGGAGGATAAGTACAACACGCAAGGAGTGACACGCTAAATTAATGGTTAATACATAGGTATGTAAAACAATTAGGTTGAATGAATTTCTTATTTTATTAAGTAATTAATTACCTCGGGAAGACTTTGGAGACCAATGTTGCAACTCGTGTTTTCACTCTCCATTTGAATTTCACGTTGGAGCTGATCCGGAAGTTGCTTGTCTTTATTCTTCACCAAGAGTGCCACTTGCTCTGATAGGAATTTGAGCTTCTCTAATACTTCCTCATTAGATGGATTTTGGCGCTTCTCTTGTGAAAAATAGCTTCTAGGAGTTACGCCAAATTTTTTCCACCTCACGCGGCCGAAATATTCAGGAACATTAAACACTTTACTTAGTATGTCCCTGCAACTAGCTTTGTTGTCCTCTTGATTTTTCGAACTTTGTTTGATATTCGCCTAAAATACACGTAGAATTAAAAAGATAAGTTCAATATCATTTTTAAAATACAATATTAAAAAATATTAAACTTTTTCGTTATCAATAACTCCATCTTTATTTACGCGAGCTTCCTTCCACAATATATGACGACCCAACGGTTGATCGAATTGGGTGTCTTGTAGCTATTCGTTAAGATCATAAACAAAATATTAGTTAGAAAGTATAGTTTATGTACATTATATAAAAGTGATGTTTAATTACTTACAAGTTGTTGCTCTAGACGTGCATATCCCATACGAGATTTCTTGTATGGGTGGGTCGGATTTTTTGCCCTCTCGCGATTTTCCTTACTAATATTCTATATAAAAAAAATAACAATCTTGTAAAAATTTAAAATACGCTATGAATATGAATAATAAAACACAAATGCTAATAAATTAATCACTTACAACAAACGCGAGGTCCGAACGTTTTGCTACATATGCGCTCAATTCCTCATTTGATATATAATGTTTATATATTTTTGGAGCTTCCGCATTCATATTTCCATCACCGTCTCTTAGATAGCAGTTTGAGAGGTGATATCTAAAACCCCGGTGTATTTTCCTGGCAACTCTCAGCACGTAACTCTTTCTCACCTCGTCAACATCAAAAGTTGTCTGCAAACCAAATAAAGATATAGTTTGAGTAAAGTATTTCAAAGCAGTCTGTAAAAAATTATAAGTAAAAAAGTGGAGTAAGAAAGTTACTTGTATATCAGCCCACAATACATCTTTTGCATCATTCAACGCCTTATCTCTCCAATCGTCTATTGTGATGGGGATATTTTGACGAACAACAGCCCCAATATAACTTACAAACATTGAACTGTTGGGGTCAATTGGCTGACCACTCTCATTCCATCCCACCTAATAAACTCATATAGTAAGTACCTCAAATTATAAACAGCAAACAAAGTATACCTCAAATTTTTTCAAAAAAGATAAAAAAATAAACAGCAAACAAAGTATAGTATGACATTTTGAAGTATGGTATACCTCAAATTTATTCCCAGTACTTCTTGCTTTTATGACATTTTGCATTATGGTTGCACCACGTTTGACTTCATTTTCGTAAGTCTTGGTTTTGCCAACTTCTTCATTTTGACAATCTAACTCCTTGTTGGTATCCATTTATCTACAACAAGTTCAACATGCAGTTCAGTATAATTTCAACAAGTTCAACATGCAGTAGTCTAAGTACGTAGCAGTATAAGTTCAACTTGCATTCTAGTGAAACAAAAAATTTTAAAATACAATACCTGAAAAGTGCGAAGAAATACTTAGGGTTACGGATTCGTAGGGTTCGGTTAGTAACAAAGAAGAACAAGAACAGCGCAGAAATACGAACGAATAGGAAACGAGCGTAGGGTTACGGGGTTCACATTAATACGTAATGAGGGTTAGTAAAAAATATATGGTTCGCAATAAGAAGGAGAATGAAGATGAGGAGGAAACAAGTGTATGAAGTTTACGTAATGAGGGTTAGTAATGAGGAGGAAACAAGCGTAGGGTTCGTAGGGTTCGCAACGAGAAGGAGAATGAAGAGGAAACTGAAGATGAACAAACATATAAAGTTTACGTAAAGAAGAGGAAACGAAAGCGGTTACTGTTATATATAAAACCATATTACAACGCTTTTTTGAAAAAGCGTTGTAAAAGACCTCATTATTTTATTTTTTAAAAGCCTACTACAACGCTTTTTTAGAAGCCTTTTAAAACGCTTGTGAAAAAGCGCTGTAAAAGACCTCCTCATTTTATTTTTTTAAAAGTCTTTTACAGCGGTTTTATACAAAGCGCTTTAAAAGGCTTATTTATTTTATTATATGCAAACGCTATGTGACCCTTTTACAGCGCTTCTACATAATCGCTTTAAAAGACCACCTTATTTTATTTTTTTAAAAGTCTTTTACAACGCTTTTACAAAAGAGCGCTGTAATAGGGTTTTATATATAAAAAGCTTCTTTGTTTTATTATATGCAAACGCTATGTGACCCTTTTACAGCGCTTATGCAAAAAACGCTCTAAAAGACCTCCTTATTTTATTTTTTTAAAAGCCTTTTACAACGCTTTTGCAAAAGAGCGCCGTAATAGGGTTTTATATATAAAAGGCTTCTTTGTTTTATTATATGCAAACGCTATGTGACCCTTTTACAGCGCTTATGCAGCAAGCTCTTTAAAAGACCACCTTATTTTATTTTTTTAAAAGCCTTTTACAACGCTTTTCCTAAAAGCGCTTTAAAAGACCTCTTAAAGCTATTTGTTTTATTATGTCCAAAGGCTGTGTGACTTCCTTATTTTGGGATGATCAGTTAAGTTCAAGAAAAATTCCAAATAATTTTGTTTTCTTCCAAATAATTAGTTAAATTATTTTTTCTTCCAAATAATAATTTTTTTCTTCCAAATTAGTTAAATTATTTTTTCTTCCAAATTGTGTTTAATTATTTTTTTTCTTCCAAATAATAATTTTTTCTTCCAAGGGCTGTGTGACTTCCTTTTCCAAGTTTCAGTTTTTTCTTCCAAATAATTAGTTAAATACCTTTATATATATATATATGTCAATGCTAATTACATGATCAGCTCATATTCAAATACAGTACTCAAACAAAGCTTTTTCAAGTTCAATATAAGCAGAAAATCAGTATAAGCAGAAAATCAAATACAGTTCAAGCTAAATACCAAAATGCTCAATTCTGGCAGATCAAACAATTAAATTACATTAACTCAGTTCAGATTACATGGCTTATAAAACAATTAAACACATTAAGATGCCCTTCTTCTTTTCCTGGTGGGATTCACATTTGTTTGTCCATTAATGATACGAAGCGATGGATTAATCTAAATTCCCTCATCATGATCATCTCTAAGATATAAACCATCATCAGTTGAATCAATTTCATGTGGTTGTGATGTTGCAAAGAAAAGATCATTACCAACATCTTCATCATTATTGTTATCATCACTTATTTTATTGGTTGATAGGACAACGGACCATTTATCATCAGCAGGATCAGTGACATAAAACACTTGTTGAGCTTGCGACGCTAAAATAAAAGGCTCATCTTTGCATCCCACCCTATTAAAATCGACAAGCAAGAACCCTGACTCATCAATCCGAACTCCATTATTATTATCGACCCACTTGCAACCAAATATGGGAACATGAAACATTGTGTAGTCTAGCTCCTATATGCGCTCGATAACCCCAAAATATGATAGATTTGCATATATTGGGTTCTTGTCTTTTGCACTTGAGATATGCATTGCTTCAGCTACGAGAGTGACTCCGCTATTTTGTATAGTGGTTTGATCATCTTGTTCTTTGGTATAAAATGTGTAGCCGTTAATTACATCACCGGTGTAAGAAAAGACATGTAAACTCGAACCATTTGCTAGCCACCTCAATCTCTGTGAAATTGATCCGGGGTCTACATCAAACTTTGACTTTATGTGATTTTTTAACCATGTTATGAAACTTCGATTGTGCTCTCGAGTTATCCAATTTTGATTCCTATTCATGTTCTGATAAGGATCTCAAGAGCATGAAGATGATCCATATTTTTAATAAATTAGGGTGAACTTTATTTATTTTCATTTGGTTTGTAATAGTTCCTAGTTTGCTTTAATTTGGAATTGTAATAGTTTTAATATAGATTTAGTTGATGTTATATGTAAGTGAAGATACTTTGCTTCCTTACATTTAGTTAATTTTTATTAAAAAAGAAATGATGTAAGCCTAATTTGGGCCTAATGAATGGTGTCACTTATGACCCATTTAGGTTTAGAGATAATTTTACTATAACTATGAATTTGTAACCTCATTGAAGGGGGATGATTTTTTTAGAACATTATTTTTGTGAGGCTTTTTGCTCTCTAGAGTTCTTGAAAGAATTCACGTTGAACTTATCAAGGTTCTTAATCCTTGTGGCGTTCTCTTTGGCTTATCAATCCCTAGATTGTGGCGCCATTCTGTTCTTGGTTCTTTTACTGAATAATAATAAGTTTGAGTTTCCTTTACATCAAACCCTAATACACATATTGTGCAAATTTTCGTGTTCAGTAACCTGTTATCATATCTCGAGTTCTACACACTTGTTTTCGTTGATTCAACATCCTAACTTGCGTTTTAGAACGTCATCTTTCACCTCGTTTTGGAATCGGCCGATTTGGAGTTTTGTAGCTCTGTTTATCGCAATCTCCAGCAATACGCGATTTTCGTTCCAATCTGTAAGTTTCCAACCTAGAACGATCCTTAAAGTGAATCATTACAAATAGGATTATATCATTTGGTACCAGAGCTTGTCTCTAGGTTTGGAATTGAGTAAAATTCTGTTTAAGCATTTTTTTGGTGAAACATAAATTGCTAGTTGTGTTGCTTTTGTTTGAATTGCTATCATTACTTAATTTGTGTGTTGCTGCTAATTAAAAAAAAAAAATTGTGTTGTTAAAAGTATTGCACACTACCTGTTTGACAAAATTCCTAAGTATGTCATATCCTCAATATATTCGAGATTTTGTATTGGATCCGGAGTATGTGAAATATCTATACGAAAATGGATATGCAAAACAAGAAAGAAAAGTAGAGAAGCTAGCCTCGAGAGAGAAAGAGAAAATCAAAGAAAAGAGAGAAGAAGATGAGAAATATTTGAGAGACAAAGGGCGAGAAATTGACTCCAACTATTTGTCTAATTTTGATAATTCTCTATTGCAAGTGCTTGAAGAAGTGTCTCCAAATGAGAAATGTCATCAATATATTGAAATTGAAAGTAAAGAGAAAGATGATGGTAAAATTGAAAGTCTCTTTAAACAAGAGAGTGAGGTGAACGAAGCAATGTTAGTGCTTGAAGGTGATTATTCAAAGGTTCTTCAAAAGGATGCTTACAAGGAAATTATTGAGTCACCATTTTTTTGTGATGAAGAGAATGTCCATGAAACTCAACTTGCTTAGAAGCCTTTGCTAATACAAAGTAACATATTGTTGGCCACAAATTTCAATCCAAAGAAGGTAAATTTGGCTACGAATAGCAACTTCAAAAGGTATAACTTTATTACCATCTTTAGAATTTCTTACCTTTACCATAAATGTACTAAGATGTTAATTGTTCAAGATGAAAATGTGATTCACCGACTTATCACATTTGGTGACTTTTCCAAATTCCCATTTGACCCCGGTGGATATGATGAGCTTGTGGTTTGATTGGATTATTTCTTCATGTACGGTATAATGGAGCTTAAATCCGAGGTCGAATTTCTTCAAGAAGGAGAGAATGATAAGGATCTCAAGAGCATGAAGATGATCCATATTTTTAATAAATTAGGGTGAACTTTATTTTATTTTCATTTGGTTTGTAATAGTTCCTAGTTTGCTTTAATTTGGAATTGTAATAGTTTTAATATAGATTTAGTCGATGTTATATGTAAGTGAAGATACTTTGCTTCCTTACATTTAGTTAATTTTTATTAAAAAAAAAATGATGTAAGCCTAATTTGGGCCTAATGAATGGTGTCACTTATGACCCATTTAGGTTTAGAGATAATTTTACTATAACTATGAATTTGTAACCTCATTGAAGGGGGATAATTTTTTTTGGAATGAATTAAAATTTCTCTAATGAGAATTATGAGTGAGTTAGGTCTCCTCTTTAAGTTCTTGGATTAGAACTTGCTTGAGTCTTATCAATGGCTTCCTTACCATTGTGGCGATTCTTCATTGGCTTATCAATCATCCTTGGTTGTGGCGCCTTCTTCATCTTCTCAACCTAATCCATCTTTTGTTTCTTTATAATTTTCAGTTTCCTTTACATCAAACCCTACTACACAATTTCTACAGATTTTTGTGTTCAGCAACCTGCGATCGTATCTCTAGTTCTACAAACTTGTTTTCGGTGATTCAACAGCCTAACTTGCGTTTCGGAACGTCATCTTTCACTTCGTTTTGGAATCGCCCGATTCGGAGTTTCCTAGCTCTGTTTATCGCAATCTCCAACAATACGCGTTTTTTGACACAAATCTGTAAGTTTCCAACCTAGAACGATCTTATAGTGATTCATGAGAACTAGGATTATATCATGTTCAAACTAGATAACTGATCCATATGTATTGTAACATACAGTTGAACCTCATGATCATTGTGCAGAACATACAATTGTGCCTGCTCCCATTCTGTCCTTGATATAGTCATTAGTCTCTTTCCAATTATCCTTTCTCTTGATAATCTTCCCGAATGACGACACATGGGAAGCCCTATGGATTCAACATTAGACAGATATTCAGTACAAAATTCAGTAGCTTCTTCGACAATGTACCGTTCAGCAATACAACCTTCTGGTCGACTTCTAATTTTTACGTACCCTTTTAATATTTTCATATATTGTTCTATCGGATACATCCATCTCATATAAGCTGGCCCATAAAGTTGTGTCTCCTTAACAAGATGAACAGTAAGGTGAACCATTATATCAAAAAACGAGGGTGGGAAATACATTTCAAGCTCACACAAAGTAACAACAATTTCCCTCAGCAATGTCGGTAATTTCTGAGGATCGATCACTTTACTACAAATTTCCCTGAAGAAGAAACATAATTTAGTTATGGCTCGGCGAACTTTTTCAGGTAAAATTGAACGTATACCTATTGGTAGCAAATGCTCCATTAGAATATGACAATCATGGGTCTTCAAACCTTTTTAACTTGAGGTCTTTCATACAAACTAAAGTTTTAATGTTTGAAGAGTATCCTTCTGGAACTTTAACTATGTGTAGAAATTTACACAAAACAATTTTTTCCTTTCTAGATAGAGTACGAGCGGCTGGAGGTAGATATGTGCGATTTCCTTACTTTACGGGACCCAATTCATTTCTTATTCCCATATCGAGCAAGTCCAATCTTGCATTGATGCCATCCTTAGACTTTTCTGGTACATTGAGTAACGTACCAATAACACTATCAAATACATTTTTCTCAATATGCATCACATTGAGAAAATGTCTTACATACAATGACTTCCAATATGGCAATTCAAAGAAAATTGACTTTTTCTTCCACCCAGTTTTTACCAGCTCTCCCGCAAAAGGTTTGCCAAATTTATTGGTCAAACCTTGTACCTTTTCAAGTATTTGATATCCAGTCGGTGCTACAGGACCTCTATCTTCCTCTGATTTTCCATTGAATGCATTTCTCCACCCATGATACTGATGACTATAAGGTAAAAATTTATGATGTCCAAGAAATACATTCTTCTTACAATGTTTCAACTGCATCCAATTTGTACTCTCTTCACATATAGGACATGCACAATGACCTTTAATGCTATATCTTGATAAATTACCATATGCTAGAAAATCATTAATTGTGCCAAACAACATAGCCCTCAAATTGAAACATTCTTTCTTATACCAATCATAAACTTCCACACCTGTCTCCCACATGATTCTTAAATCTTCAATTAAAGGAGCCAAGTATACGTCGATACCATTCCCCGGTTGTTTGGGTCCAGAAATTAACAGAGACAACATCATAAACTTACGCTTCATACATAACCATGGAGGTAGGTTATAAATCAACAAAATCACAGGCCACGTGCTGTGTGAGATTCTTTGAAGACCATGTGGATTCACTCCATCAGTAGAAAGTGCAAGTCGTAGATTTCTTGACTCTATCTCGAATTCAGGATACTCGTGATCAATTTTTGCCCATTGTGGAGAATCTGCAGGGTATCGAAACTTTCCATCTCTAACTCTTTCATCTGCATGCCATGTCAAGTGTTTTGAATCTTCTTCAATGCGATACATGCGCCTAAATCATGGTATTATAGGAAAATACCACACGGCTTTTGCTGGAGTAGATTCTTTCTTCTTATATCAAGAGACATTGCATTTCGGACACGCCTTTAGTAATTCATATTCGTTTCGAGATAAAATGCAATCGTTAGGACACACATGAATCCTTTCGTAACTCATACCAATAGAGCACAAAATTCGTTTAGCCTCGTAGGTTCGACTGGGAAGTTCATTATCATCTGGCAACATATCTTTTAAGAGTGTTAGTAATTCTGTGAAGCTTTTAACAGACCATCCATTACTCGCTTTTAAATTGTACAACTTTAATATCGCCGACAGTCTTGTGAATTTAGTACAACCATTATATAATGGTTTCTCTACATCACTCCACAAGCTCTCAATCATTTTTAGGACAATCACGAAGATCTTCTTCAACTACTTCTGCAATCTCCTCAACTCGGTCCGACTCATATGTATCTGTGTCGAAATCAATTGTAGCATATGTATCTGTGCGGGTGTTTCCATTTTTGTTCTCACCATGTCTTATCCAACATGTATAGCTTTGATCAATTCCATACCATACTAAATGTCCTTCCAATTCATCTGCTCTAATGCATTTTCCAAAACAACATTTTAAACAACGACAAACGACTCTATTTGGATCTTTTGCATTCTTCACTGCAAACTCAACAAACTCCTTCACTCCATTTTCATACTCTTTTGTCAATCGATTGGCATACATCCATTTCCGGTCCATTTTATATGACCTATATAAATGCAGTTACACAAATAATAAGCTACTGATAACATTTTACCAATCTATATATAGTACACATATCTAATATTGGAAAATGGAAACCAAGGTCCAAGTCTGATTTCAAAACAGAACATATCGTGAGAAAATATCTAATATCATGTAACAATTTCAAAACAGAACATATCTATTATGTAACGATTTATCAGTTTTAGTGACAACAACAAATAAATAAATACAGTACCTGAGACAACGTTGATCAATTTGTTTTAAAGGAGGAGCAACATATTCAATTTGTAGATGGGCGCACAGTAGAGTAGAGGAGGGTTCGCAAAGTATAGGAGATGAGAGTTCGTAGGGTTAGGACAACGTATTAAATTTGTTTTTATTTATTTAAAGTGAATTATTTTTATTTAAAATGAATGATTTTACACTGCTTGTACAAAAAGCGCTATAATAGGTCCTTTAATAATGTGAAAGCGCAAGCCTATTACAACGCTTGTATAAAAAGCGCTCTAATAGGTCATTTAATTATGTGAAAGCGCATGTATTTTACAGCGCTTTAACAAAAAGCGCTTTAAAAGCCAATTAACAAAAAGCGCTTGTATTTAAAGCGCTCATAAAGCGTTGTAAAAGCTATGTGAGAGCGCTTCAATTTACAACGCTTTTTTAAGGAGCGCTGTAAAAGGGTTGTAAACGTTATGTGCAAGCGCAATGTGACCCTATATGACCCTACAACAGCGCTTGTCAAAAAAGCGTTGTTGTATCCTCCGTTATTTTTAAAAAATTATACAACAGCGCTTGTAATTAATAAGCATTGTAAAAGGCGCGCTATAAAATGTCATTTTTGGCGTAGTGCCACAATGATAAAAACAATATACAATTTATTTTGAAGAAACCATAAAAAATATATTAACAGAACATACTCTCAGCACAAGATGTGCTAAGAGGAGCAAGAAAAAAGTACATATAGAAATCACCCAATCAAATGAAAAAAATAAACATCTTACTCCTTAAACAAATTAGAGGTTCATTCTAATATTCATTCTACTATTGACTCGAATCACAGTCAAACCCTTACACTTAACTTTCAATTATCACCAAGATAGAATTTTAATTTGATCTACTATCATATACTAGTCAAACTCCATATTCTTAAAAATAATATATTTCAACACAACCAAATGGACAAGATGCTCGCTATCCAAATTGTTATAAACTCATTGCAACTCAACTTACCTCCCTGTACAAAATTGAAAAAGAATAAAGCATGATGATGCATCAATATCCCACCGGAACACCTAACCAATGCACAACGTGTTTCCACACCTCTCCAAAAGGAGAAGTATTGATATCTTTTTACCATAATTAGGGTCAATTTGGTGGTCAATATAAGATAGTCATGATAGGATAAACAAAATATAACAAGTCAATTCAGAACTATATTATATCCGACTTCATAAGCTAAAACTTTTATCCTATATATGAGTTGAGTTAAAAATCAAAAGGATAAGATTTATCTTTAAAAATATAATTTCAATTATCAAATATTGAAAGCTAATAGAATACAGAAAATAAAATAAAAAATTGAATAAATTTTAAAAAATATCTAAGACTTTCTCACAAAGGCTGTAACACCCCAACTTTTTTTGTCTAAACTATTATCAATATGTCCTTATTATTATTATTACTATTATTGTTATTATTAAAATTAAATAAATGCACTAATTCCTTATAAAATTATGATAATTTAGTGATAGCATAACCTATTGAAAATTCGAATTGTAAATGTTTAACAAATTTAGTATTTCTTTATGCTATTTAAGATCCCTTTTATAATTAGTAGAGTAATTATAATAACAAGAGTAATTATTTTTATGCCATGTATGATTTAGGATAAGGTATAATTAATTTGCATTACTAGAAATTTGTGTAAGTAATAACTACTAAAATATTGTTGAGAGCTTAATAGGGGGTACATCTCACTTAGGAGGGGTGTGCCTATCAATCTTCCAATAAATAAATTTAAAGGAAATAGAAATATAAAAGAAAAAAAAAGAATAGAAATAATGTGTGCGCGGGAAAGAAGGGAAAAGAGAAAAGAAGAAGAGGAAAAAAAAAAAAGAGAAAAGCGAGAGGGTCAAGCTCCCTCATTCCATCATCTCATCATAGGAACAACCCCCACACCCATATTAGAGTAAAAAAGGATCAATAGAGAGAGTTAAAGGAGAAATTATGAGAAAGAAGAAAAGGAAAGCTAGGGTTTCAACATAGGAGAAGTTTAGAGTTCTTGCATGTTGAAAAGGAAGATGGAAACTTAAAGAGGAGTTAGGGTTCCACTTGTAGAAGAATGAATTAAAATCAAACTTTCGGGTCTCAAGTCTCTTCTTAAGTTAACATAGAAAACCATCTTAAAACCTCTCTTAGGTGTCCTTAGAGATCTTGATTGTATGTTGCTAATAAATGTTCATGATTTGCATGTTTGAGTATTGAGATAATCCTATTTGATTTAGTATCATTGATTATTAAACGTGCATGTTAGGTGTTTGTATTAATTACTATGAACAGTTGTTGACTTGTTATGATTGTTGAATGTTGTGGTTGGGTCGGTGATGAGATGACAATGGTTTAGTATTGGTAATTATTTGGTTTTATGCTGAATTTTGAAAGAACTTTACTTAGTTAAACATATGAACTTGAGAATATAAAGCTTGAAATGAAAATAGTATAATGTTGTCTCTAAACTCGTATAATGTTCTCCATAGATAGTGTTTTGAACTGATTTATGTCTCATAAAAACTAGACTTAATTATCTTCGAAATATGCACTGGTATCACTCATTTTCATTGAGAATTGATAGAGAAAATTGAGTTACAAGTTGAAAAAAAATATGTTGTTCCGTTCTTGTACCTATATACCTTATTTTATTAAACTGTATTGAATGTCTATTATGCATAATTCAAATTATATTTATAAACTAGCCATCTTAAGCTTTTCAAAATATTACCCTTTATTCAAATTGGACATCGTTTGATATTTTAATTAAATTTCTAAAGTTATAGTGTTTTTCTGTAGAAAAATATTATGACGTAGCTGAGTTAAAATGGGTATAACAGAAGCAATAGGAATCGATTTTGAGTGAAATCAATTGGACTTGAAAACTTATTTCAATTACTTTGCTACACTAAATTTGTAGGTTTATATTAATTTTACAAATTTTCAGATTTTATGAAGTGGATTGTTCTGTTTTGTAAGTTGCTCTACATTAGTCATCTTAACATATCTATATCTTGAGCTACGAAACTCTTTTTTGAGTGAAATTTATGATTTTACTAAATATAGAAATGACTC
The DNA here is from genome assembly GCA_037974755.1 of Cicer yamashitae. NCBI lineage: Eukaryota > Viridiplantae > Streptophyta > Magnoliopsida > Fabales > Fabaceae > Cicer > Cicer yamashitae. The sequence continues at coordinate 25,588,000 of JBBPBQ010020323.1, forward strand.
AATAATATTGTAAACATAGTTGCTCTGACATAAGATTATTATGCAATGTTTTTGACTTTAGAATACCATAATTTGAGTTATATAGATCAGTTTTGAATGAAACCAATTGCGTTTAAAAGCTTAAATATAACACTATTTTTCTGAAAGTTTGATGCTAATACATGGTGTATGTGTATATATATACTCATATGATTTCCATATTAAGTGCATATTCAGTTATGTAAATGGAGTAAATGATTACTTGTATGTTATGATTAGATATATACTATATTATTATTATAGTTAAATATTAATATATATAGGGTTCATTCTGGCTAGATGAATTCTCTGTTTATATACGATGAGAGTGAGGGGTATGCAAGGGTTAGTGGGGTACCACTTACCGACTTAATTATGTCCAATCTTATCAAAAGAAGTTATTCAAGTAGATAACATTGGGTGAAACCAATATATTCTTTATGACTTATTTGTTATATAGAATTAAGTTATTAGATTACTCATGTCTAGTGACTTAAATTGTTTGAAAGATTTGAGGCTAGAGGTAGAAAATGTATTTGTGTATAGCTTACAAAGAAATAGTATTTTATTAAATTGAGGTGTAGTTTGTCAGGAGAATTTTCTATGCTTAGCACATCGACATGACTTGGAAACATCTATAACTGTTTTTTATTAAATATATGTTATTGAGTTTTATGTTCACTATGTTAGGGGTGTTGTTTTCGAGGTAGCAGGTAAATGTTGAAAGTCTGAGGAGTATGCGGATTGCTCACTAATCCTTCAATGTCATGAGTTGGATCACGTCTTGAGTCTAGATTAGAGTTGTAGTGTAATTAAGTCTCACTAAAATATTGTTTTAAAGTTTCTAAAAACTTTAGAATTCTAAGTTATTTCAAGAATTTACAAAAACATTTCTATTTATTTGCAAACACTTAGATATTTTTGAATTGAAAATTTCAGTTTCATCTACATTATGTATAATTTTTAAGATTCATAGTTAAATTTTAGGCTTAACAAAGGCAATTTTATCATTTTATATAATCGAAAAAAATAAAAAATCTATTGAATATCAAATATTTATTTAACTTATCTAAAATATATAATAGAATTATTTAATTACTCAAAATATGATTCTTTTTTATTTAATTTTTTTTTTAAATATCACAAGTTAATTTGCAAAAAGAAATATACAACTGTTTCTCAAAGTTAAATTTGTCATTTAAATATCCTTTCTTATCATTATGAAATGTGTATCAAACTCTTCATAAGATAAAATAATGTTATTCAATTTGTTGTTATTATGTGTGTGTATCAAAACAAAGTAGGACAATTATTTATTTTCATCTCTATCATATCATATTATTATTCAGCTTTATATGTTATTATGTATTGTATCTTATTTCAATGATATCCACCAAACGAGCTCTAATTGTCTCCAACAATTTGAAGGACATACCGGGAGAAACAACCTTTCATCATGAAATCATGCCCTAAGAAAATCATGAAATTATGAATAAAAATAAATGAATAACGAATGAAAGAGTTTTTCTTGTATACAACTTTACCAATAATGAAAGACAATCTAGAGATATCTCCATAGATAAGCCTTGCACGTTTGTTGATGTAATTTCTCTTAAACTATTTATACATATTTAAGAGATTGTGATAAAGTTAAAGATTTTTGGAATAATCCCATTAACCCAGATCATTAGAGTAGATTTTTTTAGCGTTGGTATGTATAATTGGTTAAATGGGAATTTGTCCCCATTTGTCCACCATTGATATGGGACAAGTTCAATTCCATTAGAGTTCTTTCTTTAGTGCGGCGATGTATGATATTTGGAAATATAGTAATACACTTGTGTTTTCTAGTTCTTCCTCCAATGGCAAAATTTCATTTTACCAAATTTTCAATTAGGCACAATCCATTGACAAAGCTCTTATTTAGTAGAAACCTCAATATCCATAATCTAATCAGGAAGTAGTTTTTATTACGAATAAACCCCCTTAAGCTTGATTCAAAGTAAAAAGAGATGGTTCCTTCAAAGCTTCCTCATGAAGTTCTACTCGTGGTGGAGTACTTGTTTGCAATGCAAATGTAAGATTCACCAAAAGTATTTATAGTAGAGTTGATTATTGTTATGTAATTTGGGCTAAATTTTGGGCTTTAAGGTTGGACATCAAGCTTATACAACAACTCAATCTTGCTTCATTTACTTTTGAAATAGACTTTATTGTGGTGGTCCATATGATCCAAACAAGATCTTCCCCAAATACACATATTCAACCTCTACTCCAAGAGGTTTTTTTGTCTTCTCCATCATTTGGTTTGGTGATTAGTTATTCATATCCTTAGAGAGGTCGTTCGATGTGTAGATTGATTATGTAATATGAGCCATTGTTCTTAATGTTTTCATGGATTAAAGTGGATCGTTCATTTCTTACTTTAAACATTAGTCTTGTTGATGATGTAAGAGGTATTTGTCTACCTCGTTTGATTGTATAATTTAATTTAATTTTCTTAAAAGATAGTGTCTAGCAATGATAACATAATCTATATTGCCATGATAATTTAAATTTACTTCAATATTTTTTTGTTACTTTATAATCTACAATTAAAATATGACTCAAACTCCAGGCGTTGATAATAATCACCTTTGTTTAAGCTACAAATTTATTAAAAAAAAAAGCGAAAAAATTATATTAAATTGTTCGGGGTGAAAGAAAAAAAAAACCAGAAAGCTCTTCAAATTAAGGAGGTTTGCTAACTCTTGGACGGATATTAATAATTTGGCTTCCTTCGACATATTTTTTTCTTTTCCTTATAAATCACATCAATAAAAGATCCTTACTAATAAAAATAATTGGACTATTTCTCAAATCGTGCATGTCATCCCTACGCATGGACGATGATGATTTTCTCTATATAGTTTCAATTTTATTGGATGTCCCCGAAAGGACAAATAATTTTTAAACTTTATGAATTAAAAAATTTGTTATTGTCATATTAGAATAATGATCAAAGATAAATAGTTTTTATTTATTTGATATATATAATTATGTAATTTTATAATTGATATTTGTTTATATCTTTTAAAAATTTATGATATGTTTAATATAAAATATTGTATTAAAATATTAAATATGTAATTATGTATTATTATTTTTTCTTTTAGGAGGTTGCATCTTGGGGATGTGATCATGTGTTGTCTTTTATTATTATTATTATTATTATTATTATTATTATTATTATTATTATTTTTATTATTATTATTATTACTACTTAAAACAAATGATTAGTTAATTTAATAAATAAAAGTAATTAAAAAACTCAAATTATATTAATAACAGCAAACAAAATATATTTAATGGAAAAAATACATGAAAGTTAATGCGGTTGAGTAGATGTGCTAAAACAAATAATCTGAGCTATGTTATTTTAACACCTATTTCCTATTTTGCGGCCTATTACAAATAAATTAACAACTTAATTCTATTTTGTTAACAACTCCCTCCTATTTTTTCTTCTATTTTGGATCTAATAAATAAAAAATAATAAAAATAAGAGAAAAAATATTTCGTTTGATTTTATTAATATAATTTAGTTTTTTTAATTATTTTATTATTTTTTATGTATTAAATTAATAATTAATTATTTGTTATAATAAATAAATGGCAACAGTTGATCGCATCTCCAAGATGCCACCTATTGGGATGCAATCTCCTATAATATGTAAAAACAAAATCTTTCAAATGCTTGCATTTCTACTTTGCTACTTACTGAAGGTCATAAAGATAGAATATTTTAGTGTATAAATTTCAATATATAATATAATGAAGAGTTTTAAATGAAAAATATCTTTTCAATACTCCATTATCCCATAATGACATATATGCACACACAAAAACAGTCCTTGAAAATAATTGACAATTTTTGTCTTCAAGATGATATTTATTATCCTTTTTCAATTTTACTCAATAACTAATAAAACAAGTACCACTATCAATTCTAAATCTTTCACTTTGGATGTATCTAAAGATAAATACATATCAATACTTTTTATTCAACAATGGTAATTTAATTTAATAAATGTACTATTCTCTTTTATTATATACTTTTCGTAATTAATAAAAAATGGTCAAATAGATTGACGAATATTAAAGTACATAGAGAGTAGTATTTTCTTGGAAATTTTATTCTCCCCAATTTTGTGAAAATGTCCTTATTTCTAATTTTTCTCCCCAAAATCACACTTTTTGGAAGTGCGCTTCCCGACAGGATTTATCCAAAATTTAAAATTAAAAACAATTATTCATACTTCATCGCTCGCACTCTAATATATCTAACAAAATTTCTTATTAAATACACCACTCACCCCAATATTATATTTTGCCTCACTTTACTACTGATTGATTAAATACTATGTCATAATCTCTATTCATTATTTTATTTCGCGTTTTATTATTTTTTTTGTTTATTTGTACCATCTGTCATCTGAATGTGTACTTCTAGATGTGATTCAAGTTAAACATTATGCTCAAGATGCACACTTCTAGATATAGTCAATATGAGTCTGCCGCACACCAATTCTCAAAAATTGCATTTTTCTTTATAATTAAAAATATTGACCAAAGTAGCTTGTCCTATTGACCAATTAATACCTGGCCTTTATGTACAAAATCAATACTCTTAACAAGATGCATGGTTAATGAGTAAAAGAAAAAAAACCAAGATAGATTAAAAAATTACACCGTAGATTCTCCATTCTTTATTTTCGAGAGGTAGATTCTCCAATCTGAGTACAAACATTTTGTCAAACAAAAAAAAATACAACATTTAATTTAATAGTATAATATTAATTTACACAAAAATATTAGATTGATTCTTTAACTGTTTTTTTTTAACAAGTTAGTTATTTATTTTTATAAACGTTACAATGTTGAACTATTTTTAGTTCTAACCTCGTTTCAATCATTTGTAGTTAGAGATTTTTAAAATTTTACTATTAATTTTGTTATTGATCATATAAAGAATAACATAATAAATTTTTATTTGATTTCATAATTTGGATTAAGAGAATCTTGCGTTTAATTTCAAGAACCTTATTATGTATCTCACTTAATTCTCTCTTGTTTAATTGTTTTACTAAAAATTGATGAATGATTCATGTTTCTTAAGATTACTGCAGTTAAAACCTCTTAAGAATTACACAAGTTTATTGAAAAAATTGGAAGAGTTTAAAGTTTCAATTTTGTTGGTTTGAAATTAAGATCATTGGTATAAATATTTACAAACATAAAAGACGAACTTAACACTAAAACAAAGTTAAATGACTAACTTGTAAAAAAGAAGAAGATAAAAGACTAATATGTAATTTCATGTAACTTAAATAACGGTATGAAGTATTTTGCCTATTAACTTCATTGCATTCAAGTACCACACTTTTATGACACATTAAACAAGCACTACATAATTTTAATATTTACCATTCCCTAATGCATTATATTGGCAAGATTCCTAAATCTAACAAAATAAAAGGTTTGTTTGTATGAAAATAAAGAGTTACATGATAGAATTAGACATATAAAAATCTGTTAGTAAAAATTATGACTTTGATTTAAAATTGATTTTCTAAATAACGTGTGAAGAAAATAATACAAATTGTGAGACAAGTATATTAGTTTTACTAATCTTAATTTTTATATGTAAATCCAAGATACATCATATATATATATATATATATATATATATATATATATATATATATATATATATATATTTTGAATATTAATATTTTTCATGAGTAATATCTCTACAACTTTCTATCTCTTACTTCATTTCTTTCCATTTTTTATTTTGATTTAACGTTCTCTTTTATCTGATAACTATACAACCTTGTTGTAATATTGCATGATTCAATTTGGGGTTTACACTATCCAATGTGTCATCCACCCCACACCTACTCCTCACGATTATGTTTCTATACCACTAAAAAAATACTGTTAGTTCTAATCTCATTTATAATTCATATATTATTTATAGAAAATTGTGAGATATTAAATATTTATTACTATTAAATCTGTTTATTTCAGATTTTTTTAAAAAGGATTTTCATTTTATATTTTTAAAAAGTATTTTTATGAAAATTTATTTAAACATAATAAAAATTATTTTGAATTCATATGTTATTGATTAAAAAAAAGTAATTTTGACATTCAATAATTTAGATATTCATTATTAGAGATTCTTACATGTTAAAGATTATATATATATTTTTCAAAAAATATCTCTAAAAAATAATTTTTATGAAAAATTTCTCACAATAATTTTTCATTTTATTCATCTTTTAAATTTTTACTATTCAAAAAATTGTAATAAATAGATAAAATACTATAAAAATCATTTAAATTAATTTTTCATTTTATTTTTTTTAAAATTATAATAAAATGAAATAATACTATAATTTTTTTTTAAATTGTAACAAACGAATCTATATAAGAGTGTGAAGCCGAGTTTTTTTTCTATTTTTTTTTTATTTTTTTATTAAATGGGAAGTCGATTGTGGCCACACCCATTTCTCACTTGTATATATATATATATATTTTTTTTTTTAAATGCTACAACAACAACAAACCGAAAGGAGTAGGTGTGGAGGTTGCTTCTAATATTAAAAATGTTTAGTTTTAGTTTTAGTTTTAGTCTCTCTATTTTTACTGATTTACAAAATTAATTTTTTTATTTTAAAAGTCGATAACTTTGGTCTCTTTCTCTAATTTTTTAACTAAAATATAATGACGTGAGATACTTTAAATAACATGACATATGATACAATGATGTAGAATGATTAATACCTATGAATTTGGAATAAAAACCCCGTAAAAACTAAGCTTTTACTTTCATAAATTTTTTATATTTTTAATTTAATTAATGCATCTAGATGGTTCTATATTATAGAATTGTATGTAACATCATTTAAAATATTTCAAATCGTTATTTTTTAGTTCAAAAATATGAGGGATAGGTCAAAATTGTCGACTTTTTAAAGTAGGAAGACCAATTTCGTAAATTGGTAATAATAAGAGACCCAAACTGCAATTAAACCTATTAAAAATTAGGAGGCTAATACTCTAGGTGTTCGCACTTGGCAAAAAAAAATACTATAGGTATTGGCGGTACGATTTTGAAGAAAAACATCATTCTATCCGAAGACTAAAATATTTGTAGTTCATTTTAGTTTGAATAACAATTAAAAAATATTCAATTTGATCTAATCCAAATTAACATGGTTTAAATTGGATCAATTTTCGAAGACTAAAATATTTGTAGTTCATTTTAGTTTGAATAACAATTAAAAAATATTCAATTTGATCTAATCCAAATTAACATGGTTTAAATTTGATCAATTTTCGATTGATTCAACGTTAGTAAAATATTATTTTAATACTAATATTATAACATTAAATTAAATTAATAAATTTGAAGAAAAATATTATATATAAATACTAAAAATTAACAATACAAAATAACATTGATTGATTATTTTTGAATTATATGAAATAGAAATAAAAATATGTCAAATTAAATAAACATATTATTAAAAGATAATTAAACTAACAAATAACAATTTAATACAATATCTCATTCTAATAAAAAAAAATATGCATTAAATTTACAAATGCAATTTAATACAATATCTCATACTTATCCAATAATATTTAATTTTGTGTATTTTTTGGTTATTTTAGATAGGTTTGTAGTTTTTTTTTATTGGTTTGAATGTGAACACCCTTAGTTAATACTAATATTAAAATTACAACAACTATTAATATAGATAATAAATTTGGTGTGGTCCAAATCGAATTTGGATTTTTTTTCTTCCTACAACACTAAATATATATAGGCTAATGCTACGGTGGACCACCTGCATATGTGGTGAACCGTGAATCACTAGTTAAAAACACTCGAAACACTAACAATGATAAACTACACTTTTCCGAAGTATTAGTTAATAGTTTGTGTGGTCTTTAAGACTAAGACAATGACTTAATCGATGTCTGTTCGATAAAAATAATAGAAAATACATGTGTCCCTCAAAACTCAACGTGTCGAACTAACACCAATTAAGTCACGACCTACCCCGTAAATACAGGGACAACCATTAACTTTTAATGTTGAGTAGTTTGTTCATCGTCATTAGAGTTTCGAGTGACTTTTAAGCATTGGTACATAGTGGAGCATCTATCAACATCATAAATTGATTCATGTGTACTCAAATTTACTTATAGATGTCTTGAAACCAATTCAAGATGTTTTGAACATAATAACACTGATTGATTATATTTGAATTATATGAAATAGAAATAAAAATATGTCAAATTAAATAAACTAACAAATAACAGTATAATACAATATCTCATACTAATAATAAAAATATGCATTAAATTTATAAATGCAATTTGTTTAAGTTTGGTATGGTTTTAAAAATGAATATGAAATCTGATCTAATCCGAGCGGTTTTCACAAAAGTAGATTCAAACACATCCAATAATATTTGATTTAGTGCGTTTTTTAGTTTGTTTAGATCAATTTGTAGTTTTTTTTATTGGTTTGGATGTGAACACCCTTAGTTAATTGAAATATTAAAATTACAACAACTACTAATATAGATAATAAATTCGGTAAGGTCCAAATCGAATTTGGATTTTTTTTCTTCCTATAACACTAAATATATATAGGCTAATGCTACGGTGGACCACCTGCATATGTGGTGAACCGTGGATCACTAGTACAAAACACTCGAAACACTAACAATGATCAACTACACTCCTCTAAAGTATTAGTTAACAGTATGTCTGATCCTTATGGCTAAGACAATGACTTGATCAATATCAATTCGATAAAAATAATAGAAAACACATGTGTCCCTCAAAACTCAACGTGTCGAACTGACACCAATTAAGTCACGACCTACCTCGTAAATACAGCGACAACCATTAACTTATAATATTTAGTATTTTCGTTGATCATTGTTGGAGTTTCAAGTGACTTTTAAGCCTTGGTACATGATGGACCATCTATCAACGTCATAAATTGATCCATGTGTATGTAAATTGACTAATAGAGGTCTTGAAACCAACTCAAGATGTTTTGAATAGGTGAATTGATTCATTTGATCTATAAATCGACTTACCAAATTCCCTTGAAGTTGATAGACCAACTTATATAAAGCATAAATCGAATCATGCAAGTCAAGATTCACATCAAGGGTTCATGATCACTTATGAATCGAGTCTCTACATGTGTCAATTGACTTACACGTGTTGTTGAGTCATTTTTTTTGCTAGTTACAAATTAGTTATTTTTTTTAAATTGTAATTTCCTTTTATAATTGAATTATGTCTATGATCTGCTGTCGCACACAGGTCAAATACAAATAATAAAACATAGCGTAGGGGCAATACCTCGAGTCATTTCACAAGTACTTCTAATTATATCAACTGAATTTAGAATAATGAAATTAAAAAGGGGTTTCGAATTTAGGTTCAAGTTGATTAAGAAAATGAATTACAATCACGTTGGAATGATTAATCCACTGATTCGAGAGTTTCAGACCTATCACAAATTCTATCAACAGATTCAATTTTTAAATTGTGACTCTATTCCTATTTAACTATAGAATTGATCAAATAAGCGTAATCAACTTTATGTGAATTCTGTTTCTTTGACTGAATTAAGCATTACAGTAATCGACGTATTAGAGTTAATGATCAAGCGTCGAAAAACTACAATTTATTAAATTTAAAAATCGAATTCTGTCAAACTAATTTTATCAATCCTATTAAGATTCAAATTAAGCAATTAAAATAACAATATAATCGATTAAAAATAATAGAATCTTAACATGAAATTAACATTATAAAATAAACCTCAAAGTCTTGATGAAATTTTAAAACAATGGATTAATCTAAGAAATTAACCTTCCATCGAAAATGTTCTGTTAATCCAAAAACAATAAAACTATGAGTATATGTATCAGAGTGTCTGAAAAACCAAACTCCCCTTACTAAAAAAACTGAACTATATAGTACTCGAATTTGGGCTCTAAAAGCTCCAGGGCAAAAAACAAGTGGCCCGATACTAAATATTACTACAGAAAAAAACTCAGGTCATGTAATTAGCAGTTTAGACCCAGTAGAGTTCCGAATTGGGCTTTTGCGCCAAGATCAAAGTTGTAACTCTTATTTTTTAGCTTTCGAACGCATGCTTACATACGTCAATCCGATATACAGAGCTCAACTTATAGCTTGTAGAGCGAGCAAGGGTCAATATGCAAATAATAACATTAAAACTCAATTATGACCCAAAGTTTAGAAACATGCTATAAAAAGTTTTCAAAATGTCACAGTACAAAGTTAGAAAAATGTGTCCAAATGCATGGATCAGTCTCTTAAATACTGACATGATTCAATCTTTTGTTGATTGAACTTTTGAGAGAAAATACCATAGGTGGAGTATCCTTTGTATGGAATTTTTGTTCCATTGGAGAGCAATTGAGGGTTCAACCAGATGACTGTGACAAGGCTAAAATTAGGATACTTTCATGATTAAATTCGGTGATTACTCTAGGGTCTTTGAGGCTTTGAAAGTTGAAGGGGGGTCTTCAACTTTAAGGTGTTGGTTCAGAAAATTTGGTTCGTTAGTGTTTAGGGAAGAAAAAATTGTTTGTGCTAGGGATGTAGTTCAATTGGTGATGGGTCTTTGTAAATGTTCATATTGCATATAAACGAAGAAATTTTCATCCATGCTGAATGAGGACATAATGTAATCTATATATCGAGGACGAGTAATGAAACTGGTATAAAAATCGGTGTGACATTTCCTTTCCTTTTTCTTTTTTACTTTCTACAATTTATATTTAGTTTAATTTTGTTCTTAGTGTTTGGAGGCTATATAACTCTTTTCTGTTTTGAAATAAAAGTTTATACTTAGAAAAATTAAGTTTTGAACCCTATTACCGACTGATTTTGAATGTTATGTTAAAATCCGTTTTTGAAAGATTCAACAATTATAAATTGTGTTGAAATTGAGTTTTGATTATTTAAGTTTTGTTTTTTTTATCATTAGTTGTATTCGATTTGATATTAACTCTAAACTCTAGTTGATTGTTTGAATCAAATTGATACCTTGTTTTAATTGGTGATACAATCAATCAACATCTTGTTTTAAAGTGTCTATTCATTACCTTAGTTAATTGTAATTGCACTTCATTTTCTGAAAGAATAATTCAATACAAGTAGCCAAGCTCATATATTTTTAAATAAAAATACCGTGTTCCCAAAAATATCTAAGAAACAAAAATTAGACTCTATTCAACTTTTTTCTAGAATTTCAAAGCCATATTGACTAACAAGTGGTATGAAGAGTCTGGTCTCTTATTGTTAAAAGTCTAATCAACTTAAGAGTAATTGAGATGGGATACAAGAAAGATGAGGATGAAATTTGAGTAAAGAAAACTGTGACTCAAAGACTCCTAAGAATGTTGAGATGGAATGTGACACCTCAAGCAGAAGGGCCATTTGAAGTTGCTCCTGCATGGCTTGCTAGATTTGAAAGTCAGAAGAAGATGCTCAACATTTAAACTCTCTTGATCTCTACATGCACCTCCAATTAATAATCTTTTGCCTTGATCTCAAACTCCCAAACATTTTAACAAGCAAGAACAAAATAAGAAATACTAGCAATATACCACCTCCTCCTCCCCTTTACAACGTGGCAACATATCACAACTATTTAGAATATATCACAACATAATTTATCGTTTGAGAATTTCATTTTACTTGATTATATAAGCAAGCACCTAAGATATAAAGAGGTGCAAAGTTGGACAGAATATTGTGCTCAGAATCGGATAGAAAAATTATATTATAGGATAAGATAATGATATGATCACTACAAGAAAACTGCTGTATACCTGTGGAAAATTACCCACGAATCTCAGTTCGTGGGTAAATTATTTAATATCTACGAAAAATTCGTGAATAAATTTGTTATTGAATAAATTAATTTTTTTTTAATTGGATTCCACAGTTAGTCCGTAGGTCAAATTAAAAAAAAATCAGTGGGTAAAGTTTAAAAAATGCAACTCAAACTTAAGTTGTCGAAATTTGTTCGTATTTTTTCTTTTACCATTGATTCTCTACAGATAAATGAAGAGAATAGTTTTAAGTTGTCAACGAATTGTCCGTGGATAAAGTGAAAGTAAAGTTTTGTTTATTACTTTCATTTTTTTACATAAAAACTCATTATTTTCACTTACTAAAATAAACTAGATGAGTCTTACTCATTCTCACTTTCTCGGTAGAAACCCTTCTTCTTCCAATTGCTCCAGCCGATACAACAAAGCATATTTCCGCCGCCGCTCAGAGCTCTTCGACCACCACTTCAACGTCTCATTCGTAGGTTCTCTCGTTCTCTCTCTCGTTTTATCGTTCTCTCTCTCTCTCTCTCTCTCTCATTCGTTCGCTCTCGGTTTCACTCTTGTTCATTGTCATTATCTCGTTTGCTCTCTCTAATTTATTCTATTTTCATGATTATTTGTTGTGTAAATGAACATTTATTAATTGATTTGCAAACCCTAACTCGTTCTCTCGTTTTGTTTTTGCACAGCTCATTGAAATCCCTAACATCTCATTTCACATATAAGAACTTGAAAATCCCTAACTCTTGTAGTTTAATCCTTCTTGGGTAACTTAAACAAATAAGAAACGAATCTTTTTTTTTTTCACTATCAAACTTGAATAGTTTTGACAATTTAGTAGTGAATTGAAATGAATTAGATGTTTGAATTAGTGTTTGGTTTGTTGGAATTAGTGGTAATTAATGAATTGTAATGAATTAGAGTTTGGTTTGCAAGTCTACTGATTTTCTTGATTACTGGTAATCTGCCTTTTGTTCATATCTATTTAAAAAAAGGTATTCCATTGTAGTTTTATTGTTTTTAAATTTGGCCAATTCCTTGCTGTTATATATTAAGTAGCATAGTAATTTGCTTGAAAATTTCACAAATCTCTTGAATATGTTTGAATAAAGGTATTGAATTGCAGTCTTATTGATTTTGAATTTGGCCAATTCCTTGCCGCTTATATATTGAGTAGAAGACTCAGTATGAAGAAGCATAGTAATTTGCTTGAAAATTTCACAAATCTCTTGAAGTTTGATACTAATCTTATGGTAAAGGGGAGTGAATAGTTTGTAATATTTGGTTTTCAATCTTTGAAAATGCAAAAAAACAATAACAAAATATATATGCAGTTGAAAACTTAGCATTTGGTTTATCAGTGACAACAAACAAAATGTTAACTCTTGTTAACATTGTAGAACCAAAGAATATAAAAATTACACATAAACAAAATTATAACACCTCATTCAAATCCCTAACATCTCATCTTCATTGTTTTACAGGTAACAACTTCAAAATTCCTAACCTCTTGTAGTTTAATCATTCTTGTCTAACTGAAACAAATAAGAAATGAATGACTATGGATCTTTTTTTTTCACTATCAAATTTGAATAGTTTTGACAATTTAGTGGTGAATTAGAGTGAATTAGATGTTTGAATAAGTGGTTTGGTTTACTGGAATTAGTGGTAATTAATGAATGAAAGTTAATTAGTGTTTGTTTGCAAGTCTGATTTCTTGATTTTCTTGATTACTGGTAATCTTCCTTTCTTCATATCTATTTGAAAAAAGGTATTACATTACAGTGTTATAATTAATGAATGATAATCTTCCTTTCTTCATATCTATTTGAAAAAAGGTATTACATTACAGTGTTATAATTAATGAATGAAAGTTAATTAGTGTTTGTTTGCAAGTCTGATTTCTTGATTTTCTTGATTACCTGTAATCTTCCTTTCTTCATATCTATTTGAAAAAAGGTATTCCATTACAGTGTTATTGTTTTTGAATTTGGCCAATTCCTTGCTCCTTATATATTGAAGTGCAGTTTTATTGTTTTTAAATTTGGTCAATTCCTTGCTGCTTATATATTGAATAGCATAGTAATTTGCTTGAATATTTTACAAATCTCTTAAATCTCTTGAAATTTGATACTGATCTTATGGTAAAGGGAGTGAATAGTATGTAATATTTGTCTTTCAACCTTTGAAACTGCAATAAAAAAATAAGAAAACATACACAGTTGAAAACTTAGAGTTTGGTTTATCAGTGGGGCAATAAACAAAATGCTAACTCTTGTTAATATTGTAGAACTAATGAACATAACAATATACACACAAACAAAATTATATATAAAATTTGCTTTAAATGTAATGTATATAAATATTATGGTAAGTGCTAATCACTCATACTTTGAGTAACCTCTGTAAACCTTTGAAATTTCAACTAAATACTTTAGAAGAACATATTTGTGTCAATGCAAATGTTAAGTATATTTTAATTATGTGTTTCATCGCTTGAATCTTCCTAAAACTTTTTTAATAAGGTTATTCTTATTATTTTCAAAACAGAACCAAAGCAAGGTAATTAGTAAGGTTAAATTCCATTACCAAAGCAAGATACTCTTTTTGTAAACATAATTAGTAAGGTAAAATGTTATTATTTTCAAAACAAATTCTTCACATGGAAGTAAATCACACAATCTTGTTCAAATTATTTAATGACATTAGAACCTCATCATGTATAGAAATGAACATTTCAATGTTTTCAAGGTAAAGAATATTAAAATACCAATTTAAATAGATAAGTATTTGATAAGGCATACCATTCTCAATTAATTCATCCATGCTGTAACAAGTAACATTACATTTAAATAGATGCTAGATCATGTCAAATTGAAGAACTTCATTTGTCATACAAAGTTTATGTACATATTGATGCATATTCTAATAACTCAACTAACCATACACAAAAAAAAAAAACATTTATTTTGAACAAATACATGATAATCTTGCACATTGGAACATGTCAAGTAAATAAGACAAGTGTAGATTAATGATTTTAAAAAATAAAATAAAAGAGAAGAAAACCATGATATTGAATATAGTAACTACCTAGAGAGTGATAGAAAGGTTATTGAGATTTAACACCAATGAAAAATGAGCTATTGTTTTTTTGTTTTTTGTACTTTTCTAATTTTGGTTTCCTTGGAGTTTTTTGTTTGTTTGTTTTTGCTGCATTTTTTTTTTGCCAACCCTTGATTTGGGTCTTTTAGAATGTGTTTTTAAAAGTTGATTTGTGTTGCAGCAACATGATTTGTATATGAAGTGAAATATGTTATACATTAGCTAATAATAATAATGTGATAGATAATATGGAGTATTTTTACATCTGCATCAAGTTCATTATTGTTTCTTATATAGTGTAATACATTAGTTTAGAGTTATTTACTTATATACAAATAATTGATGTAAAAATAATGAATGGTAATGGAATTGGTTTTGACAATTAGTTTGTGTTTCGAGAACATTATTTTCAGTTTGAACTTTGAGTAATAACTTGTAGGTGGTTACCGTGTAGGGTGGCCTCGAGGTACGATTTCTATGTCAAAGTCTTCACTATATAACCATTTAATGTTTGGCTCAAGGACATGCCTACTATTTGCTATTTTTATTGTTTTGTTGTATTGTTGTTTCAAAATGCATAGAGCTATTTTGCTGAAATATTTTGCTGTTTTCCTTTGCTGGTGAAATGTGGCTCTCATCTTATTCACGATTCTGCTGTTTTTTACTTTTTGTAAGGCTGAAGAGTTAGGTAGAGACCCCACATTGGATGAGGTATTTTTAAAAACTCACACTAAGAAGAAGGACATCTCTTGGGTTGATGAAAGAGCAAAAAAAAAAAAACAAATGTAAGAAATATTAAATCATTCATTCTTTCATTTGTATTCCTTGTAAAAGTAATTTGATTATGTTACATTATTTTCTATTTGAGCAGGAAACATTTCAAGGTAAGTTGCAGCAGACCTCCAAAGGTGGGGAAACATCTTGTAGCTGTAACCAAGTGGTTAATGCAGAAGCTCACTTAGACATGTGGGTCCAATCTGTTGGGGAAAAGAATAAAGGGTGTATCTATGGTGCTGGAGATAGATCTTTGCTTTATAGACCAGGTGTCGTAAGTCTAGTCCCAAATTTTCGCCCATCTAGAGGTTGAACCAATGTCTTGTCTCAACACTCTGACGAGATAGCTGCATAGATAGCAGCATTTGAGGAGCGAGCAAAAGCGGCAGAATACGAGGCATGAGATGAGCTAAGGAAAACAGAGCAACGTCGACAAGAGGGAGTTCAACAAACAGAACAGCGCACTACAGAGCTCCAGATGCAGCTAGCAACATTGGCAAAATGTGTTGCTTCCATACAGGTTGAGTCCTCCCGTTGTGGTCGTCATCTAGATTATGACGATGATGAGTCAAACGATGATGACGGCGAGGAGTAATACTGATTTCAGTGTCAGTTTCATTTAGTAGTTATGACTACATATTTTGCTTAGACTTGTAGGCATTATCTATATATATTCTTACGATAGTGTCATTATGTGTATTTTGAAACTTATGGTAGTAACAATGTGCTTATTTTGAGAATTATGGTAGTGTAAATTGTCTTTGAGACTTGTGGTAGTCACGGTGTGTATTTTGAAAACACTATTTACATAAAATTTCACTTTGTTTTGACAATGATGTTTTAATATGCTTACAATTTATTTTAAAAATACATTAAAAAAATACAGCAAACAGTAAAAAACAAAATAGAATGAAAATTATTTTTCAATTACCCACAAAAATTCCATGAGTAAACGATAATTTACTCATAGACATGTCATGAATAAAATTATAAATATCAAATAGAAAAGAGTAGAATTTTTCACGGATTGTCCATGAATAATGTTACTTGTCACTTTTTCGTGGATAAGTATCTACGTTTTTACCCACAGAAAATCTATGAATAACTTTACCCCACGGAGGCTCGGTGAGTCATACTACCCATATACATTCCTTAAGTAAGTGTATTCCACAGCTTGTCTGTCGGTAAATATTTTCCTACAAATGAATTAGCTACAAATCCATGTCCGTGAGTAATTTTACGTTACCTACGAAATTCCCGTAGGTAAAGATAAAATCTGTTATAGGTAACAACAAAACGTTTGAATTTCGTAACTGATTTCAAAAATTATATTTTAAAATTTTCATATTTATCTAAAGATAAAATTGCAAACTCCTAAGATATAACAAAACCTACAAATTCAAACAGACATCAAGAGCTTCATTGTTTTCGGCGTGGGAGGGGAATTTAGTGTTAATTTAGTACCTGACGTGTACCTGGAGCTGCATTTCAAGCTGTAAAATTTCAAAGCACGAGTTGTAAAATTTTAATGGGTGTAGGACCAAGAAGCTAGCCACAAGTTTTAAGTAAGGTAAAGAAACATGATGATATGATGTACATGATATGATGTGGGCTTATGATGTTTGAATTTTGATAACTTTACCGTCCACCCCTTAAAATACATATCAAAAAATCATTTTACTCTCTACTACTTCATACTAAAAAATTTTGAAAAATTTAAAAGAATTTTAAAATTTTAGATAAATGTAAAACTTTTGAAATGCAGTTTTTTTGAAAATACAGATAAATGTGAAACTTTTAAAATGTAATTTTTTCAAAAGTTTTAAAAAATTTCAAAAATTTGAATGAATGTGAAAGTTCCGAAATATAATTTTTTTTTAAGTTTAAAATGATTTTGAAACTAAGAAATTTCCAAAATGCAATTTTTCCAGAATTTTTTAAAAAATTAAAACTTTAGATAAATGTGAAAGTTTCAAATAATGTAATTTTTATCAAAGATTAATAAAATTTCAAAAATTTAGATGAATGTGAAATTTCTTAAATGTAATTTTTCTAAAATTTGTAAATAAATTTCAAAAATTAGGATGAATATGACACTTTCAAAATGCAATTTTTTAGAATTTAAAATAAAATTCAAAAATTTGAATGAACACAACTTTCGAAATGTAATTTTTCTAAAATCATTTTAAAAAATTTGAAAATTTAAAATTGTCGAAATGTTAATAATTTCAAAAAATTTGACTATCAAGTAATAAATGGTAAAAAAAGAAGATAAAATGATATTTTTAAGTTTTTGAAAGAGTGGAAAATAGAGATGAAGAGGTAGGTCGTAGATTTCTCTTGAATTTTATGTTACAGTAGGATATTTGAAGTAATTAATATCCAAGCTACTTCAATTTTATACTGCATAATGACTATTTGAAACATTTTCATGATGTTGCATTGTGGATACATGGTGTTGTGCTACTATCTATATGCCTTATATCTGTGAGCTATCATTCTCAATCAAAATTCATTATTTCTAGATCGACAAAGAATGGCCAACCATAGGCAACTATGATGTTGTTCAACGGTCAACCAAAGTTGTAAACCCAATAACCTTTGAAGTTCTGCACCAAATTTGTTGAAGTAAAATGGAGCCAGTAAAAGAACAGCTTTAATTTTACTGTAAAAAATTTTGCCGCACAGCATGAGATGGTTTAAACGGTTAGTTTGCTTGACTGCTTGGCTTTGGTGAATGCAGCAAATCGGACTCGGAATCCGGGAAGAGAGTAGTAGTGTTTAATATAATATTATGAAATGACCGAATAGCCCATAAAAAATAAATAACAAAAAATATCAGAGGGCAAACAGGGTATTGCGATCCCTATTACAGAAGGGGTAGTGAAACGCCATTTGCCATGATTAGCAGCTGCTTTCACCGCTACTATTGGCTGCGTGTAGCCGGTAAAAAGTGTCGCAGCAGACCCTTAAACTGGTCCACGAAACCGCTATAGTGCTTAGTCGCAGTGCTATTGACAACACAGTTCTCACCATCCTGTCCATCCAGCACTAGATCAGTCTTCAGATGATAATCTCCTTTGACGAGTTTCAATGCATTTGTTTCTGAGATTTTACCTTTCACATAACAACTTATCAGAAGTAGCTTCTGAGAAATGTCCTTGTTCCCTACATAAACCAAGAATCTCCAATGCCGACTCCAAATCTTTCTTATCTTTCATGTGCTCAATACATGCAGCAAAAGTAAAAGGGTAAGGCTTCCATCCTTGTGGACTTTCCAACACTGCTTTCTTCATTGCATCAACTGCTTTATCCATATCATTACACTTGTAATAGCCGCGCGCCAATCGATCCCATATTCTTCCATCTAATTTATTGCCTCTTTTTAAAAGCCCCCCAATACATGCTTCAGCCTTTTCCAACATACCTTTCTTACAGTAAGCACTCACCATCACACTTGGAATTCTGATGTCAAAGCATGTTTTTCCAGATTCCCATTCCTCAAGAATCCTCTCAGCTCCATCAATGTCATTTAGCTTTGATAATGCGGTTAACATTGAGATGTAAACTGAATTGTGGGAACCATTTAAGTTTTTGCATATATTCCAAATGCGATACACGTCATCCTTTTTTCCAATAGCAGCATACTTAGTTAGAAGAGATTCATACGCAGCTCTCTTTGACTTGCCTTTAATCAACTGTTCAGATTTTTTCAACATTGCCAATGACTTGTCCAATTGGTCAGCTTTAATATATCCATCTGCTGCAACAGAATACAGGAACCAGCCCAAATGTACGCCGCGATCAACTTCCATATTCGCCAATAACTTCTCCATCCCATCGATGTCATTAATGTTCACATAAGCATTGAGCCAAATAGGAAGTGTAGAACTGCTGTACATTTGCTTCTCTTGCATTTCATTCATCAGAGCAACCAATTTCTCGTGCTGACCTTTCCGAGTATAGAGCTTTAACAGAGCATTATAACTCAATACCAAGTCTGGTGCATGATTTGAAGAACACTCTTTTACTTTCTTCATGATAGCCTCTGCCTTCTCCACAGAGTTGTATTGTGCATAGCAATTCAAAAGAGCACTGTAGATCTTGAAATCTCTTGAAGTGTTTGGAATACTGTCAAAATATTTCTGTGATTCGTCTAGGCCGCGGACTTTAGCTATCAAGTCGAGACGTATGGCAATGTCTCCAGATAATAAATGAAGGTTTCTTTCATTGCTCATCCATTCTGATATCTAGCACCAGAAAAACAATTGCTTAAAAAATGCTCTTTGATCTTAGAATAAGCTAACTATTACAATCATAGGAAAGACAGAAATAGTGTAGTTAATTATAATACAACACTTTTAGGAGAAATTAGTCATTTTGGTTCCTAAATGTGAGAGGTGGTGTCATTATAATTTCTGAATGTATCGAAACTCAAAACATTCCAGTGTCTTTGGTTAGTAATTTTGTGGACCAAACTAACAAACAAAAGACACACTCAACGACCAAACTAACTGACATAAGACACATTCGATGACCAAAGTAATTAGCAAAAGACACATTCAGGGTGTTTTTTGTAATTTTGATACATTTATGCAAGATTTTAAAAAATGGTCTGTGACCGAGAAAATGGCCACAACAAAAAGGTATAGGTAGCGGGGGTTACCGTTATTCCCTGTTTTAACCAAGTGAAGAAAAGTAACCGAAAACGCCTTTGACAAAACGCCATTTATCAAAAACAAATTCGAGAATCCAATTTTTTTCATCCCAGATAGATAAAATATTTTCGAAATAGGTCTAAACATCATCTTACCTCCCCTAGTTCTGACCTTCTCTCATATCTCAACGAGTGTTAGTGTGTTACACATTATATGATAGTACAAATAATTTTAATAAGGTTTGTGCAATGTTGTGATTAATTCACACTGCAACGATCATAATCCGGAATGCAACATTCGTAATAACCAAATTCACAAAATCCATAACGTGGCCGTGATCGCAACCACCATAGCTATTTAAAACCTTGCATTTATGAACTATTTAGTGACACATATTAAAAGACCCTAATTGTTGTTTACTTCAATTCTTAAATCTGTCAGTTTTTACATATTAGTACTTTAGCAGTCTTAGTAACAAAAAAATCATAGTCAGTAATAATCAAATAGTTTAATTCTGATCCACTGCATGTTGAAAATTTTAATTACATTATATATTTTAATTTGAAAAAAAAAATGAAAAAAGAAAACATAATAAAATAAAAGCAAAAGCGAGAGAGGACCTGAAGGGCTTGATTGAAGCGACGATAGGATCTGAGTTGTTTGATGAAAAATTGGAGTTCGGATTGTTTGATGTCTCTGCCCTCTTGAATCCATTGATTGAGGATAGGAGTCATGGGAATGATTGGGTCTCCGGCTCTGGAAATTCGAGAGAAAAGTGAATCGGTTTGTGTCGAAGAAGAATGTAAGAGACGAAGGGTGTTGTAATGGTTCCATGAAGAGCGAATCAACTTCAGCATTTTCACTTCCAAGGGTTTATGAACTTCACATCACGTGTTGGAGAAAATGTTCCTCTATAAGGGTTTATGCTTCTTACTTTCTCTTTTTTCTTCCGAACTTTAATTTTTTATATCTTTTTTAAGAAAACAAGAATTGACATGTAAGTAACCAATGCACATCAAACAAAATCATAAAATATATACAAATTAAACAAAGAAAATGAGTTTAAACCTTCAACTTTAACCTTTTTCTTTGTCTATAATCAACTTAAACCTTCAAATATGTATAACTAAAATATTATTTTTTGTTTTATATAAAAAGAACATTATTTTTTTATTCCCAAAAAAATGTGGGTCAAAGTCCGCTCAGCCTACCACTACTAATATAAATATAATTTTGAAAAATATTAACAAATATTTTTAGTACATTTGTTAACAAATCTAAAAAGAAAATATATTATGAAAAATTGTCAATTCAATCCCTTGAAATGCTAAAAACTGTCTTTTATATTTAAATTTTTTTTTTAGTTTCTTTTTGATTTTAAGGACATTTGTTAGGGTGCTCCGTATAATTTTATTGTAGCAATAGAAGATTTTACTAATGTTGATCTTATTCTTTAGAATCTCCGAGTTTCATTGGAAAAATTGTTTCTTCATCTTATTTGTCAAATTTTTTTAGTCTTATTTTCTTTTACGTCAAAGATAATATCTTAGAAAAAGTTTGACAATAAATATAAAGTAGACTAACTATTTTTAATTCACACACATTCTAAATTATAAAGATCATATTTAACTAAATAATGAGCAGTTTGGTTGACATCATGTCTAACATATAAAAAATTTAAACTATGAAAGCAAACATTAAAATTAATACAATCTTCAATAATGGAACCAACATAGATGAGAGATTATTGATGAACGTCCAACGCCACATACACATTTGAAGCATCTGATTCCGCTGTAAGATTCAAGAAAGGCATATATTTTGCAAATCATAAACCCTTTTGCATGGCTAAAGCTTCAGCTATCACTAAATTTGGCAATGAAATGACATGTCAGCAACCAGCAACTAGCAGCAACCACTACAACATTGATACTCCACTTACCCCATAAATGTAGGTCCTATTGGATATGTTGCGGCAATATTAACCTTATAGCAACCAATAAATAGAGGTGTCCATCGAACATCATATATAGGCAAAATAGGACCTACATTTAGCGTCTCCGACAACACCACACTAACACTCTTAAAATTAACAATAGATCTATGTGTCTTTTGAACAACGATAATAACATCAACATCAATCCCCTCAAAATATTTTTTATTTCTAGCACACCATATTTCATAACACAATGTTAGCACATGTACAATCACATTCTCATTTGCATCAGTAATATTTCTTTCCAACCACTCTTGAAATGGTACATACCTCGAATCATGCGAGTTAAATACCAGACCTAAAGGAGAAACAAATTATACCTACTTCGACCGGTGACACTCCATAAAGAGATGTGAAATTGTCTTATTATGTTGTCTTCAAAAAATACACAATGGGTCATAACTGATTCCTCTTTTAAAAATATCATTTTTTACTGATATTTTTACATGTGGAATCCTCCAAGCAAAATAAGTGTGTATTGAAATATATTTTTCTTCCATACTTGATGATCAATACCCTGCACTGAATTATGAGAGGTAGATACCTCACACCTTACCTTTAAGAAATGATACGAACTCTTTATAGAAAAAGCAGCAGACCGTGAAGCACCCCACACAAACTCATCATGTAGTTGATAGAATAAAACTGACAACTAAATAATTTGTTGAGCTTCAATAGGAAAAAAAAATTCAGTAATTAAGGGATCATTCCAACATTGAATATCTGATACAAATATAATATCACATTTATGAGGTTTAGGAGACCAAATCTTTTGACTATTTTGATAAGAAAGTCAAATTATCGTCCCATGCATGAATTTGATGGCCACCCCTTACTCACCAAATACCAGTTTTATCAATAACATTCAAACGAGCTTGCAAAATACTTTTCAATGTATAGCTTGGGCAATAAACAATTGAAGCTCTTAAGAAATTATTCATAGGAAAATACTTTGCTTTTAGACATTGTAAGATCTATAAATCGTCATTATGCATGACACGCCACCCTTGTTTAGACAACATTGCAAGGTTGAAACCATGGAATGTTCTAAAGCTCATCTCACTCTTTTTTTTTATTTTATTTATTTTTTTTTTTTTTCCGTACACAATGTCTCCAATTTAATCCAATGAATTCAACGCTCACCTTGTTTGCTACCCCACCCAAACTTACTAATCATGTTTTCAATATGCTCACATAAACTCATTGAAAGTAGAAAACAACTCATAACATATGTAGGAATTATTTGAACCACCACTTTGATCAATACTTCTCTCCCTACACTTGATAAAAATATTTATTTCCAACACTTCAGTTTTTTCCACACCCTATCTTAGACAAAATTGAATACATGTTACTTAGACCTACCAACAAAAGAAGGTAGCCCTAAATACTTTTTTGAAAATACTAAAATATCTAGTTTTGATATTAGTAGTCATTGTTTTGCTTAGTTAAATTGCATTCACTTTTTTTAATTGAAAGAAAATTTGGCTACATAGTTTTAAATTCAAATAATTTGCTTGAGTTTTGGCTCGATACCCATACTTTCATACACCATTCGTTTTAGAATAAGAGTTATTTTATTTTTCAAATATAACATTAATTATTTTAGAGTTCGTTTGGTTGGAAGGTTTATGAGGGAAGAAGAGGTAGGAAATAATTTAAAAATGTGTGTTTGCTAAGAGGCGGAGGAAAGCAAAATCACTTCTAGTCTCATTTTTGTTCTCCTTTTATTTTAGGGTCAATTTGGTTGAAGGTATTTGAAAGGAAGAGAATATTTTTAAAAATGTGAGTTTGATTCAAATTTTAAGAATGGATGCAACCAAAATTTCTCCTAAACTTATTTTTGTTCTCCCTTTATTTTAAAACCAAAAAATTACATATTAATATAATTTATCATAATAATAAAAAAAATATCAATATTTATAAATGCGATTTAGTTCGATTTTGAAAAGAGAATCTGAAATTCGATCTGAGTGGTTTTCACAAAAAGAGATCTAAAGATATTTAATAATATTCGATTTTGTACGATTTAATATTTTTCATCGTTTTGTGGTATTTATTTGGATATGTTTCGATTTGAACATCCCTACATGCTACAATTTCAATTGATAATGATTCAAATCTTAACTTTGTAATTGAAAATGTAGAGAATAAACTACTAAATAGGAATATTAAACAAAAAAATATTTTGATTATGTATGTCTTAATGAAAATGAATGCATCCCCGCTTTTGGTTATGAATAATCTATTCGGTCTATTATATTGGACTTAAGGATCCAAAAATATGGAATAACTTTAGAAGTGACTTACAAATCTAAAGTTTTTGTTTTTTTGTTGCATTTGGTACAAATCTAAAAACAAAAAACGTAGAAAATTAAAATTTTAAGGATTTGAATCGTATTTTTGAAGGACTTAAAAGATCAAGAATTAGTCCGTCAGCCCTAGCTTAACTAACCAATGCTGATATTGTTAGGTTCAACGTCTTGTCTGAGTTTGAACTCAGAATCTTACAATTGTGTGAGTTAATTATGGTGAAATTTACCGTATCTTCTAAAACCAAATAAGAAAAAAAAATAAGGATTTAAGTGTTGCACACATGGTTTTCAAAAGTAAATGGATTGAATTACAAATCAAATTTCAGAAAATATAACAATTGATAGACATTTTCAAAATTTATAAGAAAAGAATACATTAAAAATAATAGTTCACTTTGATATTTAGTGAAAATAATTTTATAAAAAATATTGATTAAGAAAGAATCATAAATGATTTAGCAATAAAACGAAAAATGATATTTAAATAATTACAATGCCACTATTTTATGGATTCACTTACGCCACCGAAATCTAAAAAATTGAAAAGTCGATAACTTTTTTTTTTAATACCACTCTAAGTTAACTGCGTTTTTTGTCCTAAGGTGTAGTACCACAGTGGCATGAGTTGGTATGTTGAAAGAGGTTCACGGAGAAGATTTAGAGTTTAATATCTACTATTAATAAATTTCTCTAATGTCAAATGGTTTAAAAATTAAATCGAAATAGATTTGTTTACCTAATTTTAAACTTAAATAACTTGTTTGCGTTTTGGTCCCAAATTTTGTATCATATTTTTCTTTTCTTAATATATTTTGTATTATATTTTTCTTATCTTAATATATTTTGATGTGCTTTGTATGGTTTTTAGGGAGGGATGGGAATATGTTAGATTTTATTAGGTCTTATAAGACTTGAGTTGTATTTAACTTAAAAATATTAAGTGAGTTGTATTTAACTTAAAAATATTAAGTTTGAGTATGACCTATAACCTATCATGTGTCTATTTTTAAGATTTGACATGATCTTTTTATAAAAAAATTATTAAATATGAAAATATTTAAAATTTTACTTTACAATTTATTTTGTGAAAGCTTACACCACTTAGATTGTAAATAGACTAATAAAGTAATAGTTTAATAATATTAAGTTCTATTTTGATATATAAATGGCTTTTTAGATAATCTAACTATATATAAATCTATTGGTCTTAACCCTGGGAATGGGGCTATTGTAATATAAAGTTTGATCGATAGATAAATAAAGTCTAATCAAGAATTGTTTCAGCTAAGATTCAAAATTCCGGTTCTCCTAAACAATTCGCCTGAAGCTTATTAACTAACCACTTGAGTTCAATCATTTGATTATATATATAACATTGTATTTCAATGCTATTTTATAATATTACATTTAAATATATTAACAATTGTTGTATATTATGTTTAAATTATAGAAAAGGTTACTAAACTTATGATTAAATACAAAATACATAATTTAATATAATTATAATAGTAATAAAATATATTATTTATATTTATTTTAGTAGGTCGGTTACATGAGAACAATTAAATGAGATGATAAGAGTCTCTGTTAACTTAACTAAAGGTGTTGGATTCAAATCCAGTTCTACAAATGCAATGGTGTTAAATCTCTAGATAGATTTCAAATCTATCTTAAGAAAAGTTAACAAATTTTTGGTCGAAGAATCACCCAATTCATTTGTTTTATCCATTCCATTACTTTGCTGAATTTGATGATTGTTTTATGGTTGATACTTTAGCTTCTGATTTGTTAGTAGCAACACGTTGTATTCATTTCTTTTGTAATTTCTCGTGCGTAGTTCATTGTATTTTAGTTGTTAAGTTGTTTTTATCAGACATTGACTTTTTTATTTATTAAAGGTTTAAATATGTTTTTGGTCTTTGAAATTATAGTCTTTTTTAATTTTGGTCTTCGTAAGCTTTTTTGTTTAAATATGTCTTTGGTCTTTGAAATTATAGTCTTTTTTAATTTTGGTCTTCGTAAGTTTTTTTGTTTGATTAACATCCCTGCAAATATAGTTTCATTTTAAAATAGTTTTTCCATCAAATTTCTATTACAAAAATTGTAACACCGTTAAAACATAACAATTTTTTAATAAAAAAACTCAAATATAATTAAATTATAACATTTTTTAACCTAAAATTAATCCTAAACGGTTCAATCTCCTTCTCTGAAAAAACCTAAATTGCGTCTTCTTATTCATCGTTTCATTCCCCTTCCTCATCATAATTATCATCACCGTTACCAACATCTTCATCCATTTGAGATTCATTACCGTATTCAAATTCAAATTCATCGTTACCCTAATCTTTTTTTTCTTCTGGTGGTACTTGTTGGACAATGGTGAGTTCTAGAATTGGCTCTAAATTAGAGTTTTTCTTCTTGGTATGGAGATAAGGGATTTTAGGGGAGTATATGGAAAAGTCGAAAAGTGGGAGTAGAATTTGGTTGTAGAGGGAGGAAGGGCAAAGAAGAAAGTTTAAGTTCTAGTCCTAGACCTAGTAATGGTAAGGGGTGATGAAGGAATTCGCCATAGTGACAGGGTTTAACCTTTAATCAAATTTATTTTGCTTTTCCAGATTTTTTTTATTTTATGAATTTCGACACAATGTGAGGAATTCTACAACGGGAAGATAATTGAAACGATGAAGAAGAATGATTTAGGTTTTTTTAGGGAAGAAGACTAAAAATTTGGGATTAATTTTAGCTTAAAAAAAGTTATAAATATTTAGGGGTTTTTTTTGTTAAAAAATGTTTATGTTTTAACGGTGTTACAATTTTTGTAACAAAAATTGGATGAAATGACTATTTTAAAATAAAATTATATTTGCAGGAATGTTAACCAAACAAAAAAACTTACTAGGACTAAAATAAATAAATAAACCATAATTGTAAGGACAAAAAATATATTTAAATCTTTATTAAAATAGACTGAAGTGAAAGAAGGGATTAAAACAAATAAGTTAAATGAACCTGTTTTGATTTTTTGCATTGAATGAAATCTGATAGTTTCTCTTTTTATCTTGTGTTATAGTTGTTTATTACTATTATCGGTGAATTAATTTGATGCTTGCATGCTTTTATTTGAGTGTTTGATTTTGTTTAAGTTTAATTAATTTGATTTTAATATTAAATTTTTAATATATTTTTTCAGACAACAAATTTAGAATCGTCAAGACATGGTAGATATTCCTCTTAATCCAGTTGTCGACAAGAATTATAGAGCAACATCATTAGAGACTATTTAGATGTTTTTTTTTTTTTTAACTTCTAAGATTGATGTAGTTGTTTTATACATTTAGCCACTTATTTTGGTTTTTGATTGTTTAGCTATTTTATTTATTGTTTTAATTAAATTTGATGTATAGATTTTGTTACTTTTGAATAGATTAAATGAACTAGACTTAATCATTTATAATTAAATATTTGTGTATTTTAATTATATAAATAATATTTATGAATATTTTTCAATTTAATTTAAGATTAATTATTATTTAATAAACTATTAAAATAAAATTAATGAAAAATATTAAAAAAAAATAAAATTTGCAACGGTTCAAACCGTCGTAAAAAGTACATTAGGGCCTTTAACCGTCACAAAACCAATGAACGGTTGCAAACAGTACATGGGACGGTTGCTAGCTGTCACAATAGCAGTTAGAAGAAAAAAAAAAAAGAGGTACGTTTAACGACAGTTTAAAGTGTCACAATTTGCTTTGACGCGATTGGAATGACGGTTTTCCGAACCGCCTCAAAGAAGCCTCACAATTCAAAATCTACGACGGTCAAAAACTATCACATGTATTAAATTATAGCGGTTACAACCGTTACAGACGGTTCTTTTAACTACTGCAATCAATCACATAATAATTTCTCATTAATCTATATATAATATAAGAAAAATTGATGTTCTATAAATTACTAATTATTTAATTACTTATATTGTTCACATCTCATCTCCGACAACTTTCTAAATGTACCCAAAAACAACTATATCAATGTAGTTGTCAATTAATCACACACCTACTCTAATCACTCTACAATCTTAGCAACTTTCTCAAGACACCCACTTTCTACGCTCTATAAAAGAAAAATTGATCTCCTAACTTTGGCCCCTCAAAGTTTCATACCTTCCTCTTCAATATTCCAGTTTTTTTATTTCTCAAAATTTCTAAAATATTAATTAATTCTTCGTAGGTCCTCAAAATAACAGTTTTATTATTTTATGTGTGTTGTCTTTCAAACCAAGTTTTTTATTTATTTTTTTTAATTTTGGGTTTGTATTTTTTACATATATTTTGAATTTCGATTTTTGATTTAGGTTCTCTACTTCTAATGCTTTAATGGCTGCAATTTATGGAAAAATGAAATGGTAAATATAAAAAAAAATGTGAGATAAATATTTATAATTGATGTATAAAAAAATACGAGATAAATATTTATTTGCAATAAATATAAAAAAATATGAGACAAATATTTGTCACTAATACATAAAAAAAAAATACAAAAACAAATATTTGATATTCGTGAATATTAAAAAATGCGGGTAAATATTTCTAACTAATGAATAAAAAAAATGGAACAAATATTTGCCAATTATAAATATAAAAAACATGGAACATGTATATGTCAATGATACATAAAAAAAATATGTGACAAATGTTTGTCACTATAAATATTAAAAAATACGAAAAATATATTTATAACTGGTGCAAAAAGAAAACATGAGAAAAAAATATTTGTCAATAATAAATATAAAAAATCATGGGATAAATATTTGTCGTCGCCACATAAAAAACACTGGACAAATGTTTGTCAATGATAAATATAAAAAATAACGAAACACATATTTTTCACTAATAAATAAATAAAACAATTGAAAAATATTAATTAGTGATAAATATTAAAAAACACTAAATAAATATTTAAATTGATAATTATCACTAATACATAAAAAAGTAAGAGATACGTTTAGGTTGTTATCAAATATTTCTCACTTATTATTAATTTCAATTTTATTGGTTATTATTATTTATAATAAATTAAATTATTTATCTATAACATAACTATGAGATTATTATTTTTCATTTATTTCTTTTAATTATGATATGAGAAAAAAGTATAACAACCTACCTAACGGAAACACTGATATTTTACCAGTAAGATGATGAAAGTCCCACACAATTTGAACTATTGGCCCAGATTGGTTTCTGTAAACATTTAAAATAAAATAATAATTTTTCTAGAAGTAATTTGTAAATATTTTAAAACATAAATGATTTAAAAAAATATTTAAGTATTACACATAAATAAAACGAATAACATATAATTTCATTTAGTCTATTGTTTAATATGTTAGATAAAAAGATTTAAAATATTAGTTAACTATTCGGTTTTACCTCAACTCGACCACAAGACCTTTAAATCTTAAACTATTAAAATCTAATATAAGAGAATTATGTTCTTGAACTCACAGTTAAAATTAATTGGACTCTAGACTTAAAAGTTATATAAATGGGAGCACAATAAATTTTAAGGTGAGATCTACGAGAGTATCCAAATACTAACATATCTATTTCTTCACTGCATATGTTATAGAACTCGCTTAATCATGCGTTCAAATACAAAATCAAAATGAATAAAAACAAAATAAAGTGATAAGTCCGTGACAAAAAAAAAACATAAACGGCAAGAACTTGAAATTGCCTCCTCACGAACAACTTTAAATAACAAAAATCCAGAATAAATACAAAATATAAAGAAATACTATATGTATATAGTAATTAAACATTGTCTCTCAAAAATAATAAATTCCCTAAAAAACACCCATAAGAAATCCAAAAGGGAGGAGAAGGAAAAAAAAAAAACAAGTATATAGACTCAAAAGATCGAATTATACATCAAAACCAAACCTATGAAGATAAAATACAAACAAGAGAGAAAGAATAAAAATAAAAACAATAAGAGTTGAAATATTTATGGATCATTTTTTGATATGCTTGACTTTCCTCCATCCTTTCTTCCATGAATTTCCAACAATCTTCACTCCCTTCTTGAAAAATAACTTGACCTCCATGGCTCTGAACTTCACCTGCTGTTCAAACCCACCCATAGTATGAAAGAGAGAGAGACGGTTTTTTAGAGAGAGAGAGGAGAGCTACAAGTTAAAACGCAAATAGAAAAGAAAAGAGGAAGAAACATTTATAACCAAGGAAGGTCTAGTGAGATCCAACGCATCGTAGGACACGTGGCGTTGATCGGTGGATGCAACTGCCTTAAAACTTTGATCTGAGTTGATTACGTTGATTGTGTGATAAATATAAAGTTTACATGTCGGTATTTGATTCCTTCACCTCAGCGATACTGACACAACTGGAAGGTGAGAGAGTCTAGCTGGCACAAAAATATCACATTCTTTTATTCTAATCTAAAGTACACGTCTAAACAGCACAAAATTTGTATTTTTTGAAAATAAAATATCTAAATAGTACATCCAAAGTCATATTAAGAGTTGGGGAAATTTTCTCCCTTCTATTAGGCCCAGCCTAGCTCACTAAAAAAAATAAAGTTGGGACCACGATGGGGTTACAGGGTATGGTTAGTGCTTCTTATGCTTATCCACTATATATTATATGGTTTTCATGTCTATCTTTTGCTATTTGTTTTATTAAATTTTTCAATAAATTGAAACATACCTCCTTGGAAATAAAATTACATATGCTATGGTTGATCATATTTAGCAAATGGTGAAAAAAACACATACATGTTGCAACACTATTTTACTTTTGTTCACTATAGAAAAGCCATAACAATGTTAGTATGTTAACAAAAGATGATAAAATAAAGAATTTATGTCAAGAACTTTGCTCATTGATTCCTATGCATAAAATTTAATAAAAATAAGTTATTATTAAGGTCAAAGCATTGTACAAAGAATGAATAACAATGGAAGACTTCAAATTTCCAGTCCAGCAATAAGAGCATCCAAGGACACACCCAATGATGAACAATTGTACAAAGTTACCACCAGAGAAGTGAATTGCACTGAATATAACAGAGCTTATGGCTACAGCTTTCTGCCACTTCATGGTAGAAGAAAGTGATGTCAATAGAAATCCCCTATAAACAACTTCTTCCAAAAGAGGAGTGACAACGCAATAAGCAATCACACAAGAAACTCTTGAGATATCACTGTTCAGGAGAATCTCCTTCAGTGTAGGGTTGCTAACAGCCTGCAAGCATATAAAACAATAATACCCTTCCATAACTTTTAATCCATCTCATTTTGCTAAAGTACAAACTTACAAAACAATCATTCAATTATATGATGCATATTCAGTTTTCAACTTCTGCCCTCTGATTAATAATTTTCAGTTCTCGAAAACCATATAAAATATTTTAATTAAAAGCTAATATTTACTGAAGATGTATTACTCAGTATGTAGAAACTCTCATGTTAAAGAAATAAAAGGAAACATAAATTATACATACATAAAGCAATTTGACAGTAACTTTTTTCATTATGAAAACAAGGATAATAGCTCATTACAACAAAGGCAAACCTCTAGGATTCCTGATAATAGAAAAAGAAAAGATACCACAGATCGTTCCATGATAGGGTGGGACCTTATATTGTGAGACAAGATTATTGATGATAATTATATACTAATGCAAATAACTCGATGCTTGTACAGAAAGATGTCTAAAAAGAAAGAACATAATCATAGCAGTTTCTATTTCGCTAGTTGTAGCAGTATATTGGGATTGAATATTATGATGTTTTAAAATAGATGCTTCCAATCCATTGAATGAGGTGTTAAATGTGATTAGAGAAAGCCTGGGCCCCCTTCAGGAAGCATCAACTCTTTCACTCTAGGAAACCATGCTTTTAGTGCCTAGGTA
Organism: Cicer yamashitae; assembly: GCA_037974755.1. NCBI lineage: Eukaryota > Viridiplantae > Streptophyta > Magnoliopsida > Fabales > Fabaceae > Cicer > Cicer yamashitae. Next base: position 25,620,764 of record JBBPBQ010020323.1, read on the forward strand.
GCCTTTTTAACTTGTTAAAGAGTCTCACATTAGATGAGATAAGGCTTGAACATGGAGGGGTTATAGGGGTTGAACTAGACCCATCCCAAATTCTAATATAAGTAAAGCAAATTCCATTAATGATTCATAACTTTGATAAGTAGTCTTGGTGCATGTTTTTGCATGTATATAGTGGTGAATGTGAAAAGTGATTTTCCTCTTGGCAAATGTGATTTTGGTACGTTTGGTTTCTTTGTGTCATAACTTATTTTGGCTCCAAACCTGCTTTGACTATAAGTGATAAAAAGTAGAAAAAATTACAGTTAACGTTTACTTCAAACTTGGTATAAAAGTAAAAGAAACCTAAATATAAATCACTTCACTTCCAAATTCAGTTTTAACTAAATTAATTTTATGACATCAAGTTCATTCAAAATCACAATCAAGAAATGTTCATCAAAACATTCAATTCAATGGGAAGAAGGTACTGTACAAGCACCATTCATCACTCTTCTTCAACATGACAAAGCCTACCATGCCACCATGCCTAGCCAGCTCCCAGTTGACCACGTAAACTATAAACTCCCTATAATTAGCCTTGACCTATGTTAATAGACTATTAAAAGGCCAAAAATAACTAATTTAATAGAAATACTCCTTTAACTTATTTAATTAAACTCTTGGAATTTTGTCTTTCCAAACATAGATTAGTTACAAAGGTATGGAGAAATACATTAATAGAACTGTTTATAACCGCTAAGTAGTTAGACAACCTAGTTTCTCCCAACCAACCAAATCAGAAAAACCGAACCCCTTTCCCTTAAGTTAGTGGAATTCCTCCTAGAATAGATCCTCACAATTTGAGGTCCATTACTAACAAAACTCTTCCCCAAGTGTTTCGCCTTGTCCTCAAGGTGAAAGTTTTAAAACTGCTTCTAAATAATGTCTGTGTTACCTCAACATAAATTTGGGGGAAGATTGGGAGGGGGACTACCAAATTAGAAGGGGGGAAAACTTAGGGGACCAAAGCCACTCGAAAAAAAATGACCAGTACAAAATACAATATTTATTGAGAAAATTAAACAGCATTTAAACATCAAGTTTTTCATCTTGAGGAAGCACATAAAGATGGCGTTATTACTCTTGTCTACTGCAGAACACAAGACTAGGTTGCTGATGTCTTAACTAAGCCCCCTCGCCAGTCGGCGAATATGAGTTTCTGAGATCATAACTTGGTGTTTAGGACTGCTGATGTGAAGTCAAACTATTATTGAGACATATGTTTTAAATTGCTTTTGATTGTTACTTTTATTGTGTGCAAATTGTAACTGTGCCATTATCTTAGGCCATGATTCTAGTGGGTGGTTATTAGGATTTAGTGTTTTTCCTTTCACTGTCAAAGGAGTTTTAATGTTTCAGATTTGAAGTATTCGATGTTCAGTTTGTTTTTCTCCTTGAAACTTTGTTCTCTTTTTTCTGGTCAATTAACTAACATCCTTAATAAGCAAAAATACCTATTTTCATACTTATTAAGGATGTTAGTTAAATACATTTAATTTTTTAAATTTCATGTAAACTAAATTTACTTGCCTACCCCTAATTAAATGGTCATCTTCTCACAATATGAAGGAATTAATTTAAGGGTGTTTTTTTTTAAATAATTAACATTAAATGTAGGTTGATTAGCTGACATTTACTTATACTTGAGGCCAACAAATGTAAATATTCTTTTACTTATAATTGAGTCCAGAGTAATACAAATTAAAGGGTGCAACATAATGTTCTACTAAGAAAGCTCTACAACTCTAGCAATTAGTCTGAGAGAATTGCCATCAAGAAGTATTTACCCCCTTGTTTTGCAGCTTAGGGTCATAACTCATAAGCTGTTCTACCCAAGAAATTCTATTGTGTGCTAAAGGCTGGATCCTCACTATACTTACATATCTTTGGTGTATAATATGATATTATACATTGATATAGACAAAGACACCAAACACGACACTGACACATCAACATCTGCAATAATTTGAAAAAAATGAATATTTGAATGTAACCATATATGTCGGTGTTGTGACAGTGTCACACTGACATGTGTCGAACACCGGACATGCCTTCAATGTGAAGTGTAGGTGCTATTAGTATCTCCCCACTTCTACAACACTTGGTAGCACAATCTCAATAAGTTATAATCAGAGAGGAGAACTACAACAAATGTGTTAGACATATAGTTTATGATGCTTTTCCATGCAAATGAAATGAAATAACAGAAAACATGTGTATAATCACCAACCTCAAAGCCAAATAATCTGTCAGCAACTAGTGATGATAGACAAACCAGAAGAACAAGAAACCCAAATCCCAGAGCTGATGACAAAAACCAGTTCCTGTCGCTCAATAACTTGTTATTCTTGAAGAAATTTGAAAATTTATATTGTGGCTTAGCCGTGTACTTCAATAAAATGAGAGCTGCATTAAACTCGAGAACTTGAATGGTAAGAAGTGATAAAGCCTGCATTAGTAAATGAAAAGAACCATGTGTTCAAATATCTGATCAAAAGCCAAAACACCATGAAAAGGCTCTATTGCACCTATGTACCCAAGAATTGGATTCCTAAGAAAGAATACTTTTATTATAAGAAGAACTGGGAGAGAACTCTCTCCTAAGGGTTTCCCCTTCTCATAGAGACTATACTCTATTCAACAAATGATTACAATATTCAAAGATATCCTTTCTAACTTTGCAACCTCTCTATTTATACAAATAGCTATAACAACCTCAACTAACTAGCTATTATTAAATAATTCTACTAATCTATGTCCTAACAACCTGCCTTAGAAACTTGTAGTATACACACTAGACATAAAAGCACCCTTCTATTCTAAAATTGAAAGCTATCTATAAGCACACGTAGAGAAAACATTAAAAAGCAACTTCAAATTCAACCTTGCAGAACTGCAAAAAATTACTGATAACCAGCCTGTTGTATTTGCAAGATAAGATTGCCTACAAAAGATGTGCATCCTAACCTTAACTTGCTATGGCAAGAATAGGTGTCATTATGCTAAATAATCTTCTAACGGTTTTATGACTTTGTCACCATATTAGTCTCACAAAGTTACAAGACAATTAATAAATTTGTTCTTGTGTTTACCAATTAATCTATATGAAGAGGAAATACGCTAGCATTTTAACCGTTTGATTGACTAATAACATGGTAACTAAATTTAAAAGAACTATTATGGCGATATATGCATAAATACATTTTGATGGAGTAATTTTGAGGAGAAAGTAAGCGAATTACTCAAATATTTTAAACAAAATGCTATTTGAACATCAAGACAACAAAATTCCACAATAAAAAGAAATGAGAAACGTGACGTGACCTGAGTTTGTGGGTGAAGAGGTTGTTGTCCTGTGAGCAGTGCAACCACAGATAAGCCTCCAAAACTGAGAGGGATATGAAGAGTGAATAAATACAAAGCAAGATTGCTCCATACACCCCCACTCTCCCATGGACTATTATCCTCTTGCTGCAACGCTGATGAAAAAGGCGTTTCTCGCTCTTTCATTTTGCAATAGCATCTCGTGAAAATGTTGCGTTGAGAGGGATTAAATTGCAATTGCAATTGCAGTTGTGGTGAACATTTCAAGATACTACTATTAGTGTTTTGCTTGTAAAAGGGTGTCACCGCTGAACTGCTGAGTTTTAGGGAAATTTTAGTATAAGCAGGTAGCCACGCCGTTACTGACATGACATTATTAATCCTTGATTGTGTTGCTTAATCTTGAAGGTCTTCACTGTTCCGCTTGCAGCTTCACACCCACGACCTCGCAAAGAAAAAGTAAAGAAGGGGAAAAAAAATAATGAAATGATACAAGTTGTAGGCGAAGAAATATTAGAAGCTAGTAACAGAGAAGTTAAGAATTTGAAGAAAAAAAACTATTTTTTAGATGTTAGTAACTGAAAAATTAAGAATCTGATGAAAAAGTAACTTTAAAAGATAACTAGTGATAAAAAAATTAGGCTACACTAAAATAGTGCATCCTTTTATATATGTCATAGATTCACAAGTCATCGTTGCTTATATTCGGTGTTGATGGGTGATTTTTTGCAAATTTTTATATTTCGGTCTTGTTAAGTGGTTTCACTTCACCACGTAATGTTGAAACAATTTTCTCATTTTTTATTCTAACTGATAAGAATTTATGTTGAGTTTTATAATTCATAATTAGTATTTTATTTATATTTAATTTTATTACAATTTCAAATATCAATTTAAATATTTTAATTAATATTAATATGAATTAGTTTAATTTAAATTTAAAATAAAACTGAACTTAAATATTTATAACAATAATAAAAAATTAATGTTTGCTATTTTGGAGTCTAAAATATACTCCACTAAGTCTGTTAGAAGTTGTTGATGATTTCATTTTTCACGAATATCTACTTTCCTTTGTAGTCTCGTTTAAAGATTGGGATGAAGACTATTATGCGTTTCAGTTATTGAGATGTCACTCACCACCATATGTGTGCCATTCTTCTTCAATTATCATGTTATATGATACATGCATATATTGTATGCTTAAGGGTTTTCATGTGTCAAACACGCGATGGACAACGTATAATTGCAAATCTAGAACAGAGCACTCCAAATACCCACTCCACATCCTTTCTAGTTGATTTTTGTCATTGGAAAAATAGTTTTCTCTCATCTCCTCGTGGCATTGAAATTGTCTTGACAAATGTAGTCCACTCATATACTAGATAGTGCTCCATTTTATATGGAGTTCTATTAACTGTATATTGTACTTTGGGAGATTGTCCTTCCAAAACCTCGTTAAACACATTGGACTGATATAACATGTTAATGTCATTGTTTGAACCTACAATGCCAAAAAAAAAAATGAATGACAAATCCACAAGTCTTGTGACACCACTTGAAGCAATGGGTTTACCTTGATCACCTCGACAAAATTGGTCTTTCTAGGAAACTGGATAATTTTTCATTGTTAGTGCATACAATCAATAAAACCTAACATACTTGGAAAGTCACGTGTCTCTCCTATTTGTAATAGGCAATCAGCATCAATATTGTTATTATGCCTTCTTAGGTATTCCGCTCCAAATATCTCGTTCACGCCCCTCACAAATCTCTATAAGCACTCAATTGCAACACTTTCACTAATTCAAACATATTCATCTACATCATCATCAAGAGACCCATATGCCAATATACAAAAAATAGTAGTACATTTCTGTAATGGTGAAAGACCCATTTTACTTGTTGTATTAACCCTCGTTTAAAAATACTCATGATGATTTCCAAGGGTTGTTAGAATTCAAAGAAACACATGTCTATGCATTCGAAATCGTTGTCGGAATTGAGCATCTGTGTATACTAGATTTTCAAAGAAATAGTAATTGAACAATCAAGTATGTCTTTTTTCATGATTTCGATCTATCACTGTTCTTCTTCGTCTGGACCTAGTAGAATTGTTGAATTGTTGTTGTCTCTCAACCATTGACATCAATAAGTCTTCATCGGCGTTGTCCACAAATTCATCTTCTATCAACTCTCAAAAGTGTTTATTCGGTTCTTCCAAATTGTTTGAATCCATTAGGTGATTTAGTGAAAGAGAGTGAACAAGTGGATAACATAGGAGTGATAAGATTGCTACACTTAATAAGAAAAAGAGTGTGTGTGTGTGTATATATAGTGTTAAATGAATAACGTTAGTTTAACTAACGGCTCATTTGAATAATGACTAGTTTGAGAAAGAAGAAATTATTAAATTTTGTTCACAATAAAAAATTATTATTAATTAAAATGACACTAGTGATTATTTTACAGAATATCTAATTTGAATAAAACTACAACATTTTATCTTAACTTAAATCTTCTTTCAAAAGAAAAAAATCTTAACTAAATCCATATTTTTTTTAAAGTTTATTACAATAATTTTCATGAACTTCGAGTTGTACTTTGCTCATCTCGAATTTCATGATGATCTCCATTTCCTTTAATTCCATCTCGTCATGCTTCAGTTGTGCCAATTTTTATAAAGCTACTATTTTTTTATCCATTGTATCTTGCACAACATTGTTGATAGGGGATCTTTCAACCGCCTTTGCCTTTCTTTTTACTGCCTTTTGTCCCATTGGACGCTCCATTGGTGATGTTGAGTTAAATTCATAACTTGTCGGTGTCTATGGATTAGAAGATGATGAGTATGCCTTACTAGTAGAATTCTTTATTCTTTCTGAAGCGCATTTAGTTGAAGCTCCCATCCATTTGGGTTCATCTTTTAGCAATCATCATGGTTGCTCAAGCTGAAGAGTGAATGTGTCATCGTCATTTTGAGAGAAAAAAGCTCGTGCAACAATCATATTTTCATTCTTCGAGCTCCGAATTTTCTTTCCCTCGACAGATTATTGATAACACCCACCAAATTTTTGAATGGCGGAATTTATTCTTTGCCATCAACATTTTAGTTGACCGAGTTGCTTCTCTCGCAACTTCCAAGGATAAATGTTAAAATTGTTTGTGATTCTTAACCAAAAACTATCTGTTTTGGACAATAAAAAATTATTATTAATTAAAATGACACTAGTGATTATTTTACAGAATATCTAATTTGAATAAAACTACAACATTTTATCTTAACTTAAATCTTCTTTCAAAAGAAAAAAATCTTAACTAAATCCATATTTTTTTTAAAGTTTATTACAATAATTTTCATGAACTTCGAGTTGTACTTCGCTCATCTCGAATTTCATGATGATCTCCATTTCCTTTAATTCCATCTCGTCATGCTTCAGTTGTGCCAATTTTTATAAAGCTACTATTTTTTTATCCATTGTATCTTGCACAACATTGTTGATAGGGGATCTTTCAACCGCCTTTGCCTTTCTTTTTACTGCCTTTTGTCCCATTGGACGCTCCATTGGTGATGTTGAGTTAAATTCATAACTTGTCGGTGTCTATGGATTAGAAGATGATGAGTATGCCTTACTAGTAAAATTCTTTATTCTTTCTGAAGCGCATTTAGTTGAAGCTCCCATCCATTTGGGTTCATCTTTTAGCAATCACCATGGTTGCTCAAGCTGAAGAGTGAATGGGTCATCGTCATTTTGAGAGAAAAAAGCTCGTGCAACAATCATATTTTCATACTTCGAGCTCCGACTTTTCTTTCCCTCGACAGGTTATTGATAACACCCACCAAATTTTTGAATGGCGGAATTTATTCTTTGCCATCAACATTTTAGTTGACCGAGTTGCTTCTCTCACAACTTCCAAGGATAAATGTTAAAATTGTTTGTGATTCTTAACCAAAAACTATCTGTTTTGGATCCTTTAAAACGTTGAGCCATGATTGAATAAGAAGTGTATCTTCTTCCACGGTGAAAAGCTCTCCACGTTTTTTTAGAAGAACATTTTTCTCCCTTTACAAGCGTAATATTTTCAAGACCAACTTGGGCTGAAAAATTGTGGAACTTGACACTCTAACATGAACCCAATTGGTGGTTCAGATTCATAAAGATTAAACTCAACACCTTGAGTATACATTTGAGGTATATAAAACATGGTGGGGTTGGATGGTGGCGACTCAAACATAGAGAGGTTCATTGGCGGTGACATAACTTGAGAATTTTGAGAATTCGGATGATAATTTTGCATAAAATGCAACATATACTGCTGAAAATTATATTGATTGGGATCTATTTGCACAAACTCAAATAATTTTGAAATAATAATAAGATGGAAAAATTGAGTAAAAGATGTTGTCAATTGAAACTGAAAGAGATGGAATTGTGAGATAAAAATTATGAAAAGAAATGGAGTATAAAATTAAGAACAAAGAGATGAAATTGTGGGATAAAAATTGTTATATATTGAAACTAAAGATAACCTTGGTAAATTTGATTCCAGATCTCAAAAGTGTGCCTTCATTGGATACTCTAAAAGACCTAAGGCTTATAGAGTGTTTAATAGGGAAACTCATATTGTGGAAGAATCCATACATGTTAAATTTGATGACAAACAGCTTGACCTTGAAAAGTCAAAGCAAGATGATGATAGTGCACGTTTAGTAGACCCAGTGGAAGTAGATGTAGACAAACCAGAAGAACTTAAAAAATCAGACGATGCAAGCAAATCAAAAGTAGATGAAAAATCTTCAGAGGATGAATCCAATTAAGTCAAAAACAGTCAAGAATTTGTTTGCAGCAATTGCTGGGCCCAATGTTCTTACTAGATTCATTGAACCTCTAGTTGCAGGCCTGTAGCATAGTGTTGTTGAAACAATAAGGTCGTGCTGAGAAATAGGGCCCAAATAAAATATTGGCCCAAATAATTTAATTGAGTTCCTAAAATTTTAGTTAATAATTTATAATTAGTTCTCTTAATTTTTTAAATAATATGGAATTGGATTCCTAAATAATATGTAACTAGTTCTCTTAAATTTTAATTAATTAGTTTTTCACAAAGTAGAGTTTTTCATTAATTGGATTCGTTACAGAATGTTTTTTTAAAATTTTTAAAGCAAAGAAGAGTAAAAGATCAATTTTAAAGATATTTATTTAATTAAAATTAAAATTAAATTCCACATCCCCGTAATTTTTCACATCATCATGAACTAAAATTGTAAATATAAAATAGGTGATTAAAATTGTTGATTTATTAAAATGAAGAGACAAGGATTTTATTTTAACCTTTATTAAAGTACGGGGAGAAATATGCAAGTGTATGACACTAATGATTTTGGTTACACCATACTTGCACTTGTAAGAGTATAATTTTGATATGCTAAATAAATAGTTTAACTGTAATTAAAGTTAAAATAGTTTTATCATATAATAATGATTGATTATATTTCATCAAAAAATAATAATGATAGACTTATAGGATCATATAGTATACATTGTCAATATAAAACAATTTTACAGTGACAATTAATAAGAATTGTTTACTTTATCACATCACACCATACAATTATTTTAAAATTGATAATATAATTTGGATGTCCATATAAAATTATTATATGGATCCTTTACTTATTTAAAAAAATAATGACTTAATTGTAGTTTTAGTTCTTCTATTTTATCGATTTACAAAATTGATCCTCTTATTTTAAAATTTGACTGTCTTGATCTCTCATTCTGATTTTTAAACTAAAAAATTGTAATGCGATATGCTTTAAATAATGTGACATGTGATACAATGATGTAGAATAATTAACACCCATTATATCGCAATAAAACCTTCTAAAAACTTAACTTTCAACTTCAGAAAATTTTCATTTTTATAATTAATTAATAACATATAAATAATTAATACATCTACATAATAGTATATTATAAAATCGTATGTCACTTTATTTAAAATATGTCAAATTATCATTTTTTAATTCAAAAATTTAAATAAAAAAAAATCAAAATATCAATTTTTAAAATAAAGAGATAAATTTTGTAAAAATAAAAAATAAAAGAAACAAAATTAAAATTAAACCAAAAATAATAACGTGGAACATACCTGGCTATGAGTATGTTGAGCATGACGGTGGCTCCCACCGCGATTCCTGCAAGTTCTCCCACTTGCATCATGTTGACACTCCAGATTAATTAATGTCAAAAAGTTTCATAAAATAAAAAAATTTAATGTCAACAAAGAAATCATAAGTAGGTTCATCTGTTACACTAGTGCATCACCTGCTAATATATAGTTAACCTAATCTTGAAAATAAGAAGAAAAAAAAAATTAATTTATGTTAATTAAAATGTTATTTATTTATCTAATTTTCTATAAATAATAATAATTGCAGTCTCTAAATTGTAATATATCAAACTAATTTTACAAATATAAATTAGCTTATTTAAAATCATAAAATATTGTAAATTCATTAAAGATTACTTTAAAAATAATATCATTAACTAAGTAGAATTTAAAAAAAAAAGAATCTCCAATTTAGAATTTCTTTTTATTTATACATGAGAGATATAATATGTATTTTTTCTACCCAAGTAATTATTTGATGCAACAAGCAAGATTCCAAATCCATGTATAGAGAGACATGCATGTTCATGTATACAGTAATGGTTAAACCATCACCATTTTAATCCTTTAAAATTTAACTTTGATTTTTTTATTCCATCAAAATTTAAATTAATCATTAAATTGTTAAAACAATTTCTAAAAAATAACATTTATTACTATAATAATTCATGATTATTATAATATTAATAAATAAATAAATTGACTATTTAATCATATGAAAATTAATTAAGATTTTTAATTAAGTCAGAAATTAAAATAATAATATTTTATATTTTTAAAAACAAAAATAGTAAAACACACATAATAATTATTTCCATGTACTAAGGACAAAAGCTGCAGAGATATCTTTTCCATTGACTCTCATCTCTATTAAGAACCGTAGCCTAGGGGTGGACAAGATAATTCGACCCGCCCATATCCGTCCGACCCATGTTGAATTTGGGTGACGCGGTCGGGTTGAGACGGGTAATCGGGTCTGCGTGTAAGAAAAAAAGGACTCACAAGGGTTATGTCGGGCGGGTTCGGGTTGATTATTTGGACCCATCGCCGACCGAACCCGCCCATATTATTATTATTATTATTATTATTATTATTATTATTATTATTATTATTACTATTATTATTATTATTATTATTATTATTATTATTATTACTATTATTACATTGAAGTTATCTGTAAAAAAAAAAAAAAAGGTTTACTCACCAGTCAGTACTACAAACCCAAACCTATAAGCCCAAAGCTTCAGAACTCAGAAGTCCAAACCTCATAACTTAGAAATTGTGATGTTGAAACAAAACTAATTGATTATTGTACAAAATTGTGATGTATTAAATTGATTATTATGCAAATGCTATGTGCTTTAGAAAAATTGAAGATATAAAACAAGTGTGATGTAAAATTAGAAGGTGGACCAGCTTTTTTTTAATCGGCAATAATTGTATAATATATAACAAATTATATAAGACCAGATTTTTTATAAAAAAAAAAAAACAAAAATAGGCCCAATAAAGTCCAACCGGTTTTTACCCACCCACTGAAAACCGACACCCGACGAACCCGAACCCGACGAACCCGAATTAAAAAACCGACGAAATTGGGCCTATAAATATCACCCGCAGATTGGGCCGGTTTCACAGTTTTGGCCCGAAACCGCCCAAACCCGCCCGATGTCCACCACTACCGTAGCCTTTTGGATTTATGTGAATCAAGCTACTGCACCCTTTTTGTCTTGGTCGACTCATTTTGGATCGGTTGATTCGTCAAATTTTATCATTAAAAAGATAACTTATTTTTCTTGTATTCATTTATCTATACAATTTATAAAGTAGAGTTTAATAAAAAAAAATTAAAATAGATAGCTGTGAAGTTAAGAATAATTTTATAAAGGGATAAATATAAAGAAAATAAATAAATAAACATTTAAAATTAATGTATTAAACTTAATTATTAAACAAATAAATTTACAATGATTTTGTTATAGAAAATGTAAATTAAAGTAATATAAAGAAAATAAAAATTTACATTTTTAAGAAAGTTGATATCGAAAATATTTTAAATAATCAAATTTATCTATAATTGATGTCGTATTAAATAGATTAATAATATTTTTTTAATATAGATAATTAATTTATTTGGAAGAAACTCATTGTTTATTTGATTTTTGAGTATTGTCTTGATAATTTTATTATTGATAAAACTCTTTATGTACATGCATTAGAGACTAAAAGTGTCAAAACAAGATGAATAAATTCAGCAATCAAGTAATAACTTTTTATTGTATAATTTCTACTAAGTTTTTTACAAATAAATTTTATTTGAGGTAACTAAATATATATTATAAAACAACTAAATACAAAAATATACCAACTTATTAAAAAAAAATGGGATAACCATGGCTTCTCCAATAATACACATAACAATTGGTAATAATTACATCTTTTTAAGTAGTTTTTATAATTACATCTTATGATAACCAGGGCTAGTACTTTGAATCATAAGATATACAAAGTAATAATTGGTTATTTTTTTGCTGGAAAAAAAGGTAATAATTGGTACCAAAAAAGTGATAATTCCAAATCATAAAACGCAATGCTTACTTATATTTTGTAGCCTTTTTTATTTGTTTGTGTGTATATAATATTGCTTTTGTATACCAATTTTGGTTTTAAAAAATATATAATAATATTATAATACTTATAGCTCTCGTCTCGGTGGCAACTGCAGTGACAACAAACATAAGATTAAAGCCAATAATGAATTCTAATGCAAAAGCTTCACCAATTGCTATTGAAGGATTCATGACTCCACCATTCATGAATGGATGAAAAATCACTTTCAGAGAAAATGAAGTGCATATTGATGTCAAAATTTGTGCACCAATATACACAGGTACCTACAATTAATTAACAATTCATTAAATAAAAAACTTTAGTAAACTAGTATATCATCATTATTATATAAAGACATCTACTAATATTCTTAACCTTTAGTTAAATTGACAAATGTTGATATTGTTAGGTTTAACATCTTATCTCGAGTTTGACCTCAAGACTTCACAGTTGTGTGAGTTATTTTACAATCTCTTCTAAAATAAAATGAAAAAAATAACTATTAATTAATTTTATTCAGAATCTTTTCTCAAAAATCTACTCTTAAAAATTCAATTTTTTCAAATTTACATTTTCAATGTGGCAAATCCCCCCTCCGACACACAAATAATGGTCTGTTTGTTTAACATTTTTTTAAAAATGATTTTTATAATTTTTTTTTTGTTATATTTTTTTTTAAAATTAAATATAAAGCTTCAAATGAAAAAATAGTTTAAATAGTTTATCTTAAAATATCATTTTAAGTATTTCATCTATTTGCTACAACTTTTTTTGGATAATGAAATTTCAAAACATGATTAAAATGAAAAGCTATTTTGATAAGTTCTTCATAAAAATCATTTTTAAAGATATATTTTTTAAAAAAATGTGACTTATCATGTTACTTCATGGTTGTCCATACCGAACTAAATGTAACATAACAAAATTCACGTATTTCTGAAAAGGAGTGAAAAACTTTAAATGTGACTATGAACAATTGAGTGAAGATTAGTTCAACTATAGATTCAAAAGATCTAAACTTGTACTAATATTTCATAGATCTACTAAAAAATCAAATGGTTAAATTAGCGTGACTTCTTAACTGAAAGAGAATATATAATTTTATGTAAAAATTGATGTACTCGATTGAAATCAAGGGAACATAAAAATATGCAATATTAATATGGTTGGTGAAAAAATGTATAATAGAATAAATATTAATTTGCTTTTGAGGTATTTTGCTTTTGTACATATTGTGTTTGCTTGGCCATATTTGAATCAAAATCCCTTTTATGATGTCCTTGCTTGTTTAATATGTATGAATCAATTAATGCTGTAAAAGTAATAGGTAGGGAAAGATTCAAGAATTTGTCCATAACCACCCCATATTGTACCAACATGAGAACATCCAAGGATAACTCAAAAAAAAAAAAAAAATGACCACTTATTTCCACTACTACACTCCTGTGCAAATCACATCACCATGTCCTCCAAAAAATTGTTTGTTTGAATATGAATATGATAATAGGGAAACATATAAATACGTGTCTATGGTTCATTAGTAGTCATGCTACTATGTGTTAGGATTTTTCTTTTAAATTAAAAAAAGAAAAAATTAATAACAATACATTATACATTATAAAACACATTTCTCTCATACATCTTCTCTCGTATGGAACTCACGTATTTAGAAAATCCTATTTACATTTCAATCAATAAAAAAGTTATGTATTTTTAGGATAATAAAGTGTATGTTAGCCAACAAGAATTTAGCTTATATATATTTCATAATGATCTTGAGTTCCAATTTTATTGTTGCTACGAAGATCTCTTTAGAGAGTGTGTTGTTACCACTTCTCAATATATAATTATCTATATAAGTATTTTTTCATTCGTGGGACTCTCAATATATTAATAATATTTTTTATTACTATTATAATTATTATATTAAATATTGATTTTTTTGTTATATATTGAACTTTTAGTAATTTAAATATATTAACTTTCTTTAGTTTTGAACATATTTAAATGTATTATTATAAAATAGAATTGAAGTAACATGTCATATAAAGTCAGCTTATTTAAAATGTCATCTTAGATATCAAAATAGAGCTTAATTTTATTAACATATTAACTCGTAGGTCTATTTAAAATATGTTTAATTACTTATTCAAAGATGTTAAAACGAAATAAGCTTTTAAATAGACTAACATGTCATACCAGACTTCCATCAAGGTCCGACTCAGGCTGAAAAAGTAAGCATATGATAGACCACAAACCAGGTAAGCTTTGAATTTTTTTGATATGACAGGTCTTGCAAAGCCTAGCTCGGCCTTGGGGTGCGGTGCAGTTTGGATTAGTTGAGGCAAAAACTCATCCAAACCAAAGATAAAATTACACGCGGTTCGGTTTGGTTTGGATGACAAGTTTAAAAAAATTCGATCTGATCTAACTTCAAGCGGTTTAATTTGGATCGGTGTTTTAATATCCAAATTAAAATTGTATAAAAAAATTATTAATATCATAAAAACACATTAACATAGTAGGTTTGATGCAAAATATAACATAAAACTTAACATTAGGGAATAACAATAATCAACTATATTTGAAATACATGAAATAGCAAATAAATAGGTTAAATTAAACTAATAGGTATTAGTATGAAAAAAAATTAAAAACCAACAAATAATATGTAAATGCAATATATCATATTAATAAAAAAAAAAATTAAAATTTATGATTGCATTTTGATTCGGTTTTGAAAAAGGAATATGAAATCCGATCCAATCTGTGCAGTTTTCACAAAAAGATATCCAAAAGTAGTCGTTTTTTGTATTTTTGGATCGGTTTGCGGTTATTTTTATCAGTTTGAATGTGAAGACTTCTAACTCGACTTAACATATTCTCACCCTAATAAATATCCCAAGACCAAGTGGAAATGGTCTTTAACTCTTAAGAACTTCTCAATATTAAAATGAAGTATCAAAATACATGGAGGTGAGAAAAGAAATTATCTAACAGTTAACTACATAGTGGAACACAAAAGACCCTATACGTGGACATAAACAAATAAAAAAGCTAGTTTTAGCCTTTAGATCAAGTCTAAGTAAGAGACTTAAATTGAAGTGATAAGAAGATTATAAGTTTAATTCACTCCTCCATTAACATAACATTCTAATTAATTTATTTTTGCAAAAGTTGTGAGTGAAATTAAAATATAAGACCTAATAAAAAAACTTTTTTTTTAAAATTTCGAGAGCTAAAAAAATTTGAGGACTAAAACAATTGCTTTGTTTGCATCAATTTATGAACTTACATACTCCTACATACAATAGACAAATATTAGTTTGCCCTATGTTTGATCATCTACCCTTTAAATATATTTTACATTTAACTCAATTTTAACTAAAATCAATTTTACGAAATCAATTTCACTAATGACAAGATGTAACTCTATCAACCAATTGACCAAATCAAATAACGTTGAAAGCACATGTAACAAAAAGGTGGAATTTCATCCATCACCGACTAATGAATAAAATCCCATAAATAAAAATGGAAACTTTATCATATGGGGCATTCAAATTTTCCATACCCAAATATCAATTAGCATAATTTAAAGCATTAAAAAACATATAACAAAAAATTGAGAAAGAGAGTAAGAATTGGAACCTGTTTTCGAAGTGAATCACATGAAGTATGTACCTCCGTAGCTGAAAAACAAAAACAAAAAAACTGAAAATTTGAATAGAAAAAGTGATGAATGAATGTTTCTGGGTGAAATCAGATTGGTTGTTTGACGATGAAGACAGGCCGTCTGCTCACCGGGGACGGACGACTTTATAATTGCTTGTTTCCTTTTTTTCTTTAAAAAATAAAATTATATTAATGAAATCAAATAAAAAACATTAAATTAAAAAAAAATCAAACTTTGTACCTATTTTTTCTCTGATCTAATAAAAAAAATATAAATAATAAAATATTGTTATGTAATAAAATAAAATATTTAAAAAAACAAAATTATAATAATAAAATCAAACAAAATATCAAAGTTAACGCGGTTGAGTAGGTGTGTCAAAATAAATAATCGTGTTATATTATTTTAACAATTCACTCCTATTCTTTCTTCCAATTTAATAAATAAAAATATTAATTGATCGCCCTTTTCTTTGATTTACCGTCTAGTGCAACATAAAAATAGGAGAGTTGTTAACAAAATAATATTAAGTGCTAATTTAAAATAGGAGTGAGTTATTAAAATAATATAACACGCTATTTATCTTGGCATATCTACACAGTCTAATTAACTTTGATATTTTTGATTTTATTATTATAATTTTGATTTTCTTAAAAATATTTTTTTATTACATTAACAATATTTTATTTTTATTATTATTATTTTTATTATTTGTTATTTATTAGATTGGAGTAAAAATAGGAGGGAGTTGTTAACAAAATAAAAATGTGTTGATATTTTATCTGGAAAATATTAAGGACACGTTGTTTGTTTTGACATATCTAGTCAACCACATTAAGTTTGATGTTTTTTTTTTCAATTTAATGTATTTTATTAGATTTTATTAATATAATTTTGTTTTTTTAAATATTTTAATTATTTTTTATTAATTAATTTAACAATTATTCAATTGTTAAAATTAAAAAAAAAATAATCTTAGTACATGGTCGCATCTCCGGGTGCAAAAAAATTAATCTTAGTACATGGTCGCATCTCCGGGTGCAAAAAAATTAATCTTAGTACATGGTCTTATTCAATTACCAATTCTTCTGAACAATTGGTAATTTCTCGAGATGCGACCTCCTAAAAGTAAGAAAAAAAAAAAAGAAAAAGACAATTTAATATATTTTGTTATGAACAATTTAGTTACATTTTCAAAAAAAAAGGATATTTACATTGAAAAAAATCCACTAACTGCGTACTTTTTTAAGAGAGGAAGTCATGTGTACTTGTTTTGAGATGTAAAAATCATAGGGTATGTTTATGGTCAGCAAAATAAATGTACTAACCTAGATTAACCTATACATTGATTTTATTTTCTTTCTAATGTCTTTGACTTTAAAAAAAAAAGATTTTAGCAAAAAGAAAAAAGTCAAAGATATGAATTACTATATATTTTTATTTGTTGTTTTTAAATTTCAAAATAATATTAAATGTTATTTTATCAAATTTATTCCTGTTTATTTATTGCAAAAAGATAAATTAACATGTTGAAATAATAAATAATTAAGAGTAATATAAAAAAAGATAAAATTATTTATGAAAAATAGTAAAATTTAATAGTTTGTATAAACAATTTTAAAGCAACAATTAAAAAAGAAAGAAGATACTAATAAAACAAATATACACAGCAAAAGGTAATTGAAAAGTATTCTACTAGTATAATATAATAAGAACTCTTTAATTAACATGTGAAAAAAGAAGAAAATAAATAAAGAATGCAAGTTAAGGTTTTCTACATTCTTCCAAGAGAAGTGCTTCAATGCAACAAAGGAGATGGTAACAGTAGGGTTGAGATGAACACCAGAGTTATGACCAGTTGATAGAATTATGATCATAACAGCAAGTCCACTAGCTCCAGCACATCCAATTAGTGTCTCTGAATTTTCAACCTTTTGGTTCACTATTGCAGTTCCCATTTCAGCAAATATTACAATGAATGTGCCTATAAACTCTGCTCCAACCTATAGTAATAACTTGAATGAATTTATGTTGAAGTCGAATCAATTGAAAGTATTTAAATTTAATAACAATTTTTTCGTCATATTTTATTTATCTTTTAATTTAATTTTAGATTACTAAAGTCCTCTCTTTGAGTATTAGAAGTAAAAAATTAGTTCTACTAATTAGCTGCAATAATTAGTTAGTTACGCTAATTAGATATACTAGTTAGTTAGTTAAACTAATAAGTTATATTAATTAGATATAACTAACTTTTTATATCTACTACTCATAATCAGAAGATTAAAACAAAAATCTAGAACATGAGTTTTGATGTCTTCTTGACAACTAAGGTTGTATTAACTATATTTAACTTTAATTCTCTATAATATCAAAAATACGACACAAATGTAAATGAAATGTACCTTTTTAGCAAGAGGCATATGAGCAGGTGGCAGTGGCAAAGCACAAGACACTCTAGGTAAAGAACCATTGATAGGAATGGGCTGGGCCCCCGAGTGATGAGGGGGATCTCTTAGTAAACAGAGATGAGGTGAGGCCTAAGCAATGACGAGTATATGTGAAAAAGAAAAAGAAAGGGAATGCATGAAAAGTGTGATTGCCTAGCTGGCATAGTGAGTTAATATTCCACTAATAAATAGGAGTGTGTGGGGAGGTAGTTGGATGGTTTTTTCGTTTTTCAGTTACACCTTAGAGGTTGGGCAGTGAGAGAATTGTTTTCTCTAACTGAGGAGCATTAGCTCTGGAATCATCTTATGTTTTCATATCAAATAATACAATAATTCTCTTCATCTAATTCTATCTTACTTCTGCTCTATCAATTGGTCCGACCTGCTACGTTCATGCGAACCAGAATGGACGCAAGAATCACCGGAGTGGAGGAGCGTTTGGGACGAGTGGAGGCCAACATTGAGTCGTTACGTGACTTCATTGGTTCTGAAATTTAGAGAGCTTTGACGTTGCGTGACACATCTCAGGACAACATTGCAGCGGTCCCCTCACCGTTAGATGAATTCCGTTTAGCTACGAAGAAGGTGGAATTGTCGGCGTTTACTGGTGATGATCCAGTTGCTTGGATCGCTCAAGCAGAAACGTATTTCGACGTACAACGCATTTCTGCAGACGTGAGGATTCAATTGACGAAGCTTAGTATGGAAGGTCCTACAATTCATTGGTTCAATTTATGGCATGATTCTACGGAGGATCTGTCTTAGGAGAGTTTGACGGAGGCGTTGATAGTTCGTTTTGGTGGTGGTCGTTTGGAGAATCTCGATCAGTGGAGGATTACATTGCTGAATTCGAATTGTATTCTTCACAGTGTGGCCGTTTACCAGAACAATAGTTTCTTGGTTATTTCATTGGTGGTTTACGTCATGACATTCGTTCTCGTGTGCGTACCTTCAGGCCTAATAATCGTTACTTAGCGATGCAATTGGCTCGTGATGTTGAGAGTGAATTTGCTGCTGTTTCGGGGCAGGGATCTGGATCTCGCTGCAAACTGGGTCAAGGTTCTTGGGCCCGATTTCAAAAACCTAATTGGGCCAATCGTGAAGGGGAATGGAACAGATCTGCAAACCCTAACCAGATTAGCAACAATGTGGGTAAAATGCGTACCGGGTCGGGTCTTGGATCTCAAACTGGGTCAACACACCCTCCCAATTCTACTCCACCTTCACGTCCAAACTCTGGTGACGTTTCGCGCCGTCACTCACGTGGCGTTCGCCATTTACCAAGTGCAGAGATTAATGAGCGTCGCGCGAAGGGACTCTGTTTTCGTTGCAATGAAGATGAGATCCCCTCCACCAATGCGCAACGAAGCAGTTACGATTGATTATCTTGGGGGACGATGAAGTGGTCAACGATGAAGGAGAAATTGTGGTGCTGGAGGCTGAGTCGGAAGAAGAGATTGCACAAGAGGAGTTAGAATGTAAAGGGATGGGAGTTTTTGGTGTATCCACCACTCCAAACCAGGTTCGCACAATGAAAGTAGAGGGTTGTTTGCAAGGTGCACCTATTTTGGTTCTTATGACAGTGGAGCTACGCATAATTTCATATCTCCTAAGGTGGTTGAAGCTCTGGGACTGCCTATGGTACCTTCTACTCCCTTGGGTGTCAAGTTAGGAGATGGTCATCGTGTCCTAACTATGGGTAGGTCTAAGGGAATTCAGATGGATATGGGAACAGTGTAGATTTGTTTTGATGCTTATGTGTTGGAGCTAGAGGGTGTGGATCTGATTTTGGGAGTTGTTTGGCTGGAAACTTTGGGGAAGGTGACCATAGATTGGAAAGAAATGTCTATGGTGTTCAACCATAAGGGCAGTATGGTGAAACTCCTTGGCCAAGCCTTAGATGAGAAGATGGCTACTTTCCAAAGCATCATCACTTCTTTCGGGCTGATAACAGGCTGCGAATGGCCTACCTTGATGGAGGTGGTAGGTTCACAAGTGCCTCGTGTCTCAGATCAACAGACTAAGGATTTGCAAAGGTTGCTAGATCAATTTGCTATTGTATTTAAAGAAATCCAGGGTCTTCCTCATACAAGAAAGACTAGCCATTCCATTGAACTTTTGCAGGGTGTTGTTCCGGTAAGTGTGAGGCCTTACAAATATCCTCATCTACATAAGGATAAAATTGAAAAACAGATTCAAAGCCTTATGCATTAGGGGGTGATTAGAAACAGCACTAGTGCTTTCTCTAGTCCCGTTATTTTGGTCAAGAAGAAGGATCAATCTTGGCGAATGTGTGTAGATTACAGTGCACTTAACAAGGTTACAATTCAAGATAAGTACCCTATCCTTGTGGTAGATGAATTGTTAGATGAGTTACATGGCTCGGGTTATTTCTCTAAGATTGATCTAAAATCTGGTTATCATCAAATTCGTATGAAAGAAGAGGATATTCATAAAACTGCATTTCGTACTCATGAGGGTCACTATGAGTTTATGGTGATGTCATTTGGCCTTACCAATGTTCCTGCAACCTTTCAATCAGTGATGAATGATATTTTTAAGCCTTTTTTAAGGAAGTTTGTATTGGTTTTTTTTGACGACATACTAGTGTACAACACTAGTTGGACTGCTCATTTGCAGCACTTGGAGATGGTTTTAAACATTTTGAAACAACATCAATTTGGGGCTAACGGAAAGAAGTGTGCTTTTGGTAAACACCAAGTTGAATACTTGGGCCATGTCATTTCCAAAGCAGGGGTTGCTGTGGATCCTGCCAAGGTTAGCAGTGTGTTACAACGTCAAGGGGGTGAGAGGTTTTTTGGGATTAACGGGTTACTACAGAAAATTTATAGCTAACTATGGGAATATTGCTAAACCCTTGACCGAGTTGACAAAGAAGGATGGTTTTAGATGGAATGATGCGGCTGCCGAAGCTTTTGAGAAATTGAAAGTAGCTGTTACAACTGCCCCCAGTTTTAGCCCTGCCTAATTTTAAATTTCCTTTTGAAATTGAATGTGATGCCTCAGGAAAAGGGGTAGGGGCTGTTTTGTTGCAATCTAAACATCCCATTGCGTATTTTAGCAAGGCTTTTGAATCATCTAGGTTATCTAAATCAGCCTATGATAAGGAGTTAATGGCTTTGGTGTTAGCTATTCAATATTGGAGACATTATTTGCTAGGAAGGCGGTTTGTGGTTTATTCTGATCAAAAGAGCCTAAAACACTTGTTACAGCAACGTATTACCACAGCAAATCAGCAGGAATGGATGGCTAAGTTGCTGGGTTTTGACTTTGAGGTGGTGTATAAGGTGGGAGTGGAAAATAAGGTGGCTGATGTTTTATCTAGACAACATGAGGATGCTGAAATTCACGCTCTTAAATCCTATCCTATTTGGCAGCAGAGCAGCCAATTGCAACAAGAGGTATCGCAGGATCCCTGGCTTAAAAGCATTGTGGAGGCTATTCAAAAGGATCCTACTGCTAAACCTGGGTTTTCCTTAAAAGGTGGCATCTTATTCTACAAAAATAGGTTAGTTATACCGGCTAACTCACCACTTATTGAGGATCTACTTAAGGATTTTCATTCCTCCCCTAGTGGGGGTCACTCCGGCTACCTACGCACTTATAGGAGAATGGCAGGCACGTTATATTGGCAAGGGATGATGAAAAGGGTGCAAGATTTTGTGAAAGCTTGTGACACTTGTCAACGCCAAAAATATGCCGCGACTACGCGTAGTGGGTTACTACAGCCACTACCTATTCCAGTTTTGGTGTGGAGTGAGATATCTATGGATTTCATTACTTGTTTACCCAAAAGTAATGGATTTGAAGCTATTTTGGTGGTGGTGGATCGTCTCTCCAAGTATAGTCATTTCATTCCTCTTAAACATCCATTTACTGCTCGCTCCATTGCTGCTATTTTTGGGAAGGACGTGGTTAGACTACATGGAATTCCGGAGTCGATTCTGAGTGATCGTGACCCCTTGTTTGTGAGTATTTTTTGGAAAGAGTTGTTCAAGCTAGTAGGCACGGTGCTTAAAGAGTTTGGAGTCTGACACGGGGGACATTATTCCTGTTAAGGTTTTGTCATGGAGGGATAAGTTTGATGGTGGGCAGCATAAGCGAGAATGGTTGATTCAATGGGAAGGCATGGATGTTGGAGATGCTACTTGGGAAGAGGAACTGTTGCTGAAGAGTCAATTCCCTGATTTGCGCCTTGAGGACAAGGCTACTGTTGAAGGTGGGGGTGATGATAGGAATGGGCTGGGCCCGACGAGTGATGAGGGGGATCTTTTAGTTAACAGAGATGAGGTGAGGCCTAAGCAATGGCGAGTATATGTGAGAAAGAAAAAGAAAGGGAATGCAGGAAAAGTGTGATTGCCTAGCTGGCATAGTGAGTTAATATTCCACTAATAAATAGGAGTGTGTGGGGAGGTAGTTGGATGGTTTTTTCATTTTTCAGTTACACCTTAGAGGTTGGGCAGTGAGAGAATTGTTTTCTCTAACTAAGGAGCATTAGCTCTGGAATCATCTTATGTTTTCATATCAAATAATACAATAATTCTCTTCATCTAATTCTATCTTACTTCTACTCTATCAACCATTTTCCAAATTCCATTCTTCAACAGCAAAACAATTCATATTCTTGAAAAGTGATTTCTTTCTACCAACAGAGTGATATCCATTTTTCTCAGACCTTAAGCTACCAAAAAGAAGGGCACCGGGTGTTGCACTTGCAGGTGTAGAAGGTATTGATGGAATTTCTTCATTGTCTATATCTCTCTTACTCTAATAAACTTTAATTATATTAATTAAATTAATAATAACCCAAAAACAAAGTGTAGAGATAGAAGACCTCGAGATTGATGCTTCAATTTTTTTGTTTGTCTTAATATGTTAATTGTGAGGAGGGTGCATAACTATGGTAATGCATATATATAGGAGTAGAATTGGTGGGGTAGCTTTCTTAGGAAGGTGCGTATGTCCATAAGAACAATTTTGATACATAGATGTCGTAAAAAATTTACACTGTCAATTAATCATATTATCTATATAATTTTTAAGTTAGATATAATAAAAGTTAATTTGCTTAAATATTTTAATATATTTGATTGATTGATAATGTGACTATACACAATTGAGTGTAGATTAGTTCAAAGATCTAAACTTGTATGAATATTTCATAAATCTACTAAAAAACCAAATGGTTAAATTATAGTGATTTCTTAACTGAAAGAGAATCTATAATTTTATGTAAAAATCGATGTACTCGATTGAAATCAAGGGAACATAAAAATATGCAATATGGTTGGTGAAATTGTATAATAGAGTAAATATTAATTTGCTTTTGAGGTATTTTACTTTTGTACTTATTATATCCTTGCTTGTTTAATATGTATGAATCAATTAATGCTGTAAAAGTAATAGGTAGGGAAAGATTCAAGAATTTGTCCATAACCAACCCATATTGTACCAACATGAGAACATCCAAGGATAACTCAAAAAAAATGGCCACTTATTTCCACTACTACACTCCTATGCAAATCACATCACCATGTGCTCCAAAGAATTGTTTTTATAAATATGAATATGAGAATAGAGAGACATATAAACACGTGTCTATGGTTCATTAGTAGTCATGCTACTATATGTTAAGATTTTTCTTTTAAATTAAAAAATGAAAAATTTAATAACAATAACATATTTCTCTCATATGGAAACTCACATCTTCTATCGTATGGAAATCACATTTTTAAATAATTCAATTTGAGTTTCAATTAGTAAAAAAAATTATGTATTTTAAGGATAAAGAAGTGTATATTAGCCAATAAGAATTTAGCTCATATGTATCTCACAATGATCTAAGTTCCAATTTTGTTGTTGATACGAAGATTTCGTTAGAGAGTGTGTTGTTAAAACTTCTTAATATATAATTATTTGTGCAAGTATATTTTTATTTGTGGAATTTTATTTGGTCCAGGTTAACTCCTAAAACTTAAGTCACCTAAACTTTTTATTTTCACAACAAAAAAATTATGTTTTGAAAAAAGTGTCTTGTTAGTCATCCTTATTAGAAAAGACGATAGACTCAAGTTAGACCTGACTTCTTTTTTTTTTAAACAAACAAGACCAAGACTTCTAAAAAAAATCTATTTAGTTAAAAAAGTCAGACTACATATCATATATAAAACCTTTTAAATCTATGAGGTCGACTCTTTAAATAAATATAAATAATATTTTTTATTACTACTATAATTATTATATTAAATTTTGATCTTTTTGTTAGATATTGAACTTTTAGTAATTTAAGCATATTAACCTTATTTAGTTTTTGACATATTTAAATGTATTATTATAAGATAGAATTGAAGTAACATGTCATTTAAAGTCCAATTATTTAAAATGTCATCTTAAATATCAAAATGGAACTTAATTTTATTTACATATTAACTCGTCAATCTATTTAAAATACGTTTGATTACTTAATCAAAAATATTAAAATGAAATAGGCTTTTAAGTAGACTAACAAACCATACCAGACTTCCATCAATGTCAGACTCAGACCTAAAAAGTAAGCTTACGATAGACAATAAACTAGACTTATGCCTTGAATTTTTTTTGATAGGACAGGTCTTGCAAAGCCTAGCTCGGTCTAAGGGTGCTCGCGGTGCGGTTTAGATCAGTTGAGGCAAAAACCCATCCGACCTAAAGATAAAATTACACGTGGTTCGGTTTGGATTACAAGTTTAAAAAAATTTGATCCGATCTACTTTCAAGCGGTTTTATTTGGATTGGTTTTTGAATATCCAAATTACAATTGTAAAAGAAAAATTATTAATATTATAAAGACACAGTAAAATAATAGATTTGATTCAAAACATAACATAAAATTTAACATTAGAGAATAACAATAATCAATTATATTTGATATACATGAAATAGCAACTAAAAATATAATCAATTCTCTTGACAAGTATAAATTAATATACTTCAGAAAAATTCACTTTTGCAGTGCCCATAATCTTAAACAAACATGCTTTTATTCAATGTCTTTTTTGGGTAGTCGCTATCAGTTTTATTGATCACATATCACGAAAAAATAATAGTTTATTCAAATTTTACTATGCAACAGTGTTATAGCCGCTATTTAACAATATTTTATACTAATATTTTAATATGTGAATGATCAAAAGGAAAATGATTAAAATGCCAAAATCCATGATTATAAGAGACATAACATAGGGAGGCGATTGCTGACGTTGCTGAGCATTGAATTGATACCACCGAATGTTGAACGTTGGAAGACAAGTGCCCCTAGTGTTGCTTGTGCTTGTGAAATTACATTGTCCATCTGCGGAACAGGAACAAGCAAAACAAGACTACCACAATTGAAGATCAAATCGAATTTAAAAAAAAAAAGGAATTGTTGGAAAAGCAGTACATAGATTTTAGCCTTTCATGCATATGAAATTCCACAATGGCCTAAAGATTCGAAGGCTTTTATTGTAATAATTCAGTATTGATACACTCGAAGAACCAGACTTTCGTTTAATGGGGATCAAAACAGGTTCTTCCAATCCAACACTTAAAATCACATTCACTAGATAATCCGCCAAAGTACCGATAAAAAAATCACGAGCAAAAATCACTTTCCCAAGAATAGTATATAATCTACAAGAGTTTGAAAAAAATTTATAAGCTAACATACTAATGTGGCTAAAGCATTCCACTAGGAATAAATGGATTCAAAAGCAAGAAAACAACGTTTTCTATTAGAAAAGCCAAACAATAGTTTTATATGACTGACATGTCCGGTATTTCGGCTGATAGAAGCATGCTCTTTTAGAAGTGTATGCTGTTAAAATTCGGCACTCTCTTCCAAGTCTAATCTCGTCCGATCAAATTCTTTAAAATCATCTAAAAGTGAAGCATGTTCTTGCTTAGCTCGAACACTTGAGCGAAGATGATAAAACTCCTACAGGTCAATTACATCTAAGCTTAGTGCATAGTAATTATCAAAAACAAATAAAACATTACAAAGCATAAAGAAAACTAGAGTCGATTTCGAAGATCTAGGAGCAATTCACAAATCTGTATCAAATATCAACTAGCTAACAATATCATGAAACTGAATAATAAGGCATAGGCTCACGCAAAATGATATTGGTTAAAATAATAACTGCGTGATATCTTGAAGAATTTCTTGGTGTCTAGTCAAAGTATGAGAAACCATATCTGAACCACCAGATGATACCCAAGCTTGCATCTGTGAGTTTACTTGATGGAGTTGGTTTATTAATCGCTCAATCCAAGACTCTAGATTACACTCTACAGCATCAGCTTTTGTCGAAATATTAGAAGAAACTAATTTACGATAAGCATTCATCTGCTCATCCAATTGAGTTCGATAGATAAGCTAAAATAAGTCAATCCAAACTGGCAGATTACCTAATCTTCCATGATGAGAGGACTTGGCAATCCAAGAAAACTATGTTAAACAAATACTACATGAATTGCATGCTTGAAGATTGTAAAAGTCTATTGAGTCAACACAACTAAAATTGCATGATAGTATGTTAGCTTTCCATTGCGACTCTAGCAAATACTCATGCATAAAAAATTCAAGATGGTTTCTAAGTTGTAAGTTGCAACAAAAGTTACCATTCAAATGCATGAAAGTTGCCTCTAAGCTTCTATGGATAAGAAGGTAGTGCAGTAACTACCGAGAGAGGCTTATCTAAGAAAATCCACTTATTTTAACAATTCATTGCAAAAATTTACATATATAAACCAAAAGCAATAATACAATTTACAAGTTATTGGTTTAGTCGCTCAAAATCACTTTTTAGTTTCTAAAGAAATTATATTCATCATTTAATGTTCCAATTTCGTAAACTATAAAACCAAATTCTGTTGGGTGGGATCACTCCCCAAGTGGAACCCACCAAATTTATTATTATTATTATTATTGAAATAAAAGAAAAAGAAAAAAAAAGGAATATATGGTTTATTGGGCTTGACCCATGTAAAGGAAAATAAAAGGAAGGAAAGGGATCTCAAATCCCTAAGGCAATCGCAAAACGCAAAGGCAAACAACCAAAACAGCAACAGTAACCGCACGCACTACAGCCAGAGAAAAGGAATTCAGTTCCGGTGGTGGTAGAGTAGAGTTACTTTGGGATACCCACTTTAGTGGAAGATTGTTATAAGGTTATTGTTGTTGATTGATATTCCCTATTGTTATTAGGAAGAGTGATTGATATTGCCTATTGTTATTAGGAAGACTCTGGTGTACCCATTAAATTATTATAGTGGAAGTTTTTACTGGACTAGGTCCCGTGGTTTTTATTCTCTCAATTTGAGGAAGTTTTCCACGTTAAAAATTGTGTTTGTCTCATTTAATTTTCTGCCAATTATTATTTTCTGTTTGGCCATTTATCTGCACAGGTGGGGGAAAAATATTCCGCATTATTGAGATAGTTATTTCTAATTATCTCTGGTTTTTCCCAACAAAGTGGTATCAGAGTTCGGTTGATTTGATTTGTGCATTTAAATGGAGGAGGAAAATAAAGGTCCGAATATGATTAAACTCAACTCTTCTAATTACACACTCTAGAAGACTCTCATGGAAGACATGCTATACAGTAAAGATTTGTATGATCCTATTGAGGGTAACACTGCTAAACCCACAGATAAATATGATGCTGATTGGAAGAAGATGAACAGAAAGGCAGTGACATTGATTAGACAGTGGTTAGATCTGAGTGTATATCCACATGTTGAAACTGAAATAGATGCTAACAAGATGTGAGAAAAATTAAAAGAGTTGTATGAACGAAAGAATGTGCAAAATAAAGCATTCTTGATTCGGAAGCTGGTGAATATGAAATACAAAGATGGGGATTCAATGGCAGAGCATATGAGTATTTTTCAGAATACAGTGAATCAATTGACAACCGCTGAAATTAAATTAGATGATGAATTGCAAGCGTTGTTATTCCTGAGTTCCTTGCCTGATAATTGGGAAGTCCTTGTTGTGACATTGACCAATTCAGCTCCAAATGGAAAGCTGAAAATGTCAACAGTTAAAGAGAGTATGTTGAATGAAGAAGCTCGAAGAAAGGAACGTGGTTTGATTGGTTCTTCCTCAAAGTCAGAAGCACTAGTTACAGAGTCACGGGGGAGAAGTCAATCTAGAAACTTCCATAGATGCGACAACTCTGAAAGCAAGTCAAGAAGCAAGTCGAGGACTAGAAAAGAAGTGATATGCTATCATTGTGGGAAATCAGGTCACATAAAAAGAAATTGCAAGTTCCTTAAGAGAGATCAATCAAGGGAAAGAGATGAAGACAAAGAGAAGAAAAATGATAAAGATACAACAGCAGTTGCATCTGTTAGTAATGTCTACATTGTTTGTGATGATAATTCCATAAACCTTGCATGTCAGGATTCAACTGGGATTATTGATTCGGGTGCCTCATATCATGTTACTCCTAGGCGTGATTTCTTCTCATCTTACAATGTTGGTGATTTTGGCATGGTAAAAATGGGAGATGAAGGAGTATGTAAAATTATTGGTATGAGAGATGTTTGGGTTGAAACTGGGATTGGTTGCAAGCTTCAATTGAAGAATGTTAGACATGTTCCTTATATTCGTCTAAATTTGATTTCGGTGAAAGCCTTGGATATTGAGGGATATCACACTTACTTTGGTGGTGGTGGTATATGTAAAATCACCAAAGGGTCCCTAGTGGTTGCAAAGGATCAAAGCTCCACGTCTCTCTATAGGATGCCTACGAAGCTATGCAAGGAAGAAGTGAATGCAATTGAAGACGCCTCTTCTGATTTATGGCATATGCGCCTTGGTCACTTGAGTGAGAAAGAACTCAATATACTTGCGAAGAAAAATTTTCTTCCTGTGAAAGGTACATCTCTAAAAACTTGCACTCATTGTTTTGCTGGGAAACAACATAGAGTTTCTTTTCATAATACTGGTCCTCATAGGAGGCAAAATATTATTGATTTAGTTCATACTGATGTTTGTATGATGGATAGTAAATCTCTTGGTGGTGCATCGTATTTTGTTACTTTTATTGACGACCACTCTAGAAAAGTGTGGGCATTTTCTTTGAAATCTAAAGACCAGGTACTTGGAGTCTTCAAGCATTTTCACGCAAGTGTTGAAAGAGAAAAGGGAAGGAAATTGAAATGTGTTCGATCAGATAACGGTGGTGAATACATAGGTCCGTATGAAGAGTATTGTAGAGAATATGGAATCAGGTTTGAGAAGACAGTTCCAAAGACACCTCAGCATAATGGTGTTGCAGAGAGAATGAATCGTACAATTAATGACAGAATCAGATGTATGCTCTCTCATGTAAAATTATCGAAATCCTTTTGGGGTGAAGCAATGAAAACTGCAGTGGATTTGATCAATCTTTCTCCTTCTATTCCACTTGATGGTGATGTTCCAAATAGAGTGTGGACGGGGAAAAATGTCTCTTACCGTCATTTGAAAGTGTTTGGCTGCAGATGTTTTGTTCATGTTCCAAGAGATGAGAGGTCCAAACTTGATAGTAAATCCAAATAGTGTATATTCGTCGGTTATGGTGATGAAGAATTTGGTTATAGATTGTGGGATCTGGTTGACAAGAAAATTATCAGAAGCCGAGATGTGATATTTCTTGAAGACCAGACTATTGAAGATTTTGATAAAGCTGAGAAACAGAAACCAAATTCCAGAAGTTACATTGATGTTTCGCCTATGCCCCCTGCAGAAACTTTTGGTGAGCAGCTGGTACCTGCTCACCAAGATGAGCAGGTACCAGCTGAGCCACCAGACGAGTTTGAGTTGAGAAGATCTACTAGAGAACGTCAACCTTCTCAAAGATATCCTCCACACGAGTATGTGATGATCACTGATAGTGGAGAGCCAGAGTACTATCAAGAAGTTATTACAAATGTTGATAAAGAAAAGTGGTTGAAGGCCATGCAAGAAGAGATGAACTCCTTGCATGAGAATCACACATTTGATTTGGTGAAGTTGCCTAATGGCAGAAAAGCACTCAAGAACAAATGGGTATACAAGATAAAGGCAGAAGAGAATAGTTCTCAACCAAGATACAAAGCAAGATTGGTTGTGAAAGGTTTTAATCAGAGAAAAGGTATTGACTTTGATGAAATTTTTTCACCTGTGGTGAAGATGTCCTCTATCCGAGTTGTACTTGGGTTGGCAGCTAGCTTGAACCTAGAAGTTGAACAACTTGATGTGAAAACTGCATTCCTTCATGGTGATTTGGAGGAAGAGATCTATATGGAGCAACCAGAGGGTTTCGAAGTCAAAGGTAAAGAGCAGCTTGTGTGTAAATTGAAGAAAAGCTTGTATGGGCTCAAGCAAGCACCCCGACAATGGTACAAGAAATTTGATTCTTTCATGGAGAAACATGGGTACGGTAAAACTACTTCTGACCATTGTGTGTTTGTCAAGAAATTCTCTGATGGTGATTATATTATTCTTCTGTTATATGTGGATGACATGTTGATTGTTGGTCATGACACTAAGAAGATTCAATCTCTAAAGAAAGATTTGAACAAGTCTTTTGCAATGAAAGACTTAGGTCATGCAAAGCAAATTCTGGGCATGAGAATTACTCGTGATAGGAAGAATAATAAATTGTGGTTGTCTCAACACAATTATATTGAGAAAGTGTTAGAGAGGTTTAACATGAGCAATTGTAAACCTGTCAGTACTCCACTTGCTACTCATTTTAAATTGAATTCTGATCAATGTCCTACAAGTGAGAAAGACAAAGAAGAGATGAAAAAGGTTCCTTATGCATCCGCAGTTGGTAGTTTGATGTATGCTATGGTATGCACAAGGCCAGATATTGCTCATGCAGTTGGAGTTGTTAGTCGGTTTCTCTCTAATCCTGGTAAAGATCATTGGCAAGCCGTAAAGTGGATTCTCAAATACCTCAGAGGCACTTCCAAAGTGTGTTTATGTTATGGAGGTGGTGAACCTGTGTTGGATGGCTACACAGATGCAGATATGGCAGGTGATCTTGATTCTAGAAAATCTACTTCTGGTTATATGATGACGTTTGCAGAGGGAGCTGTGTCTTGGCAATCAAGATTACAAAAGTGTGTTACTTTATCCACTACTGAAGCTGAGTACATTGCAGCAACTGAAGCTTCCAAAGAACTCTTGTGGATGAAGAAATTCCTACATGAGTTAGGCCTCAAGCAAGATAAGTTTGTGTTATTCTGTGACAGTCAGAGTGCAATTCATCTTAGCAAGAATCCGACTTTTCATGCAAAGTCGAAGCATATTGAGGTGCGGTATCATTGGATACGAGGCGCACTGGAAATGAAATCACTTTTAATTGAGAAGATTCATACTGATGAGAATGGTTCAGATATGATGACGAAGACCTTGCCTGTGTCAAAGATGATATACTGTAGAAAGAAGGCAGGCATGGTTGAGCAGTACCTTTCCACTTGAGTCGTGAGGGGGAGATTTATTGGGTGGGATCACTCCCCAAGTGAAACCCACCAAATTTATTATTATTATTATTATTATTATTATTATTATTATTGAAATAAAAGAAAAAGAAAAAAAAAGGAATATATGGTTTATTGGGCTTGACCCATGTAAAGGAAAATAAAAGGAGGGAAAGGGATCTCAAATCCCTAAGGCAATCGCAAAACGCAAAGGCAAACAACCAAAACAGCAACATTAACCGCACGCACTACAGCCAGAGAAAAGGAAAGGAATTCAGTTCCGGTGGTGGTAAAGTAGTTTTACTTTCTATGAGAGTTACTTTGAGATACCCACTTTAGTGGAAGATTGTTATAAGGTTATTGTTGTTGATTGATATTCCCTATTGTTATTAGGAAGAGTGATTGATATTCCCTATTGTTATTAGGAAGACTCTGGTGTACCCATTAAATTATTTATTAGGAAGACTCTGGTGTACCCATTAAATTATTATAGTGGAAGTTTTTACTGGACTAGGTCCCGTGGTTTTTATTCTCTCAATTTGAGGGAAGTTTTCCACGTTAAAAATTGTGTTTGTCTCATTTAATTTTCTGCCAATTATTATTTTCTGTTTGGCCATTTATCTGCACAGGTGGGCGAAAAATATTCCGCATTATTGAGATAGTTATTTCTAATTATCTCTGGTTTTTCCCAACAAATTCCTACACCATGAATCGTCAACCAAATTATCGCAGACGCAGAATCTTTGGTTTCTTTTTCTGAAAAAAAACACCTTTTGCTTTGAAGTACAATAACTCTGGTGAGATACTTTTAAACAATATTAGTCTGACTCAAATTCACTCTATGTGGGTACACAATATAGATTACAATGCAAATAACCTTATTTATTTCCCAAACAAACATGGTACAATTAAACAATTTACTTTAGGGCTCCAGCAAAAAAAAAAAATTATGGGGAGGTAGAAATTTCATAGTAAGTGAATATTTAGTTTCTCATTGATTTTAAGAGTCATAATATTATATCAATATGTTTTTGTAACAAAATGTGTGAAAAAGGTAATATTGTACACATAATATGACTTAAAGTTAAAAGACCTATTCAAGATAAAAAATACTTCAATAACTAACATGGTACAATTAAACAATTTAATCTTTACCCTCAATGGTTACTATACTAATATTTTAACAACATCTCGAATTCAAATTTGAGATTTTCGTAGTTTGAGATTTAAAGTTTAGTCGTAAAACTATTTTAAAAAAAATGTATATATATATTTAAGATTCTTTATTCAAAATCTTTTAAATTCTTAATTTAATATTACCTTCTAAAATATTGTCACCACCGAGAAA
The DNA here is from genome assembly GCA_037974755.1 of Cicer yamashitae. NCBI lineage: Eukaryota > Viridiplantae > Streptophyta > Magnoliopsida > Fabales > Fabaceae > Cicer > Cicer yamashitae. The sequence continues at coordinate 25,653,885 of JBBPBQ010020323.1, forward strand.
AAGAATAAAAAGATTTGTATTGGCTAGTAAGGAATGATGGCCAATACGGCGATAATTGAACTCGAGAGAAACAGTGGTAAGGAAGTGGAAGAAATAGTGAAATTGGAGAGAAAGATATTTCCGAAACACGAATCACTCGCTTCCTTCTTTCACAACGAACTCAAAAAGAAGAACAGTGGATTGCTTTATCTTCACGTTGATGGCGAACTTGCCGGCTATGTCATGTATTCTTGGCCTTCTTCCTTGTACGCTTCCATCACCAAGCTCGCAGGTTCCAACCCTACTCTTTGTTTTCATTGATCCAATTTACGAATTCATTGTTGCATTTAAAGTTAAATTTCATCCTTCCATTTAAAGTTAAATTTCATCATTCCAGTGTAAGCTTTTGTTTCTTGTCGGTATAAATTTAAACTATGGTATAAATTTAAACTATCAAACTATGCCTATAAGCTGTTTGAAAAATTGTCTACGAGTTCTTTGTTTTATTGAAATTGTAATAGTAAGACAATTTAGTTTCTTAAATTTATAAAATGACAACTTAGTCCTTTAAATTAAAAAGCTTACTCAATTTTTAGGTTCTCCACTAAAATATATTTTCACAAAACATCCCTCAAAATCAATAAAATAAAAACCAATTGTCTTAAATAGGTGAGTTCAGTGGATTGTTTGTGTAAAATTATTCCACATCGATGCCAATAACAATGCATCATTTTGCCACATAAATCTATTTTGAAACTGCATTTCAAAAATAATGGTAAAACACCTGCACGGACATGGGTATGAAATAATATACAATGTTTTGGTTTTACTATAGTGAAGGAGCAATGGAGGAAGCAAGGACATGGAGAGGCTCTATTGAAAGCAGCAATTGAGAAATGCAGGACAAGAAAAATTTCGCGTATATTGCTTCATGTAGATCCGTTAAGGACCCCTGCACTGAATCTGTACAAGAAGCATGGTTTCCAAGTTGATTGTTTGGTTGAAGGTTACTACTCTTCTGATAGAAATGCTTATAGAATGTACTTGGACTTCGATTCCATTTGAAGTAGAGTTGAACAAGTATTTTTATATAGGCAAATGCTAATCACTGTCTTTAGTGTACTTGTTGTATTGAAAGTTGTGTATTAAATGTCTTAAAAGGTTCAAATTTTGTTCTTTATAATACAATTTTTTTTATTTTCTTATTGTTTAACAAGTACTTTTAGGACACTTATTAGTAAAACTCCTTTTTTATTTGATTATAACTTTTCGTGGTCAATTGAAAGAACAAATTTATAATATTGTGTTTGTATACTTTGTTGGTATGTAGAAAGAGTTGGGCTAATATAAAGCAATTAAACCTGTCTTTTTCTTTTTGAATTGATCTCGCTCTGAAAATAAATTTTCATAAAAGCTTATTAGTTTGGTGTTAATGTAAGGACTCCTTCCGTTTATGTATTTGGGTTTGTCGGTAGGTGCTAATCCTAAACATTTGTCAACTTGGAAGCCAGTGATTGACACTATTAGAAGGAGGCTTATAGCTTGGAAGAAGGGAGGGGAGAGGGAGAAGGGAGAAGGGAGGGGATGGAGAATAATTTTAAAATATTGTGTTTGGTTTAATTTAGAGAGAAGAGATATTTTAATAGAAAAAAATAATATTTATTTTTTAACTTTTGTAATGTTTAAGTTTACATTCGCTTCAAAAAGAGTTTATATTAAAAAAAGATATTTATGTTCAAATTTAAAAAATAATTTGTCCCCTTTAAATCCTCACGTTTGAAAGGAAGTTAAAATTGCCATAGGAGAATTTTTGTTCCACTGCCTTCCACTCTCCCACAACCAAGTTGAAATCTCATTTTTATTGAAAATGTATCTTATATACAATTCATTACAAGATTTCGATTCATGATTCTACATGTTCATAATTGAATCTTGATTTGATATCAACGTTTTTAAACATTTATATCTGTTTTCTTTTCAAAAGTTTCAGTTCTACAGCTTTGCAATAAAGGTGAGTTCTCTGTAGATGGTGAATCTAGGCCACCAACAACTTCCTCTATCTCTTCTGTTACTTTTCCCCACATTACACCATAAAGACCATTTGAGATTATTATGGCCCCAATTATACTGCATAGTACAAAAACAATTTACCCAAATGAACACTTCACCAATCATATAATTAAATTGGGAAATTAGAAATTAATGAGCAAGAAGAATGCCAAAATCAAATGCAAAAATTGGACTGATCATACCTTCCAACATGAAGAGTATCACCAAGGAACATAACACCCAATGCAACAGAAATAACAATTTGGAGTGGCTTGAATGAAGTTACATAGACAGGCCCCTTTAATCGCAATGACCACGCATAAACTAAATTACTTATTAATTTTCCCATAATGCCCATAAAAAAAAGTGTCATAAGAACTATACATACTTTTTCTTGCAATAGTCAATATCAGTAATTAATATTGTTGAACAAGCTTAAGAGGTGTAAGGATTAATTTGAAGTGTATCTTACAGAAGAAACAATGGAGATGAGCGAGAGATTGAGCCCTATTTTCCAAGCACTTGCATTTGGAACTGCTAACAAAGCTACCGTTGTAGATATGATGGTGGCAGTTATCGAGTAAAACAAGACTAAAGTTAATTCATCCGGGAACACTTTCAAGATATGCACCTGTGAAATAAATCAGTATTGGAATTGAAACTTTTTAGCTGTAAAATTTTGAAGCTCTCATTATATAAGAAGACACGAATAAATATTATCTTGAAGAAGATTTGGATACTAAAAAATACAGTAGCACAATTTAAAGAAGAGTTATACTAACAACTTCTCAGTTGCTCTAACATTTTTATCTTTATATATAAAAGTTTGTAATTCATTGAAGCAAAAGTTTCCCTCCTAAAATAAAAGTATTTTTAGAATTATAAAAAAATAATGTTGGTTTACATTAACAGAGAATCAAATTATATGTTGCTATGTTTCACTACTTAGAACATTGGTGTTTGATCATATTTTAGTGTATTTCTTCAAACTATTGCTCTGCAGATTACATGTTCATATTTGCTAAATAAGCTACCTAACACTTGTTTTACATTAACAGAGAATCAAAACCTATGAGGAATTGGTTGAGCAATCTTATTCCAACATATTTGATTTCTTAATGTATAATTTTGCAATTAACTATAGGTCTCAAGTTTTTGCCACTTAGGTTGGATCTTGTTTATGTATTAGTAGTATGGTAATAACAAACTTTTATCATCAATTAAAAAATTGTCAATTTTCACAATAATAATATTAATAAATAATAACCTCCATCACAGCCCAATAGGTTTTTCAGCCCTCTTACTTTGTAGAACATGGTTTCTTGGGTACTCTCATACCCAATCCATGTATGGAAAGTTTGTTGAATATTTTTTAGGATGTGACCGTTAATCTTTTATCGGCAAAAATATACCTATAGTCCTTTAAGTTTAATACAATTCTCATTTAGATCATTTAAGTTTATTTTATTCTGATTTAATTATTTAAGTTACATTATGTTTAGGTCGTTTTATAGATTTTGGAGGCTCTGTTTTAATTTTAAAAATTCAACTCTTAATAAAAAAAGTGAAATTTTAATAAATTAAAAAAATTGATAAAATAAATTTTAGTTAAAGATTTTGGAGATTCTATTTTAATTTTAAAAATTATGCTACTAATAAAAAATAAAATTTTAATAATTAAAAAAATTGATAAAATAAATTTTAGTCGCGTCATGCATATCATTTGATTAGATTAGTAGTACATGACTTTTACATATTAGATTCAAATGTATGGGTTAGACGCTCCTTAGGTGCTCCCTAATTAAAGTCGAACTAAAGAGACATCCAATAGCAAGTCATTGTGAGCACTCCAATTTAATATCGTGTGACCTAATGGACCAGATATCATATAATAAGCTTATAAGAAGATAGAAAGATACGAGTTGGTGACAGAAAAGGAAAAATTAAAAAAATAGAGAGGATTGAAAGAGATTTGGATCGAGATGACCCAAACCGATACTAACTTATTTTTGTTTTAGAAGAAATGATAAATACCATGATAAATAACTCACACAATTGTGAGGTTCTGAATTCTAAAACAGGAGAAGACGTCCAACCTAACAATATCAACATTTGTTAGTTGAACTATAACTTAAGGACAAGCTCGATACTAACTTATCTACAATATTACTTATCTCACTTAAATATAATAGGTCATATTTTGGAGAAAAACCGGCACAATATTTAGACAATTTTTTGTCACACACATAAATAAAATAAAATAAAAAAGAATTAAATAATATGACTAAATTATTTGTCTTTTAATTTTTTATGAGTTATGTGTGTCCAAACACTTTCATTTATAATTATGCCTATGTATGACTACTCTAAGTCTTGCATTAGTAATCGTACCTGTAAAATGTACCATAATGAACCCAGAAAATAAGCAGATGTGAGCAGAATGCCAGCAATGGCCCAACTTGAATCCTCTGTCTTGAGAAAGCCAATTGTTTGGTGAAGTGGTGAGGAAAGATGAGCATAAGAATTCATAATGGATGGTCCTTTGTAGAAAGTCAACACAAAAGCACCTGCTATTGATATTATGCTTCCAATTACCTTAGCATTACTACTTATACTCTTTGCAGCTAACTTTTCCATCCTTAATTTCAGTGGTTAGAGGATAAGAGGAAGCAAAATAATAAGTGGCCAATATACTAAGATGTTCATATGGTGGCTAATGTAATGTAATGCACTGCATACATGTAGCTAGTTTAAAACAATTTCCTTCTTATTCAACTTAACTAAACTATCCTTTGATTTGTTGAAATAGCATCATTGTGGTACATTAGTTTATTCAAACTTCAATTAGCTTTTTCTATTAAAGATTTAGGCTATCATATAGACAAAATTTAATGGCATTATCACAATGGCACGACGTGGGTTTTGCCTCATTCACTCCTTCCTTGGACTCTCAGCAAAAACTAAGATGGATTTGGGTCGATGTGTGGGGTAGATATTTTTTAGAGGGAGGAGTTGAACCTATGACCTTTTTGCTATTCCAACTTCTCAAAACCACCAAACTACCTTATAACTCCCGTGTGAGATAGGTAACACCTCATTTATGCCATAACTTTGAATATCAGCAAAAACTCGAACTCACACCCGCATATGATCAAAGTAAAATTTTCCATCGAAGTAGACGCAGGCTCAGATAAATACTCGTGAATACGAGTTATGTTGTCATGTGTACTCAATTGTTACAATAAGATATCACTCGATATTAGGTGTGACTTTGATGGAGTTTGTTTTTTTTTTTTACAGACAATACTAATATGTTAGTTAAATTAGTAATTTTCTACTTCACCAAGATTTGAACCTTATTTCTTTCACTCTACAATGGAATTTGTTAATAAATTTAATAACTATCTAAGTGCTTAGAAAATCCTACATTAAAAGTTAGCTACCGAGGTGTAAGAGTTAAGCCACTTAAATACTCTAATAAGCATCCCACATAATCATAATCAGACACTCCATTTAATTTTAAGTCCCTATAAAAGTGATACTGTCTTTCCACACACTAACAAGTATAATGTGTATTGTTGTAACTAAGACATTTCATTGAGTTCAAGAAAAGTAAGGCAAACTTTCCTTGAGTAAAAAAAGTTCAATAACTTAGTTTAAAATGGTAAGTAAATGCCAAGTTTAATTGTAATTAGCAAACCTGAAAGTGACAGCTAGCATGAAAGTGAAAGCAGGTACTAGATTACCAATTGCTGAAGCAAGTGTTGGTGAACTGTAATCAATGCCAATATACACTAGAATCTGAGTTAAACATCTGCATAGTAGACCCATAAAATTTCAAAGACATGAAACACAAATTACTGGTAAAAATTTAATTCATATACACTGTCAGCGTAAATAAGTTTTACATCATTAATAAATCATAAGAGTTAAGTCGTTAAAACTATTTAATTTTAATCATAATTACTTCAAAATTCACCTAAATAATTGGTTGAAATGTGCAATAGTATAAAACTTTTTGTATATGGAACTTAAACTCTAAAATCAATCAGACCTCTTTACCTAAACTAACATCAACACTAACTATAACAAAATTAAATAAACTAAAAGCCATAATAGACAATTATTGTTGTAAAGAACTCCTGGTGTTATATATAAGAAGAAAAAACAAAAATAAAAAGACTAAGGAGACTCATTTAATGTGATAACTTTGAATTTTTTTCTTAAAGTAACTTCTACATTAAATGTTTTCACACTCACTAATGTGAACATCAATTGCATTTCTAGCAAAAACCAAAGAGTATAAAAGACATTTAAGCATCAAATACACTTTAAAACTTGTAAATTTTTCTTATATTTGAGACAAAAAAATTCTCCAACATTTTTCTTATATAAGGACCGAAGGGAGTAAAGCGTAAGGCCATTTTTCCATTTACCCTATTGCCCCAAGAAGCACAATTTTGCAAATAATGGAGAAACTAAGCGGAGGAACCACTCTTGATCTGCAAATAGACATGAAAAAAAAAACATGTAGAAATTAGTCAAGTGAAGATATATACATATGTGTTTGTGATATTGCAATAAAATAATTGTGAACCTTTTCCTGCTGAAAAGAGTGAGAGGAAAGAGTACAAAAGTACCAATAGCATAAGCATAGGCAACAAAGACATGATTGTTCATTCCTTGAAGGGTAGCTGCTTTGTACAAAGTGAGTAAAGCCATGTCACTTGATTCATTTCCTATAATCACCACAATTGGCAATAAATCCATATAAAAGGACCATCTTCGTCTCATCTTTCTTTCTCACATATACACAACAATCAAAAACCTTGTTGTAGTTTAGATTTTTAGGAGTTTTTTGGTTTTTATTTTGACCATCTTTTTAACCAAAAACCAAAATGAAAATTAAGGCTGTTTGTCTTAATTTGATAATGAAATTCTTTAAAAAAAAAACAATTGATATTGATATATTATATCAAACTATGTGGTTGGCCTCAAATCGCGCGTTAGTTTTAATTAAAGACAAAATAATTAAAAATACTGAGTTTAATTACTGATCGGAACAATCATATTTTATTTATTTTATGACCGAATTTTAGAATACTAAATTTTTGTTGAGTAATCAGACTTGAGAAAAAAAATTAAATTATATCGTAGACTAGCTTATTATACTATGTTTAGCCATGCTATATAATAATTCTGATCATAGTGGTGCTGACAAGTAGTCTCAAACAATTAAACATTGATTATTATTTCGTTATTCATTTAGTCATAAAATACTAGGCCCAGAATGACTCCATGATAGCAAAAATACAAACAATCGTGAAAATGACAACTTCCCCTCAAAGATAATTTTGAATTAGCATCTTAGAAAAAATAATGTTGGCAAATGAACCATTACCACATACATCTAACATTATTTTAATTCTTTAGCCAATTGAAAGAATTGAAATGTCGCAAGAAAAGAAAAAAAAAAAACTGGAAAATGTGAAACTAATAAAAACTATGATTAATATGACCTAGTATAAAAATTTAGGATTAAATAAATTTTTAGTCTCTATAAAATTTTTGTTTTCACTTTTAGTTCCGACTTTTAAGTCAACTCATGTGTATCTTTCAAATTTTTGAATGATTTTTTGCAGAAATTTTTTGAATATTATAAATATCTTCCTTACAAAATTTAGAATTTTTAATAAAAAAATTGAATTAAATATGATTTTTTTTTGCATTTTGTATGGGACATTGTTGTAATATTTTAAACATATATGCAAAAAAATCATTCAAAAATCAGACGGGTGCACATAAGTTAACTTTAAATTATGGAGTAAAAAAAAAAAAAAGGAAGTTGACAATAAGAAAAGTAGTGGTTTTTGAAGATACAATCCTTGATGAACTGAAATGAAGGCCCAAATGCCTAGATGGCTATAAAAAGAAAAAAAATAGAACTTTGAAACTACAATTAGCCGAAATCACTAAAATGTTTGTTTGGAATGATCCTAAGAAGTATCTAGGTCTTCCTAGTATTTCGGGTAAATCTAAATCCAAAGTTCTCGAAAGGGTCCATGAGCGAATCTGTGTGAAGATTGAGGGTTGAAAGAGAGTCTTCTCAATCAACTAGGAAAGGAAATGTTGATAAAACCTATTCTCCAAGCCATATTTACCTATGCTATGTTTATCTTGAAATTCTCTAAGACGTTATGCCAAAAGCACTGTAGGAAAATAACAAGGTTTTATTAATAATCATGACTCTTTATTAGTTACTACACTGAAAGCACTATACTTTAAGGATTGTGAATTTGTGGATGCGAAAAGAAAAATGGTAGCTCGTGGGTTTAGAACAACCTTTTGGTTAGGAGATACATAATTTAGAGAAATGGGATATGGGCAATTGGAACAGGGGAGTTTTTCAAGATTACCACATACCAGTGGCTTACTGATGGTTCGTTGGCTCAATGTTAAGATGTTAGGGATGTGTAAAGGGTGAGTGAGCCTATTGATGCTAGTGACCATTGCTAGGATATCCAAAAGCTAGGGCATGCTTTCTCCCCATCTTTTGGGATTTTAGTTGTTCAGACCGAAGGTGAAAACACGAGAAGTGGAGTTCAATTGTGTTTGACTAAGTTGATAACTTTTTCTTTATTTGATTAAATTGGTTAAGACTTGATGATTTACTTGGAGTAGAAGCAATAACAAAACTAAGGAGTGCATGAATAAAGTGACACAAGTGGCTTACTGATGGTTCGTTGGCTCAATGTTCAGATGTTAGGGATGTGTAAAGGGTGAGTGCTATTGATGCTAGTAACCATTGCTAGGATATCCAAAAGCTAGGGCATGCTTTCTCCCCATCTTTTGGGATTTTAGTTGTTCAGACCGAAGGTGAAAACACGAGAAGAGGAGTTCAATTGTGTTTGACTAAGTTGATAACTTTTTCTTTATTTGATTAAATTGGTTAAGACATTGATGATTTACTTGGAGTAGAAGCAATAACAAAACTAAGGAGTGCATGAATAAAGTGACACAAGTAATTTATCATGGTTTACCATTAACTTGCTTACATCCAGTCCTTTCACTCATAATGATTTAAATCTCTAATTCAACAACTAGAATTACAAAGCACTTGACCCTCCAAGCCAATCTTCTCAAACAACCTAACAACCCCAAATTTTTGAGGAGCACTCACACCTTGACACTATCAGCAAAGTCTTCTCCACATAATCTGACAACCTCAGATTGTTGAAGGCACACTAACACCACTATCGTGTTTGAATACAAAGGTTCGGAAAATTGATTTGTTGCTTCTAACAAGCTAATTAAACAATGATTATCACACTCTAAGAAGAACACTTAGAAAATATTTCTCATTCGAACAACTATTTGCCTCATTGAACTCTAAGATGAATTTGGAATTTTTAGCTTGAGTTCTTCTATTCTTTTATGATTTTTCCATGATCTTCTTCTGCAGTCTTGAGTATCTATTTATAGATAAAATTAGGGCTTCAATTTAGTCCTTGTTTAATTCTAAATTGTTTCTTCATTCCTAGCTTAGTCAACAATGATCTTATTCAAAAATAATTCTAAAAAAAATGTTTTTTTTGATAATATGTTCTTTAGCCAATTCTTTATTTCTGATTCCAATCTGAGCAGTTCTTTTCTTCAAGAGTGATTCTGTTCGTAATTTATTCAGATTGAGTTTGTAAATTCTTCAGATTGATATTGTTCATATTTTGTTCAGATTGAGTTTGTAAATTCTTTAGATTGATACTGTTCGTATTTTGTTAAGATTGCTTTCGCAAATTCTTCATATGAAACTTCCTTCCTATTGCGTGCTTTGATCTAGGTGGAAACATAACGTTGGACTAGTTCTTGAACTTTCACAAGTAGGAATATGACTAAGTCTAATTCATTATTTTCTCTTTTGTCAAAATCTGAATCATATATTTGCTAATAATAAATGTATCTTCTTGTGAGTGTTTCTTCTTGTAACCAATTTTTGATCATGTCTTCTTGTAAATAATTCATATCTTCTTGTAAATAATTCATTTCTTCTTGTAGATAAATCTTAATCAAATCTTCTTGTAAATATTTCATATTTTCTTGTAGATAAATCTTGATCAAATCTTCTTGTAAATAATTCATATCTTCTTGTAGATAAATCTTGATCAAATCTTCTTGTAAATAATTCATATATTCTTGTGATAAATATTGATCAAAGGTTTTCTTCAATTATAAATCTGAACCAAATCTTATTTTAGATTGTCTTAAAAAATACGAATCTTCTTTCATACTATGTGAAGTCATACTATCTTATCAGAAGATTCATCATAATAATCCCATGTAGCCATTAGACTCTTCTTCTTGGGTCTGCAATCTTTCCTTTGATGTTTCCCTTCTTCTAGATTTGGACATTCCGACTTGATATGTCCAGGTTCATTGCATCCATAACATATGATGTTTTTCTTGTTAGATTTATCACCATTTCCTCTACTAGACTTCCTAGAATATCTTTGGGGAGATTTCTTCTTTATGTTGTGCCACATCTTCTGAATTTCCTCTAAGTCTCCAGTCTAATCCTCTTATTTTACTGTTGCCTTTAGAATTTTCTTCTGCTTGGATTTCAAAGCCAAGGTTGGTTGCTTTTTCTTGGGCTCATCCTCTACAAGTTTAATTTCATGTGATATGAGATAGCTGATTAATTTTTCCAACTTAAGAGTATTCATATCCTTTGATTCCTAAATGGCAGTGATCTTAAGTCTCTTCTTGCTTGGCAGACTTCTTAATATCTTCTTCACATGATCAGCAGTAGTATAACTCTTTTCAAGTATCCTTAATCCTGAGACCAGAGTTTGGAATATGGAAAACATTGTTTCAATGTCTTCATATTCTTTCATCTTGAATAGGTCATACTTTTTGACTAGGAGGTTGACCTTTGCTTCTTGAACTTGTTTGCTTCCTTCATAGGTAAGAATCAGACTGTCATGAATACTCTTTGATATCTCCTTGTTGATGCACTTGTGAAACTCCTTGAAAGTGATTGCATTTATCATGAATGTTCTAGACTTATGATGCATCTTGTACATCTTCTTTTGAGCAACATCCATCTCTTTCCTTGGAATCTCAATACCATCAGTATTCTTTGGAGCATTATAACCATTTTCCACCAAGTCCCAAAGTTCGGGATCTTGTGAAATAAAGAAACTTCTCAACCTATCCTTCTAGTATTCAAAATGTTCTCCATCAAACTGAGGTGGTTTGTTAATGTTTCCTCCAGCAGCTTCTTCACTGAATCCAGACATGTTGAACCCTTGGATCTTTCCTCAAACACAGTAAAGTGCTCGACCTTTAGACCGAACTCTGATACCAACTAAAGGTGCAAACACGAGAAATGGGGGGTTGAATTGTGTTTGACTAAGTTGATAACTTTTTCATTATTTGATTATACTAGTTTATACTTGATGATTTTCTTGGAGTAGAAGCAATAACAAAACTAAGGAGTGTAGGAATAAAGTGACATAAGTAATTTATCCTAGTTCAACACTAACTTGGCTACATCTAGTCCCTTCACTCAAAAGAATTTAATCCACTAATCCAATAACTTGAATTACGAAGCACCTTACTCTCCAAGCCAGTCTTCTCAAATAGCCCAAATACCCCAGAATTTTGAGCAACACTCACACCTTGACTCTACTAGCCAAAACTTCTCCACATAATTTGACAACCCCAGATTGTTGAATGCACACTAACACCAGTATAGGGTTTGTATATAAAAGTTTAGAACATCAGTAGTTGCTTTTAACAAGCTGATTCTAACAATGACTATCACACTCTAGAAAGAACACTTAAAAAATATTTCTCATTCGAACAAGTGTTTCTCTCTTTGAATTGTAAGATGAATTTGGAATTTTAAGCTTGAGTTCTTCTACTTTTTTTTCTTCTGATTTTTCGATGATCTTCTTCTGCAGTCTTGAGTATCTAAACCCTAAACCTTGTTTAATTCTGAATTGTTTCTTCATTCCTAGCTTGGTCAATAATGATCTTATTCAAAAATAATTCTAAAAAAGATGTTTTTTGATAATATGTTCTTTAGCCAATTATTTATTTCTGAATCCAATATGAGCAGTTCTTTTCTTCAAGATTGATTCTATTTGTATTTTATTCAGTCTGAGTTTGTAATTTCTTCTAATTGATACTATTCATATTTTGTTCAGATTGAATTTGTAAATTCTTTAGATTGATAATGTTCATATTTTGTTAAGATTAATTTGTAAATTCTTCAGATTAATACTGGTCGTATTTTGTTAAGATTGCTTACGCAAATTCTTCAAATGAAACTTCCTTCCTATTGCTTGCTTTGATATGGGCGGGAACATAATGTTGGACCGGTTCTTGAACTTTCACAAGTAGGAATATGACTAAGTCTAATTCAGTATTTCGTCCTTTGTCAAAATTGGAATCATATCTTTGCAAATAATAAATGTATCTTCTTCTCAGTGTTTCTTCTTGTAAAGAGTTCTTGATCATATCTTCTTGTAAATAGTTCATATCTTCTTTTAAATAATTCATATCTTCTTGTAGATAAATTTTGATCAAATATTCTTGTAAATAATATATATCTTCTTGTAGATAAATCTTGATCAAATCTTCTTGTAAGTAACTCATATCTTATTGTGATAAATCTTGATAAAATCTTCTTGTAAATAATTAATATCTTCTTGTAGATAAATCTTGATAAAATCTTCTTGTAAATAATTCATATCTTCTTGTGATAAATCTTGATCAAAGATTTTCTTCAATTATAAATCTGAATCAAGTCTTATTTTAGATTGTCTTCAAAAACACAAATCTTCATTCATACTCAGTGAAGTCAAATATATTGTTCGTATAAAATATTTTTATTAACATCAAAACTCTAAGTATAAAACCAACTTAGTTCCAACACAGACGCCAATCAGTTGGTTTGACACAACTGATTTTTTGTATTGGCCACATGTTAGAAAACATGATATCAATGAAAAAGAAGAGAAAATGTATGAAGATTGAATTGATAAAATGAGAAAATATGAAAATGAGGAAGTCAATGCAAATGAGCCACAATTATGGCTTATATGCTAACTAACTAGTGATCCTAACTACCTATATTTCTAATACATCACTCATCGGGGCTTTGTACAATGAAAGCATGATATCATGTTATTAAGAGCTGAAAAAAGGAGCACCCCTTAGATCCTTCATCCTCAAGGGAGATTGATGAGGTTAGGTGGAAGGAGTTGTGGACTGCAAATATTCCCTAAAAAGTCAAAATGTTCGTTGGAAAGCATGTCATAACCTCCTCCCTATGAGAGATATTCTTCACAGGAAGAGGTTGGTGCAAGATAGTGTATGTCATACTTGTTCTCTTGAAGTACTGTAAACAGTAGAATATACTTTTCATATTCGTCGTTCGTATTGTGCACCACTGACTTTCGAAGTTCCTTCAGCAATCTGTCGAATCACTTTGTGCATTTTCTTCCGTATCATCTTAACATTTCAGTTTGGAAGTGTCACGAAGAGACGAGTTGGAATGTTCTGGCATTTGGAATTAACCGCAAGATCTTTTGGTTATGTGATTAGTGTGATTATTGAGCTTCTTTTATCTAGTGAGATTAATTTGCTTGCAGATTTTGGACTAAAAGCCCAAGACTAAAAAAAACTAAAAAATATGCATAAAAATGCAACTTTTGGGAATCAAACTCAAGATTGCATGCATGAAAACATTGCATTCTACCATTGGATCTTTGCCAAAATCTTATAATTTGTAAACGTTAATAATATATAACTAATATTTTGCGGCATCAAAATTTTGACGACCTGTGCGGTAGTCCAACCCCAGTTACAACTAGAGTTAGTTAAAGAAAATAGTTAGAAGATATTCACTAACTACTATAAATAGGAATATCAATATATCTTAGTTTATCTTTTATCAAAATGATTTCTTATGAGTTTCCTTCAATCACAAGCTTGCAATCCTCTTTTGATCATTTCTCTACAAATTCTCAAATTACTAATAGATTCTACAATCATGTTATACGTAGGAAATATATATGTTTCAAACCGGTAGGTGCAGGGCATTTCATATTCAAATTCGAGATAATCTGCTTCTAGCTGTTTGAATTTAGTCACAATTATTTTTGAAATACATAATATATATATATATATATATATATATATATATATATATATATATATATATATATATATATATATATATATATATATATATATATATGTGTGTGTGTGTGTATCTAAGTGTGACACTCTAAATCCCAAAATAATATATATAATAATTTACACCATATTTATATATAAACTTACAGCGGATAAATAAAAATTCTTTCACATGAAAAAGAAACTTTCATAAGTTATTTAGGATATAACATTTCTCAAAATACAAATGATACACTTTCGATTTTTTTGCTCATAGAGCGAGGTTTCTCCCAAACTTTAACTTCAAGACTCATTAACCTATAATAACTGCGATTTCACAAACGCAGGGTCAAGCGAGTCAAACACAAACAACAAATGAGGTGAATTTCGAAATCATGTTGATTGTATAATATAAATAAGAAGAACACCCAAACAATCATAATATATCGTATCATAACACATCTTGATATGTCAAAATCACTCAAGTGAAATTAATATATCGTCATATCATCACATCATCCAAGAGAAATTATTATCACTTTTGAAATACATTAATCACAACAAAACAATCACAAGAAAGTGTTATGTTATGCATGAGCTTAGACTCTACTTCTTCACAATTTGGTACCATTATAACTCTGAAGTACTTGGTTATGAGGCTTGATACTATGCTACCACACAAGTGGACGGACAATTCAAATTGGCCTTTTCCTTATAGATCCCCTAAACTTAACCCGAGACATATGGTTCTCTACTAAGTATGGTTGGTTGGGTTGAGAATTTGAGATGAGGTGATGCCTTGTGACAATATAAGTGATTTCTTGATGCATGTGAATATTAAGAGAAATAAAATAAAAAATGTGAGATATTTTATTTGTTTAGCACTAGTATAGTCGTTGAGTGATGAACCTTCATCAGTCATTAATTTTAGAGTCATTTTGAGTCAATTGTTTGATTTTTTTTCTTAAATGTTCGTTTTAGAGTTATTTTGAATAAATGATTGTTCGATTAAATAAGATGTTTATGGTTTCATTTTCACAATTAACCAACTATTTTGTATGGTTTTTGTTTGTTTCATTGGTTTAGCAAAATGCTGAATTTTGATGAAAAAACAACACGACCCCTATGCAGTATTTTAATCATATATGTAGTTTTAGATGTTCAAATGGAGTTAAATTAGATGCAAATAAGAGTTAACATCCATAGATATAATTTTCATGGAGACACCTAAATCCAATTTGGAGTGTAAAAGGGTGAAAGGTGCAAATTAAATTAGAGGGAGAGTAATTTTGGAATAACAAAGGTGTTTCTTTAACACTACAGAGCATTGCGTGCGGGATAGTGCATTGCACCCAGCCATTGCGCCAAGGCAATGTATTGCTCCATCCATGCATTGTAGTGCATTTGATGCCACAATTTTCTGTCCAGAGCATAGCGATGCACCCATAATCCTAACAATGCACTAGCACGCGTCGCAAACCTCTATTTAAGCTAAAAACTTAGATTTTACAAGGATTAAGAGGCATTAGAGATCATATTGTGCACATCTTGGAGGCTATAAACTTGAAGATTTCATTCTTGGAAACAAGAAGTGAAGAATCATTCATCATTAATCATGAACTAATTTTCTTATTGATTAGGAATTAGATGAACCTTCTTGAATCTATGTAGTTTTTATTTTCTTATGCTATTTATGCAATTAAAATGTATTTGATTATTCTTATACTTTTGTTCTTAATGCTTTTATTTGTTTGATCACCATATAATTGAATCTAGGTATTATTTTGTTATTGGAAAATAATTTATAATAATCGGAACCAATATATATGTTCATGTCTCAATGTTGTTATAGGAATATATAGTATTAACACGCATCTAATAAATTGACATTCATACATACTTTGAGTAACAAGTCTGATCACATAGGTAATTAGGGTTCGTTGTTATAAAAAAAGGATTTTGAGCCAATGAATTGGTCATAGTCTAGTTTGTTAATTTGACGTAATCAAATAGGTTAGCTTGCTAAACTACTAAATCAATAATTACATAGTAAAAAGAAGATAATTTGAATTTTCTAATCGATTTTCTCATATTGAATATTCTCTAATTAATTTTACGTTTGTTCGAAATTATAAACTAACTTTTAAACCATTTTGTTACCCAAGTGTTTACAACTCTATCGTGTTACTGAATTAATAACAATCCATGTGGAGACGATTTTTTCTTATCACCATTATTACTTAAGCGATTTGGTACACTTGCTAAAGAGTTATCATTGAGAAACAAAACAACTTTATCGAGAAATAATTTATTTCCAACAATTATATTGTTATGCTTGTGACACTGCAAATATAATTATGCTAAAAAGTTATATGACTTTGAATTGATGATATAGGTGAAAATTAAAAATAAAATAAAATTAACTAGTGATAACTTGAGCCAATTTTTAGAGTCATTATGATCTTCTATCGACCTTCTTGAATGACACTATCATACTGCAGACTTGAAGAAGTTGTGCTAGATAGGTCCTTCCGTATAAAAAAGGTTGGTTTTTTAGGGATTGTGAGGATTATAGTTTCAGTGTCTAGTATAGTCACAACATTTGACATGTTTGGTCGATCATTCGGCTCATCTTGTACACACAAGAGTCTAATTTGTGAACACTTAATAAGCTGATTTACATTATAAGTATCATAAAGAGATAAGTCCATTAATTATTGCAATTTGTTCTCTCTCCATAGAATCCAGGTTTGGTAATAAGACATAAATCTCTAAATAAAAAGTTAATAGGAGAAAATAAAAATTAAGTTTGAAAGATTGAAACATACATAACCCAATAGACTTGATATTTCTTTTGACCGATAAAATTATGTGTTCTTTTTCTCACTAATGATCTCAAGCAAGACAACTCCAAAACTAAAAACATCTGATTTTGTTGAGAAATTTCCATCCAATGCATACTTAGGAGACATGTACCCACTTCAAACACACAAAAACACTCACATACAAGTATAAATGAATAGAAATCTGAATTATTATGTTTAGAGTTTCCTAACAATGTTATCATGACATCCTTTTACGTCTGATAAAGAAGCCATATATTAAAAAAAAAATATAAGGAGGACCCCTATCTGAATATATATGAGTGCAAAAATAGACCAAAAATGATTAAGAATTGAACTTACTATGTCCCAACAACTCTTTCTGTGTTTGCCTCTATTTCCTTGCCTCATAATATTCTTACCAATCAAAAATCTGAAATTTTTGGTTGCATTTCCTGATTTAGAAGAATGTTGCTGGTGTTTAAATATGGATGAATAACTCTTGGTCTGGAGTTTTGATGAAGATAGAGTAGTCCACGAGCAATTCCGACAATTATGTCGAACCGCATTTCCCAATTCAAAATTATGCTTTTTGTTGGATCTTTGAATTTTTTAATTTCATAATTGCAAGAACAAAATCATTAATCAATTTACTCAATACTAGTAAAAGATCACTGGTGATAAATAGGTTTAGAGACGAACCAAATATAAGTAAGTCCAAACTCTTGTTGGGCATATATTCATAGAGTAGAATTTTTTCTTCTCCTTTTACACAATAGCCTCGTAATCTAACTAATTTACGATGTTGAAGTTTGGTAATCAAAACTACCTCATTCTTGAATTCTTGCAAGCCTTGTGATGACACACTTGAAAGTCTTTTTACTGAAATTTCTGGCATTACTAATTTGAAATCAGATAAATCTAGAACCATGTAGAATTTCTATGTAAGAATCTAGAAGTGATTTAATTATAGAAAAAGGTGGGAAGTATCTAGAAGTGGGTATCAATTAGGAAGCTCCTAGTAATATGTCTAGAGTTTTCTATTTGTACCTATAAATACCTCATTGTACTTGACATTAAGCATCAAGCAAATTGAGAGTTTTCTATTAGACATACCTTCCTTTCTCTAACAAAGTGGTATCAGAGCTTTGTTGTGAGAGTTGAGAAATGGCGGCTCGTGGTTACACTGTTTTCCACTTTCCTATTCTAAAAAAGGAGAATTATGAAAAATGGTGCCTTCGCATGAAAGAATTGCTTAGCTCTCAAGGTGTATGAGAGATTGTTGAAAAAGTTATGATGAGCCACAAGATGAAGAGGGATTGTCCCAAGTTGAGAAGGAAGTTTTGGCAAAGACAAGGAAGAATGATCAACAAGCTCTTACTCTCATTCATCAATGTTTGGATGACTCTATATTTGAGAAGGTTGTCGATGCTACGAATTCAAAGGAAGCTTAGAAGATTTTGGAGAAATCACTCCAAGGCATTGACAAAGTGAAGAAGATAAGACTTCAATCTCTAAGGTGAGATTTCGAAGCTTTGAAGATGAAGGATTCCGAATCAATTTCAAATTATTGCTCAAGGGTGAAGACGATTGTTAATCAAATGAAGAGATATGGAGACAAGATAGAAGATGTTCGTGTAGCTGAGAAATTCTTCGTTCCTTGACTCCTAAGTTCGATTATGTGGTGTGTGTTATTGAGGAATTGAAAGATCTTGACTCTGTAACACCTAGTTACGTGGGTATAACAATTGAGGTAATAACGAAAAACCTTTAGATTTATATAAGAGGAAATGTACTATAATAAATGATGAAGTACCCGAAAGAAATAATATTGTAAAATCCTTAAAATAAAACCTTACGACTGAAAATTCCTTAATAATCAAAATATTCAAATCGGGGCATTTAATAACTAATCCCGGAATAAACTACAATGTAGACACTGTGTCTACTTATTCTTGATCTACTAACCTAATCTATGGAAATTAATCTTCTCAAATGAGGTGGGACTTCTCAAACTATCGACGTCCCCAATGGTCTCAATATCTAAAAACAACACTTTAATGAGATACTAAATCCCAATGAATAGTACACACAATTTTAAAATAAGTATTGTTTTTAGCCGGCACGGTAACTGGAAAAATCAATCATGGCACCCGCGTTCTTCCAAAAATATTCTTTAGAAATATACTTGATATAACTAAGATTCTGTTGTAATAATCAATTACTTCCAATAATTAATAATAATTCATCAATTAAATTAACGATAATTCTCATCTATAAGAATCAAATAAATCCAATATACACATTTATTCTGCAGAAAATAAATAAATCAATTCTATGATGTTTCATCGTTATATGGAGATATACTACTTCCGTGAAGTGAGTATTATCTCATCATGTGGAGCACCAGCTCATCCAGTGTAGGGTACAAGACCCATCCGTGTGGAGTTTAAACCTCATCTCATTGTGGAGTTTAAAACTCACCTATATGTGGGGTACAAAACCCATCCATGTAGAGTTTAAACCTCATCTCTTTGTGAAGTTTAAACCTCATCTATATGTGGGGTACAAGACCCATCCATGTGGAGTTTAAACCTCATCTCTTTGTGAAGTTTAAAACTCATCTATATGTGGGGTACAAGACCCATCTGTGTGGAGTTTAAACCTCATCTCTTTGTGAAGTTTAAAACTCATCAATATGTGGGGTACAAGATCCATCTCCAGCACACACAATCAAAGTAATTCATATTTTTAACAATCATATTCATAAGATCATATTTATAATATAATATTTCATTTGAATATAATAACAACAATCATTCAGGAAAATATAATAAAACAATCTTTTAAAGAATATATATTTACAATATGATATTTCATTTGAATATATAATAGCAACAATCATTCAAGAAAATATAATAAAACGATCTATTAAAGAATATATATATTTATAATATGATATTTTATTTGAATATAATAACAACAATCATTCTGGAAAATATAATAAAACAATCTTTTCAAGAATATATATTTATAATATGATATTTTATTTGAATATATAATAACAACAATCATTCAAGAAAATATAATAAAACAATATTTTAAAGAATATATATGCAAACCATCGTAAAACAGTAATTCAACAAACAGTAGTAAGTAAATCAATTCATAATCTATTATTACAATTCATAAAATTCCAATTTTAATAGAGTTAGATTTTCAACAAAAATATAATTTTATAAGAAAGTACCATTCAAAATATCTAACTCTTTTTCCATCCCAAAATAAATGTATCATGAATGTTTAAAGGGTGTGATTACTCACCTCTTGAAGCGTTCATTGATAGAAAGGTTCCGTATATGTTAATCGTTACTAACCCCTATTGCAACCGCAACCTTGCTTTTGCTCCTCTTTATTTTGGCATAGTTTTCTAGTTTTTAATTCATTATTTTTCTTCTTTATATCTATTTATATTTAAATATTTATAAGATAATTTGACTAGGTATCCTATATTTGCTCCACTAAACTCTTGGTTGTTACAAATAAAATGTGTACATATTGAATTCATTTATGATGAACTGTTTGTTTGATTTTGGTTGACTCCTTAATAATGGATAATTATATAACAAAAGGTTGTTATAATAGCTTTGTTTGTTATTATCTCTTTCACAAAAACCTTTAACAAACAAAACAAACTTCCTATTATTAATTATAAGTCTCTAACAAACAAAATAACCTACTAATATTACCTTATTTTAAGCAAATTGGTTATTGATAACAATTATAGTGTTAGTAATAACAATAATAATAATAATAATAATAATAATAATAATAATAATAATAATAATAATAATAATAATAATAATATAATCATAATAATCTATAAATTAGAATATTTTAAATTTTGAAATTCTAATTATTTTTAGTCCTTTGCTTTAGGATGTTACAGAGTCAATGCCCATTGAGGAATTAGAAGGTTCATTGCAAGCCCAAGAAGAAAGAATGAAGAAAAGGCAAAAGGAGCCATTAGAGCAAGTTCTCAAAATCAAAGCTTCGTTGAAGGATGACAGAGGATTCAATAGTCAAAACGGACATGGACGTGAACAAGGAAGAGGACGAGGACGTGGTCGTGGCCAAGGAGGAAGTGGAAGAAGTTTCAATTGTGAATCAAACTACGAAGAAAGAAGTCACTCATCACCAAGAATCCGTGGAAGAGGAAGAGGTTATGGCTATTATCAAAGTGAAAGGTGGTATGACAAATCTAAAGTTGAATGTTATAACTGTCATGAATTTGGCCATTTTTCTTGGGAATGTCGTAATGCTCCTAATCAAGAGGAAGAAGAGGCTAATCTTGTTGATGAAGATGAAGTGTCAACTTTGTTGCTAACGCTCAAGGAAGAAGAGAAAGATGCTGATAGTTCATGGTACTTGGATAATGGTGCAAGTAACCATATGTGTGGATGCAAAGAGAAATTTGTGGAGCATAATGAAAAGATGAATGGAAATGTTTCCTTTAGAGACTCATCAAAAGTGAAAATTGAAGAAAAGGTACGATTCGAATTTCTTATAAATCAGTTGTGTGAAGGTTGTCTTCTTGTGAAAGGGATGCCCTCAATCAATCATCCAAATCAATTGTGTGAAGGTTGTCTTCTTGGCAAGCAAGCTAGAAAAAGTTTCCTTAAAGAAGCCACATCAATAGCAACTAAGCCACTAAAACTTGTGCATACCGACTTGTGTGGACCAATCAATCCATCTTCATTTGGTAAGAGTAAATATTTCATTCTCTTTATTGATGGTTTTAGTAGAAAAACTTGGATTTATTTCGTAAAGCAAAAATCAGAAGCTTTTGTTGCTTTCAAGAACTTCAAAGCTCTTGTAGAGAAGGAGAGCGATCATGAAGAAACAAACTATAATTTCCTTCCATATATTTTCAAAAAGATCAAGAGGCCACAACACCAGTTCCAAATGCAACTCTACCTTCTTCACCTCCTTCTTCAGCTCCTCCTTCACCTATTTCTCTATATGAAAGTTCAAACGAAAGACCAAGTAAGATGAAAGATATAGAAGACATTTTGAAAGGTCAACTGAAATTACTCTTGACCTTGAAGAGTTGTATTTTCTCTTGGCATATAGTGAGCCATTAAATTATGGAGAAGTAGTGAAAGATAAGAGGTGGAGACAAGCCATGGTTGAGGAGATCAAATCAATTGTGAAGAACAAAACTTGGGAATTAGCAACTCTTCCAAAAGGTCATGACGCAATTGGAGTCAAATGAGTGTACAAGGCTAAAAAGAATGCTAATGGAGAGATAGAAAAATACAAAGCAAGATTTGTTGCCAAAGGCTACAAACAAAAACATGGAGTTGACTATGAAGAAGTTTTTGCACCAGTTGCTCGCATGGACACTATTCGTTTGCTAATATCTGTAGCAGCTCAAAATAAGTGGAAACTTTAAGAACTTGATGTAAAATTAGCATTTTTAAATAGCTATCTTGAAGAAGAGATCTATGTTGAGCAACCAATAGGGTACGTGATTAAAGGACATGAAGATAAATTTTTTAGATTAAGGACAACGTTGTATGAATTAAAGCAAGCACCAAGAGCATGGAGTAGTCGCATCGACAAATACTTCCAAGATAATGGGTTTGCTCGTTGTCTTAATGAATATACTCTTTATGTCAAAGTTTGTGATCATGGAGATATTTTGATTGCTTGTCTCTATTTGGATGATCTTATATTCACTGGGAACAATCCAAGTTTATTTGAAGAATTCAAAAAGGTCGTGGCACTTGAGTTCGAGATGACTGATATTGGACTCATGTCATACTACTTAGGCCTAGAAGTAAAGCAATTGGAAGAAGGTATATTTATTTCTCAAGAAAACTATGCAAATGAAGTTTTGAAGAAATTTAAAATGTTTGATTTCAATTCAGTGAACACACCAATGGAGAGCGGATTGAAGTTGTCAAAGTTTGATGATGGACAAAAGGAGGACCCTTCCTTTTTCAAAAGCGTCGTTGGAAGCCTAATACACTTAACATGTACAAGGCTTGATATCCTATATGCGGTTGGAGTAGTGAGTCGTTTCATGGAAGCTCCTACTACTACACACATGAAAGTCACTAAGAGGATACTTTGCTACCGTAAAGGCACACTTGATTATGGACTATTTTACTCTTCTTTTAATGATTTTAAACTCTTTGAATTCTGTGATAGCGACTTTGCGGGAGATATTGATGATAGAAAGAGTACTAGTGGCTTTATATTTTTCATGGGGGACTATGCTTTTTCGTGGAGCTCAAAGAAGCAACCTATTGTCACACTTTCAATATGTGAGTCAGAGTATGTAGCAGCAACATCTTGCACTTGTCATGCCATTTGGTTAAGGAGATTATTGAAGGAACTTTATATGCCACAAAAGGATGCTACTGATATTTGTATAGACAACAAGTCTCCACAAGCACTTGCAAAGAATCCAGTGTTTCATGATCGCAGCAAGCACATAATCACAAGGTACCATTTCATTAGAGAATGCACTGCCAAGAAAGAAGCTGAGCTTAAATATGTGAAGACTCAAGATTAAGTTGTAGATATCTTTACAAAGCCGATAAAATTTGAAGACTTTCAAAGGCTAAGACCAAGATTTGCAATGAAGAAGAAAATTTCAAATTAAGGGGGAGCAATGTTATTACTAATTTGAAATTAGATAAATCTAGAATCATGCAGCATTTCTATGTAAGAATCTAGAAGTGCTTTAATTATAGAAAAATGTGGGAAGTATTTAGAAGTGGGTATTAATTATGAAGCTCCTAGAAATGTGTCTAGAGTTTTCTATTTGTACCTATAAATACCTTATTGTACTTGACATTAAACATCAAACAAATTGAGACTTTTCTATTAGAAATACCTTCCTTTCTCTAACAATTTCTTGGCCATCTTCAAACTTACCCTAAAACATTGTAAACAGGCCCATTTTGTTAATCAATTTAAAATATAAATTTACATGAAAGATAAAAAGGAGAAAATTAATCAATCACCTTATAAACTGGTCCATAACCACCTATTCCAAGTTTATTTGCTTCCAAAAAGTCATTTGTGGCCCATATATGCTATCAAAATTGAAATAAGGAACCTTTATTCCTTTGGTGTCTCTATCATCCAATCCTTCCATGTCTATCAAGTCCTTCATATTTCTATGTATGATTTCTTTGTCTAAACTCATTAAATAAATATAAGCTTAATCAAAGATCCAAAAATTTAAAGCAATAATTACGAAAGGAAAATGAGATAATTTCCACCTTGCTTAACCACACGAGCTATTCTCCGTCTAGGCGTCTACATGCATAAGCAAAAATAATGATGCATGCCAGAGTAACCACACTGATAAAAGTTAAGCTAAGAATCAAATTGAATGAGCTTCTTGAGTTCTTGTTTCTTGACTCTTGAGGAAATTCTGAAATAGCAAAAGAAATATTAAATTAACACTTCTATAAATAATTCAAATTTTACTATGCGTTTAACTCGAAATTTTTATGTTTTAAAATACTTTTTTATTTAACTTAAAAAGAATTTTGAACTGAACATTGTCTTGAAAACAAGATGAAATACTAGTTAATTAAAATGTTTTTTTAGAAATATTGAAAATAATGTTGTCATTTTTTTTTTCTTCTAGAAATATAGATAATTTTTCATTTCAAAAATTAGATATCTCTTTATTTAACAAATAAAATTAGCACAAATTTTAGAAAATAAAAAAAAAAGTTTTTACTTAATGAACATTATCTCCAACTTTGTAGCATTTTTTACATTACTTACTTTCAATACAAGTTAAATTCTCGCCACTCGAGTAATAGTTTGGATTGCAAACACACTTGTTTCCTTCACTACAAGTAGAATGTTTCCAACCATTGCAATCAACGGGGTTAGCACATTTGGGTTCTTCGACAGGTGGTTCCCAACTAATATCTACTTGTTCGGAGCAAGGATTGTCATTGGTCAAGCGAAATGGTGAAAAAACCATAAGATTTTGATGGAGTTTAGAAGGTGTTGTTGTTGGCAGTAGTGGTGTTGAAGAAGGTAAGTTGTTCAGTTGAGGTGTTGCATCTGAAGTTGAAGTATATGATGTCTCACAACTTAACGGATATGGGACTATGTTTGTACCGCAAGGCTGACAACTTCTTGGAGTTGGTGCTGCAAAAGTGAATAAAATAAATCTTCACAATTATAAATATTTTATTAAGATACAAGTTGTATATTACATAGAAAAATGCTTAAAAATTATTGGAAATACTAATGAAGATTGACTAGATAGTTGTTTAAAAATATGCCAATTGCCATGTCATTGAGAAGATTGTAGTTTTTAATTGTCGTATCGGCTTGCTGCTTAGTAGAACAAAACTAGTACGTCGCGTGAAGAATTGAATATATATGCATTGGAAAAAGAACACAGTTGGCACTGGGTCTTGGAGGGGCTACCTACTCGCAAAATAACTATACCAATGCACGGTTAATATAACTATTCATTTTTGCTATTTTTCTATTTTTATAAACATGATCCCAAAATAGCTAATAGTATGCCACGATTTTTTTTATCAAAAGAATGTATGACATGGTTAATTTATATACCTTTAACGCCGGTTTGATTTGTATGATTAAATAGATATAAAGCTTAATTAATAAGGATATGATACGATAAGAGTATGATATATAAATATTATTTTATTATAAGTGTTTAATATACATATGATAAAAAAGTTACATAATAATATTATTTTATTATATCATGTATTTGATATATCTTACGTCATGACAAGATTTAATATATATTATATTTAAATAATAAAATTATTATTATAAAATATTATATATTTTTTAAAATTTATTTACAATGCTTTTAAATATTATAAATTAAAAGATACTAAAAAATTAAATAAGTAATGAAATATTTTAATTTTAAAAATTCATTACAAATAAACAATTCCAAATCAGGAGTAACCAATTATTTATATGTATATATATATATATTAGGGATTGCTAATTTGTTAGATAAGTTAAATTATGAAAGTGTAAATTAACCACGTATATTTTATAGTTTTGGACTATAAATACAACTATTTTAAAAAACTAATTAATTAAGTGGGTACTTATGTAATTTACATTGGTTAAGTTAAATTTTTTAATTTATTATTATCTTCTTGCAATAATATTTGTTTCTCTGTTAATTTCCTTAAAATTATTGTTTCTGTTTTTTAATAAGTCAAAAAGTTCACAATAATGTTTGTTTAATATTTTTAATTTGTAATATGTTCATTTTGAGCTTCAGTAATATTATCTTTTTTTTTCATTTATAATATCAACGTACTCTTGAAATATAGTTTATCGTTGTTGGTTTTAATTATACTTTAAAAAAAATAGTAAATAGCGGTTGTTTTTGTCAAAATGAAAAGGTATAAGTTGTTAATTAATTTAATACAAAACAACTCTATATATATCAAGTGAGATGATGTGTTATAACAAGAGATGAGATGATTAAATTTGGATCATATAAATCATATATGGATGGTGATATTGAAAGTAAATACAAAAACTATGCCCTTATAAAGAGTTGTATTTATTTTAAAATTTTAAATTAATTTTCATATTTTTATAATTTTGAATAATAATTTAAATTGATTGTTTGATTGTTTTTTTGAAATAATAAACGACAAGATCGTACTGATAGTCGGTGTAGTTACGATCTAAGATTGGTATGACTAAAGTAATTAAAACTCAACCAGATATTAAACGGATATAGTTATTGGTTTAATGTTCAAAAGTTCAACCTAGAAAAAACCGAAATCGTATTGGTATTATTAAAAATATGTAATTTTTTTAACATATTATATGAAGCTATAATAACCAAAATTTAATATAATCTTTATAATTTCAAACAATTTTCTTATCAATGTATAACTTCAAACAATTAAAATTAAAGTCCATTCTTTAACAAAGATTATATATATAAACTAAACTTATATTTTATATATTTGGTATTGCTTAATGGTAATCCGTAAAAAGTAAAAAAAATGTTAATGAAGTTGGTTGATTAGGTAAGGAATTCACTCATACCTATAAGGTTACAAGGTCGTGGGTGCGGCCAATCTGAGGATATATTTGATAGATGTTCGGTAAAAATATTTTTGTTAACGTTCTTTGAACTTTAAATTATATCATGACCCTAATGAGTTCTCAAAATTCAATTCATCCAAACTTATCTTTAATTAAAAAAAAAAGTTAAAACAATATTAAATAAACACTCATTGAACTTATATATAAATTGTTTCTGTATTTAAAAGAGAAAATTGTTTCTTGCATAAGCTTTTTACAAAATGTTTTTATTAACTGCTTGTAAAAGTTTGCATACAAATTATTAATATTATTTAAAAATTAATCCCAATTTACTTAAAAAAACGAAAACTATATTGCTGACACTATGTCAAAAATTGCATTTTATAGCGCGCTTTTTATAGCGTTTATTAAATAAAGCGTTGTTGTATAATAGTACTTTGGATACAACAGCGCTTTGCTGACAAGCATTTTGGCAAAAGCGCTATTGTAGAGTCATATAGGGTCACATAGCGCTTGCACATATTGTTTACAACACTTTGCATAAAAGCACTGTAAAATATAGCGCTCTCACATAATGTTTATAGCGCTTTATATACAAGCGCTGTAAAATATAGCGCTCCCACATTATATTATAGCGCATTTAAAGCGCTTCTTATAAAAAGCGCTGTAAAATATACCGCTCCCACATTATGTTACAGCGCTTTTAGAGCGCTTTATGCAGTGTTACACAAATAATAAGCTACTCATAACATTATACCAATCTATAGTATATATAGTATAATATTGGAAAATGAAAACCAAAGTCCAAGTCTGAATTCAAAACAGAACAGATCGAACAGATTTCAAAAAAGAACAGATTTTATATGATTTATTAGGTAACAATTTATCAGTTTTAGCAACAACAAATTAATAAAATACAGTACCTGAGACAACAGAGGAGCAGTAGAAGATGGCGCACAGTAGAGGATAATAGGGTTCGCAGAGTAGATGAGATGAGGGTTCGTAAGGTTAGGACAACGTACTAAATTTGTTTTAAATTTGTTTTTATTTATTTAAAGAGAATGATTTTTATCAAATACGCACCATTTTACATCGCTTGTATGGATCGAAAATGGATGTCTGCCAATCGATTGTCAAAAGAGTATGAAAATGGAGTGAAGGAGTTTGCGGTGAAGAATGCAAAATATCCAAATCGAATCATTTGTCCTTGTTTAAAATGTTATTTTGCAAAACGCGTTAGAGCAGATCAATTGGAAGGACATTTAGTATGGCATGGAATTTATCAAAGCTATACATGTTGGATAAGACATAGTGAGAAAAAAAAGGGAACACTAATTTTGAGAATGGTTCGACATATGCTTCAACTGATTTCGATACAGATACATATGAGCGGGACCGAGTTGAGGAGATTGCAAAAGCAGTTGAAGAAGATCTTTGGGATTGTCCTAAAATGTTTGAGACTTTGTTGAGTGATGCAGGGAAATCATTATATAATGGTTGTACTAAATTCACAAGACTGTCGGCGATATTAAAGTTGTACAACTTAAAAGTGATTAATGGATAGTCTAATAAAAGCTTCACAGAATTGTTAACACTCTTAAAAGATATGTTGCTAGATGATAATGAACTTCCCAGTCGAACCTACGAGGCTAAACAATTTTTTTGCTCTATTGACATGAGTTACGAAAGGATTCATGCGTGTCCTAACAAATGCATTTTATTTCGAAATGAATATGAATTACTAAAGGCGTTTCCGAAATTCAATGTCTCTCGATATAAGAAGAAAGAATCTACCCCAGCAAAACTCGTGTGGTATTTTCCTATAATACCAAGATTTAGGCGCAACTATCGCAGTGAAGAAGATTCAAAACACTTGACATGGCATGCAGATGAAAGAATTAGAGATGGAAGGTTTCAACACCTGCAGATTCTCCACAATGGGCAAAGATTGATCACGAGTATCCTGAATTCGGGAGAGAGTCAAGAAATCTACGACTTGAACTTTCTATTGATGGAATGAATTCAAATGGTCTTCAAAGCATCTCACACAACACGTGGCCTATGATTTTGTTGATTTATAACCTACCTCCATGGTTATGTATGAAGCGTAAGTTTATGATGTTGTCTCTGTTAATTTCTGGACCCAAACAACCGGGGAATGATATCGACGTATACGTGACTCCTTTAATTGAAGATTTAAAAAATATGTGGGAGATAAGTGTGGAAGTTTATGATGGGTATAAGAAAGAATGTTTCAATTTGAGGGCTATGTTGTTCGGCACAATTAATGATTTTCCAGCATATGGTAATTTATCAGGATATAACATTAAAGGTCAGTGTGCATGTCCTATATGTGAAGAGAGTACAAATTGGATGCCGTTGTAACATTGTAAGAAGAACATATTTCTTGGATATCGTAGATTTTTACCTTATAGTCATCAGTATCGTGGGTGGAGAAATGCATTCAATGGAAAATCAGAGGAAGATACTGCTCCTTTTGCACTGACTGATGATAAATGGTCAACAAGTGTTTTATGTCACTGATCCTGCTGATGATAAATGGTCCATTGTCTTATCGACCAATAAAATAAGTGATTTTAACAATAACGATGAAGATGTTGGTAGTGATCTTTTCTTTGCGACATCACAACCACATGAAATTGATTCAACTGATGATGGTTTATATCTTAGAGATGATCATGATGAGGGAATTTTGATTAATCCATCGTTTCATATCGTTAAGGGACAAACAAATGTGAATCCCACCAAGAAAAGAAGAGGGGCATCTTAAGGTGTTTAAGTGTTTTATATAAGCCATATAATCTGAATTGAGTTCATGTAATTTAAGTGTTTGACCTTCCAGAACTGAGCATTTTAGTATTTAGTATTTTAGTATCTACCTTACTTACAAAAATAAAATCAATTTCTAACAAAGGATAGGAAAGGCACGCCTAATTTATATATTAAATAATGAACTCATAACATTGTAAAAAATACTTTTTTTTAATTATTTTAATTATTATCCATAAATTCTTTTACTTTTTTCTTTGTTTATTATATTAGATTTATTTAAATAATAATGGTTTTCATGAACCAACTCATCAATATTATATTATATTATATTATTTTTTATTATAATTATTTGGTTCTCAAGGGAAAGGAGAACTAATAATTCAGATATCGGTCAGCAGGTAAGTATAGTATTGTCAATTATTGTTAAAATCAAGATTCAAATTCAAATTCTCTTGAGTCCTGAATATTTTATTGGATCATTATTTAGAACATTAATTCTTAATAACTGTAATGAATATTGATCTATCATATTAGTTCAAACACAATATATTCTAATGAATCTAAGTGATTATTGTATTCCTTTTTAAATAAAAAAATAATAATAAATATCACCATAAAACTCACAGACGACTGTGAAGTCCCGAATTACATTTGATTTTTTATTTTATGATGAAAAGATATAGCAATATAAATTTACAAAAGAGAAATAAACAAAATAATAAAATAGAAATAAGAAGAGTCCAAATCCGCGGAGTTGGGCTATAATATGACTAAACATTCCCTAAAAAAAATAAACATTGATTCTTGATCGACACCACGCTTATGAATTAGAAAATATAAATTCATTTTCATAAATTATTCTTACAAGACAATAATAACTCACCGTCAGGCATGCCGAATTAATATCTAGATTTATTTAAAAAATTTAGAATTAACACAACATATTTTGCATAAGAGTTGGAGTATCTTGGTACTCCTTTATTAAATGTTGCCTATAAAAAGAATAAAATCAAAACATATACATTGATAGAGAAAGTGAAGAGCCATATGACTCATAACATTTTTTATTTGTTGTGCGGTTTGGGTATTGTATGATGTCGAATAATCAATTGATCTTTTCGTTCATGCTCCTCCAATACTAATTAAACATCAAAACAAAAATCAAATAACATTACCTATTAGTTACGTGTATAAAGTATTGGGCACTAAAAACCAATAAAAATATCAAATCAAATCTTGAAAACAATTTAAGGTCATACCTTCAGGAAGATGGATATACGCATTGTTTATAACCTATACATAGAAGAAAAAAAATGAATTTCCATCAAAAAAATTAAAGTAAAAACATTAAACATAAGTTGATTTGAATTTTATACTATATTTTTCATACCATTATGCACCATTGGAAAAATATTTTCTTGAACTCAAACTAAGTTAGATTTAGCTATATCATAAAATGAAAATTAATGACCAAAATAAGTTATTTCAAATCATAGACGTAGGATAGTCAAAGAAAGTGATTTTGTTGGAACCAAAATAAAATTACCTCATTTAAGAGGATTTAAAACAATCCTTTTGAATTTTGAAGGGATTAAATCAATAAAAAAACTACGGGATAAAAAATAAGAAAATGGAACATGCACCATCAATATAAATTAGTTTTAAAACGATGTTCAATCATAAAAGTTATATTTATCAAAAAAAAAAAACTAATTAAAGGGATATTGATATGCATACTTGGATCAGTTTCAACAATGGTTGCACTGCCACCAAAATCGCAAGAGCCATCGGCTTGCTTCTGGATTTGATAGTAACTATTAAAAGCATAGGAAGCATGACCTTGAACAGTGTTTGGATTAAAACAAAGTCCACTGGGCTGAATAGGCTCACAATCAGCTCCAGCTCCACATGCATAATTTAAAGCACTAAGTAATGCCTGGGTATCAGCTCCCTCCTTAGCCACACACCATGTTTTTGCTGCTCCTACAATCATTACATTAATCAAAATCATGGTTGTCACAAACATTAACATAACTGAAATCAACTTTGGTGAGGCCATTGAACAAATCAAAGAAAATGGTAGAATATTGTTGACTTGTTTCTTTATTATTATGTGAGGTGATTTTCTTTTAATCTATTTTTCTCTATATATCATGATATATATATATATATATATATATATATATATATATATATATATATATATATATATATATAGAACATGCATGAATTTACTAACACTTAAATTTGATATTAAATTATTAAAGTAAAATATATTTCATAAACAAATATTTACTATATTCTAACATTTTTACTCAAAATATATAATTTTTATTTAGGTAAAAGTGTTTTTTAAACTTAAGGGAAGTTATTAATATTGATGATAGTCAAATTGCTAGCATCTCTAATTATAGAAGAGTCTTTGACTAATTCATGAGATGTGATACACTGAATTTTCTTCTAAAGAAAAAAAGATACACTGTATTTATAAAGTTATTAATAGTGAATCAAAAATCATTTTTTCTAATTAAAATCTTCCTTTTTTTTATTAT
>JBBPBQ010020323.1:25686696-25741212 GCA_037974755.1 Cicer yamashitae
CGATTATGATAGTAGAATCTATTTAATAAGATTAAGATATTTATTTATCAAAAAAAAAAAAAGATCGAGATTCGGTCAATTTTTTTTACTGTTGAGATATTTACTTTTTTATAGTAGCCGTTGACTACAAAATGTATACGAAAATCATAAATATTTTACGATCATTAAAAATTTATTCTTCAGTTTATAGATGTATTTTATTATCATGTTTTTGAATATTCAATGTTGTATTATTTAAATAAATCATTTCAAATAAAATTGTTGAATTAATTAAATATTACTTATCCAATAACAAACATATTTCTCTTCCCAAGCTCGGTGTCACGCTAAAATTACTAACTCATGATCATTAACCACTTTGGATACAATGTTCACTATGAAAATTGTTATTATATATATTTGTGTGTATCTAAGTGTGAAACTCTAAATCCCATAATAATATATATAATAATTTACACCATATTTGTATATAAACTTGCAGTGGATAAATAAAAATTCTTTCACAGGAAAAAGAAACTTTCATAAGTTATTTTGGATATAACATTTCTCAAAATACAAATGATACACTTTCGATTTTTTTGCTCATATAAAATAGTATTATTTTAATCAACTTGATTTAACTATAATCTTTTAACTGAATTCCAAAAACTTACTAGTATTTATAAGGTTTTAATCCAAAATATCGTTTCTATTTAAATAAAATAAATACAACTTATAACCCTCATTCCTGGTATCACCTATCATAGTGAGGTTTCTCCCAAACTTAAACTTCAAGACTCATTAACCTATAATAACTGCGTTTTCACAAACGCAAGGTCAAGCCAATCAAACACAAACAACAAATGAGGTGAATTTCGAAATCATGTTGATTGTATAATATAAATAAGAAGAACACCCAAACAATAATAATATATCGTATCATAACACATCCTGATATGTCAAAATCACTCATGTGAAATTAATATATCGTCATATCATCACATCATCCAAGAGAAATTATTATCACTTTTGAAATACATTAATCACAACAAAACAATCACAAGAAAGTGCAATGTTATGCATGAGTTTAGACTCTACTTCTTCACAATTTGGTACCATTATAACTCTGAAGTACTTGGTTAGGAGGCTTGATACTATGCTACGACACAAGTGGACGGACAATTCAAATTGGCCTTGTCCTTATAGATCCCCTAAACTTAACCCGAGACATATGGTTCTCTACTAAGTATGGTTGGTTGGGTTGAGAATTTGAGATGAGGTGATGCCTTGTGACAATATAAGTCATTTCCTGATGCATGTGAATATTAAGAGAAATAAAATAAAAAATGTGAGATATTTTATTTGTTTAGCACTAGTATAGTCGTTGAGTGATGAACCTTCGTTAGTCATTAATTTTAGAGTCATTTTGAGTCAATTATTTGATTTATTTCTTTAATGTTAGTTTTAGAGTTATTTTGAATAAATGATCATTCGATTAAATAAGATGTTTATTGTTTCATTTTCACAATTAACCAACTATTTTGTATAGTTTTTGTTTGTCAATTGAGTTGCAATGAGAGTAGATATTTTTATCAAAATAGTTTGAAATGTGAGTGAAGTATTGTGTGTAAGAGTTTTATTTAATTGTTGGTTTGATATATATATATATATATATATATATATATTATTTAGGGAGTTAGTATATATGTTTAAGTGATGGGAAGGAAGAAGAATTAGAAACTGAAGCAAAGCATTTTCATTCCCTGCCTCGCAAACATATTTCTTTCTTCTTCCTCTGTTCATTCAAAACCAAGTGTGGTTGGTTTTCAAAACCACCAAACACAAACCTCCACCTTTCTTCGACTACTGAGCTCCATCTCGCGAAGTGACAGAAGGGAAAATTGCTCCTTTCCACGCTACGGTGCTAGTGAGCCAACTTTGGAAGCGATTACGCGAGCGAAGTTTTTACCGGAATTAATCGCGGTGCCGTAATCGATTGTTAGAGCTATCGTTGAGGTAAGAGCTCCTTCCAAATTTCTACTTTGCATATAGGGACTCTATATGTGTGATTGATGTATGTTTAAAGGTTTGAATGCGTGAAAAATCATTTTCAACGTAAATATATGTATTTTGAGTGAAAATGCGGTTGGTTACGTGTTATGAAATTATGATTAAATTTGAAGTGGTTTGATGTGTGTGAGGTGTAGGTTTGTGGAAAATGAATTTAATGTGTTTATGGGTGAAATTGTGGAAGTGGAATTTAATGGGATTTATGTTTGGAAATGTGGAGTTTTAAATTTGGTGATTTATGGTTGAAAACTTTGCAGATTTAATATAGGTGGGTTATGTTTGGAAATGTGTCTAGTTTGCATATAGGGACTCTATATGTGTGATTGATGTATGTTTAAAGGTTTGAATGCGTGAAAAATCATTTTCAACATAAATATATGTATTTTGAGTGAAAATGCGGTTGGTTACGTGTTTTGAAATTATGATTAAATTTGAAGTGGTTTGATGTGTTTGAGGTGTAGGTTTGTGGAAAATGAATTCAATGTGTTTATGGGTGAAATTGTGGAAGTTGAATTTAATGGGATTTATGTTTGGAAATGTGGAGTTTTAAATTTGGTGATTTATGGTTGAAATTTTGGAGATTTAATATAGGTGGGTTATGTTTGGAAATGCGGAGTTTTTAATGTGATTTATGTGTGGTTTTGGGGAAAATGAATGGGTGAAATTTGGTATTTATGGTGAATTAAATTTAATGTGAATGGTGGATTAAATTTGATGTGGGTTTGAGGAAAATCTGTTTTGAGTGTACTTTGTGAAATGTTTGAATGACCATTATTGTTAAATGAGTATTAAAAAAGGGGAGTCTTTTAATAGCTGCATTTACGTAATGGTTGTGGTGATTCAAGTTTGGTGTGATTGATGTGTTCATAATTAATATTATGAATTTTGAGATGTGTTTATGTGTGGATTTTATGGAAAAATGAATTGATATGGTTTTGTGTGAATTGTGGGACTATGAGTTAAATATGTTTGAGTATGCTCTGTGTTGAATTTGAAAAACCATATTATTAAATGAGTATTAAAAATGAGGAATCTTTTAATAGCAGCATTTACTTCATGGTTGTGGTGAAAAGAGTCAAAATATGCTCATGCATTTTATAGTACATGGTGACCGCGATGGTGCCATGGTGATAGTGGTGACCGTGATGGGCCACGAGATGATGCCATGTGATTTGTTGGTTCATCTTATCCTTGCAGGGATTTTCGTGCGTGTTGGTTCGTGCTGACCCGTGATAGGTGGAACATCGGTAAATTGTACTTGTCTGTGATAGGCGGTACATTTACGATTTACGTTTTTGGTAAATCGTGTTGACCCATGATAGGTGGCACCTCGTTAATTAGTACTGGTATGTGATAGGCGGTTGTTATTAAGGTGGTTGGCACGCGAGTCATGTTTGATATACTATGATTATTGTATATACATACTCAGTTGTTATTTGTATTTGTGCCGTAATTGATGAGTGTGCTTGATTGAACTTGTGTGGTAAGTATTGAATGATTGCGAAACGTTTTCGAAACTGAAAATCTACCATTTTTACAGTTGTATTTGAATACAATAGGGTTGTAATCGAATACAGTTATGCTGTATTTGCTACTGACTTGTGAATTCGCACTTGTATTTGAATACAAGGTGGTTGTAGTCGAATACAAAATCTGCAGAATTTTTCACTATTTTCGCATCTGCTTTCGAATACAATTGTGCTGTTTGTGCTTTTTTATGCTGTTTTTGCATCAGTTTTCATAGACAAGGAGGTTGTATTTGAATATAGTTGTGCTGTTTGTGCTGTTTTTTTTTTGCTGATTTTGCATCTGTATTCGAATACAACAGGTCTGTATTCGAATACAGTTGTGTTATTTGTGCTGTTTTTGCTGTTTTTGCTTCTGACTTGCAAAATAACATTGTATTCGAATACAGTTATGCTGTATTCGAATACGACATTGCAGTTTGGTCCAAAACTTCATTTTTCAACTTTGATTATGCATATTTGGCATATGCAAACCCTTTCTAGATGTATGCTAAGTTGAAAGGTTATTTTGTGCATTTAAAATTGATATGCTATGTGATATTTGTTAATTTCGGTTGGTGACCCTTTATAATTATAGTGGAAATCTGGGCTTTGCCCTCAGATGAGAACCAGGATCGTCCTAAGGCGTAGCATAGCGATGAGTTGGATTTGTGATCGAAAGCAGTGGGGTTTGATGCCGCTCGTGGATTCTCAGTACCCAGTCACCCTCAGTTAGATTAATGATAGCTTAGGGTTGTATTTAAGACTTTTATTTATTTTCCCTTTCTTATTCCAAGGTTGTTGTCGCAAAGGGAACTTATGTATTTGAAACAAATTGTTTTAGCCGAGGTATTTTATATTTGGATATTTTGGATTTTCGTTCCAAAAACTATTTTCGCTGTTTGTAATTATTGTTGACCTTGTCGTTGTGTCACGACTTAAATATTTTATCCAAAAGTATTTTCTTCACTTATGGACTTAACTTAGTATTTTTATCAATTTTATTTTGAAAAAAAAAATATACTCGCGCTGTTAAAAATCGGGGTGTTACATTGTGGTATCAGAGCTTTGGTTTAAATTTCTTTGGGGCTGTGGTTTGGGTGTCCTAAGCTGATCAAAAGTCGAGGTTAGGGGTATCAAGTGACTGGAGTCCACGTGTACTTTGTGTTTTGTTGATTTGGGTCAAGTATGATATGCTTAAGTAGTTTATTGTTTCTTATACGGAACAACGTGTCTTGTAGCACTTTAGTTGGAAGAGTAGTTAAAACATAGAACATTAGTCGACTTTGGTCGACGAGTGTCTCTGAATTCCTTAAACGTATCAGTCTAGGAAAGACAGGGTTGAAGCGAATCATGACAGCATGGGATTTATGAAGTGGTTCCAAGGATACAAAGGCTATGTGGTTTGTGATAACTCGAAGATGTTATTGGCGTGAGACTGATAAGGGATTTCAAGTAAAGATCTAAGTGGAAATTGTTTTTATTTAAAAGTATTGGATGTTCTCCTGGTAGATTTCAGGATGAGACTGGGTGAAGTTTGATAATTGTAAAAGAGATGTGAACACCATGGAATTGTTGAGGAGACGAGGTTTCCATTTGGAATAGCATTTGGTGCTTAGGTGTCAACTAAGGAGGCTTG
Organism: Cicer yamashitae; assembly: GCA_037974755.1. NCBI lineage: Eukaryota > Viridiplantae > Streptophyta > Magnoliopsida > Fabales > Fabaceae > Cicer > Cicer yamashitae. The sequence goes on from JBBPBQ010020323.1 coordinate 25,691,890, forward strand.
TACTTAAGTTAAGGTGCGCTACACATTAGGGGTGAATACTACCTTGGTTTGATAAAGGACACTTTGAGGAATAGTCAATACCTTGAGGGGTAAGGTCGAGCATTCGAGTTAAACTAGAATGGCGACTTAGATTGTTAAGTATGAATCTCATGACGATTATAGGAGCGAGACTACATATTTTGTTGGTAAGTGACAAATCTTTGTATGGTTAAGGAGATGATAAGTATGAATAGTGATTGTAAATGAAACTATTGACGTGTAAGTGTGAATTTTGAGTGATGATTGGGTAAACAGAACGAGTTAAGCCTTGATGTATTGAACCACATGTTGCTATTAAGTGGAATTGGAAGTACAGAGTACAGGAATACTTAGAGATTGTTGCAATGTAAGCATTGAGAGTCTATTAAAGGATGGTAACCACTAAGGGAGTGATAATATTTTGATAGGTCGAGGGGATTGATCGGGATTTGATTTAGGACCCTGTGATGATTAATCTTTAAGTCAACGATTCAAAATCCACAAGGTTGGTTGGAGGACCAAGTGACACCTTAAACTTGTATGATCAAGGGAGTTGACGTAAGCAAGTGATAAATGATTCATGTTATGGATGGGAGTGTTTGAAGATTTACAGATAATGTTGGGTTATGATTAGAAGAGTTTTCATTAGTGAGATTACTAAGGCGGTTAGAGTCAATGATGAATAAGACCTTGTATTGTATCTTAAGGTGTAATGAGTATTTGAATTGTGTGGAGGCGGTACTTATCCCCCAGGTACCAGGCTCGAATCCTGCGGAAGGCGAAAACTCACTATTTCCACTGGGTGGTTAGGGGGGGTGAGAAGATCGTGAGGTAACATCGCCGGTAACGGTAATGGCCGGGGTGTTACAAAAAAAAAAGGCGCCTTTTTTTGTAACACCCCGGCCATTACTGTTACCAGCGATGCTACCTCACGATCTTCTCGTCCCCCCTCACCACCTAGTGGAAATAATGAGTTTTTGCCTTTCGTGGGATTCGAGCCCAGTACCTGGGGGATAAGTACCGCCTCGACACAGTCCCACTACCAATTGAGCTAACATATTACACAAAGCATTTTCATTCCCTGCCTCGCGAACATATTACACAAAGCATTTTCATTCCCTGCCTCGCGAACATATTTCTTTCTTCTTCCTTTGTTCGTTCAAAACAAAGTGTGGGTGGTTTTCTAAACCACCAAACACAAACCTCTACTTTGGAAGTGACAGAAGGGAAAGTTGCTCCTTGCCACGCTACGGTGCTAGTGAGCCAACTTTGGAAGCGACGATGCGAGCGAAGTTTTTACCAGAATTAATCGCGGTGCCGTAATCGATTGTTAAAGCTATCGTTGAGGTAAGGGCTCCTTCCAAATTTCTAGTTTGCATATAGGGACTCTATATGTGTGATTGATGTATGTTTAAAGGTGTGAATGCGTGAAAAATCGTTTTCAACCAAAATATATGTATTTTGAGTGAAAAAACGGTTGGTTATGTGTTATGAAATTATGATTAAATTTGAAGTGGTTTATGTGTGAATTTGTGGAAAATAGGCGGTACCTTTACGATTTACTCTTTTTAGTAAATCGTGCTGACCCGTGATAGGTGGCACCTCGTTAATTAGTACTGGTCTGTGATAGGCAGTACAATTATGATTTACGCTCCTTCGAGGAGTGTTTTGGTTTGGAATTTCGGAATCATGCATTTTGGCATATACGCATAACATTAGGGTGCTTGGCACGCAAGTCATGTTTGATATACTGTGATGATTGTACATACATACTCGGTTGTTATTTGTATTTGTGCAGTAATTGATGAGTGTGCTTGATTGACCTTGTGTGGTAAGTATTGAATGATTGCAAAACGTTTTCGAAACTGAAAATCTACAATTTTTACAGTTGTATTCGAATACAACAAGGTCGTAGTCGAATACAGTTATGCTGTATTTGCTACTGACTTGTGAATTCGCACTTGTATTCGACTACGGGGATGTTGTAGTCGAATACAGATATCAAATTTTTGCCACTGACTTCGCAAATTTATTCGAATACAAGGAGGCTGTATTCGAAACAGTTATGGTGTTTGTGCTGTTTGTGTTGTTTTTTTGCTGTTTTCGCATCTATATTCGTATACAAGGAGGCTGTATTCGAATATAGTTGTGCTAGTTGTGCTGTTTTTGCTGTTTTCACATCTGTATTCGAATACAACAGGTCTGTATTCGAATACAGCTGTGCTGTTTTTGCTTTTGACTTGCAAAATAACACTGTATTCGAATACAGTTATGCTGTATTCGAATACGACAATGCAGTTTGGTCAAAAACTTCATTTTTCAACTTTGATTATGCATGTTTGGCATATGCAAACCCTTTCTAGATGTATGCTAAGTTGAAAGGTTATTGTGTTAATTTAAAATTGATATGCTATGTGATATTTGTTAATTTCGGTTGGTGACCCTTCACAATTATTGTGGAAATCTAGGTTTTTCCCTCAAATTAGAACTAGGATCGTCCAAAGGCGTAGCATAGCGATGAGTTGGATTTGTGATCGAAAGCAGGGGGGCTTGATGCTGCTCGTGGATTCTCAGTAACCAGTCACCCTCAGTTAGATTAATGATCAACTTAGGGTTGTATTTAAGACTTTTATTTATTTTCCCTTTCTTATTCCAAGGTTAATGTCGCAAAGGGAACTTATGTATTTGAAACAAATTATTTTAGCCAAGGTATTTTATATTTGGATATTTTGGATGTTCGTTCCAAAAACTATTTCCGCTGTTTGTAATTATTGTAGACCTTGTCGTTGTGTTACGACTTAAATATTTTATCCAAAAGTATTTTCTTCATTTATGGATTTAACTTAGTATTTTTATCAATTTTATTTTGAAAAAAACAAATACACTCCCGCTGTTAAAAATCGGGGTGTTACTGAGATCATATTGTGCATATCTTGGATGCTAGAAACTTGAAGATTTCATTCTTGGAAACCAGAAATGAAGAATCATTCATCTTTCTTATGTGTAATTTCATCTTCTTCATTATTATTATAATCTTAATCATGTACTAATTTTCTCATTGATTAGAAATTAGATGAACCTTCTTGAATCTATGTAGTTTTTATTTTCTTATGCTCTTTATGCAATTAAAATGTATTTGATTATTCTTATACTTTTGTTCTTAATGCTTTTATTTGTTTGTTCACCATATAATTGAATCTAGGTATGTTTTTGTTATTGGAAAATAATTTATAATAATCGGAACCAATATATATGTTCATGTCTCAATTTTGTTATAGGAATATATAGTATTAACACGCATCTAATAAATTGACATTCATACATACTTTGAGTAACAAGTATGATCACATAGGTAATTAGGGTTCGTTGTTATAAAAAAAGAATTTTGAGCCAATGAATTGGTCATAGTCTAGTTTGTTAATTTGACGTAATCAAATAGGTTAGCTTGTTAAACTACTAAATCAATAATTAGATAGTAAAAAGAAGATAATTTGAATTGTCTAATCGTTTTTCTCATATTGAATATTCTCTATCGTTTACAACTCTATCGTGTTCCTGAATTAATAACAATCCATGTGGAGACGATTTTTTCTTATCACCATTATTACTTAAGCGATTTGGTACACTAGCTAAAGAAATTTATTTCCAACAATGATATTGTTATGGTTGTGACACTGCAAATTTAATTATGCTAAAAAGTTATATGACTTTGAACTGATGATATAGATGAAAATTAAAAATAAAATAAAATTAACTAGTGATAACTTGAGCCAACTTGAAGAAGTTGTGCTAGATAGGTCCTTCCGTATAAAAAAGGTTGGTTGTTTAGGGATTGGGAGGATTATAGTTTCACTGTCTAGCATAGTCACAACATTTGACATGTTTGTCGATCATTCGGCTCATCTTGTACACACAAGAGTCAAATTTGTGAACACTTAATAAGCTGATTTACATTATAAGTATCATAAAGAGATAAATCAAGGTTTGGTAATAAGACATAAATCTCTAAATAAAAAAGCTAATAGTAGAAAATAAAAATTAAGTTTGAAAGATTGAAACATACATAACCCAAAAGGCTTGATATTTCTTTTGACCGGTAAAATTATGTGTTCTTTTTCCCACTAATGATCTCAAGCAAGACAACTCCAAAGCTAAAAACATCTGATTTTGTTGAGAAATTTCCATCCAATGCATACTTAGGAGACATGTATCCACTTCAAACACACAAAAACACTCACATACAAGTATAAATGAATAGAAATCTGAATTATTATGTTTAGAGATTCCTAACAATATTATCAGAACATCCATTTACCTCTGATAAAAGAAGCCATATATTAAAAAAAAAATATAAGGAGGACACCTATCTGAATATATATGAGTGCAAAAATAGACGAAAAATGATTAAGAATTGAACTTACTATGTCCCAACAACTCTTTATGTGTTTGCCTCTATTTCCTTGCCTCCAAATATTCTTACCAGTCAAAAATCTGAAATTTTTGGTTGCATTTCTTGATTTAGAAGAATGTTGTTGGTTTTTAAATCTTGATGAATAACTCTCAGTCTGGAGTCTTGATGAAGATAGAGTAGTCCACGAGCAATTCCGAGAATTATGTCCAACTGCATTTCCCAATTCAAAATTATGCTTTTTGTTGGATCTTTGAATATTTTAATTTCCCAATTGCAAGAACAAAATCATTAATCAATTTACTCAATACTAGTAAAACATCACAAGTGATAAATAGGTTTAGAGACGAACCAAATATAAGTAAGTCCAAACTCTTGTTGGGCATATATTCATAGAGTAGAATTTTTTCTTCTCCTTTTACACAATAGCCTCGTAATCTAACTAAGTTACGATGTTGAAGTTTGGCAATCAAAACAACCTCATTCTTGAATTCTTGCAAGCCTTGTGATGAAACACTTGAAAGTCTTTTTACTGAAATTTCTGTAATTATTAATTTGAAATTAGATAAATCTAGAACCATGTCGAATTTCTATGTAAGAATCTAGAAGTGCTTTAATTATAGAAAAAGGTGGGAAGTATCTAGAAGTGGGTATTAATTAGGAAGCTCCTAGAAATATGTCTAGAGTTTTCTATTTGTACCTATAAATACCTCATTGTACTTGACATTAAGCATCAAGCAAATTGAGAGTTTTCTATTAGACATACCTTCATTTCTCTAACAAAGTGGTATCAGAGCTTTGTTGTGAGAGTTGAGAAATGGCGACTCCTGATTACACTACTTTCCACTTTCCTATTCTAAAAAAGGAGAATTATGAAAAATGGTGCCTTCGCATGAAAACATTGCTTGGATCTCAAGGTGTATGAGTGATTGTTGAAAAAGGTTATGATGGGCCACAAGATGAAGAAGGATTGTCCCAAGTTGAGAAGGAAGTTTTGGAAAAGACAAGGAAAAATGATCAACAAGCTCTTACTCTCATTCATCAATGTTGGATGATTCAATGTTTGAGAAGGTTGCCGATGCTAGGAATTCAAAGGATGCTTAGAAGATTTTGGAGAAATCACTCCAAGGCATTGACAAAGTGAAGAAGATAAGACTTCAATCTCTAAGGTGAGATTTCGAAGCTTTGAAGATGAAGGATTCCGAATCAATTTCAAATTATTGCTCAAGGACGAAGACAATTGTTAATCAAATGAAGAGATATGGAGACAAGATAGAAGATGTTCGTGTAGCCGAGAAAATTCTTCGTTCCTTGACTCCTAAGTTCGATTATGTGGTGTGTGTTATTGAGGAACCGAAAAATCTTGACTCAATGTACATTGAGGAATTAGAAGGTTCATTACAAGCTCAAGAAAAAAGAATGAAGAAAAGGCAAAAGGAGCCATTAGAGCAAGTTCTCAAAATCAAAGCTTCGTTGAAGGATGAAAGAGGATTCAATAGTCAAAACGGACATGGACGTGAACAAGGAAGAGGACGAGGACGTAGTCGTGGCCAAGGAGGAAGCGGAAGAGGTTTCAATCGTGAATCAAACTATGAAGAAAGAAGTCACTCATCACCAAGAATTCGTGGAAGAGGAAGAGATTATGGCTATTATCAAAGTGAAATGAGGTATGACAAATCTAAAGTATAATGTTATAACTGTCATGAATTTGGTCATTTTTCTTGGGAATGTCGTAATGCTCCTAAACAAGAGGAAGAAGAGGCTAATCTTGTTGATGAAGACGAAGTGTCAACTTTGTTGCTAACACTCAAGGAAGAAGAGAGAGATGCTAATAGTTCATGGTACTTGGACAATGGTGCAAGTAACCATATGTGTGGATGCAAAGAGAAATTTGTGGAGCTTTATGAAATGATGAATGGAAATTTTTCCTTTAGAGACTCATCAAAAGTGAAAATTGAAGAAAAGGTACGATTCTAATTTCTTCTAAAGTTGGGAGCCATAAGTTGATTAGTGATGTATACTATGTGCCTAAATTAAAGAGTAATATTTTGACTTTTTGGCCAACTTCTTGAAAAAGGATATGAAATTCTCATGAAAAATAAACATCTTTGGCTTAGAGATGTGAAAGGGATGCTCTCAATCAATCATCCAAATCAATTGTGTGAAGGTTGTCTTCTTGTCAAGCAACTAAGCCACTGAAACTTGTGCATACCGACTTGTGTGGACCAATCAATCCATCTTCATTTGGTAAGAGTAAATATTTCATTCTCTTTATTGATGATTTTAGTAGAAAAACTTGGATTTATTTCGTAAAGCAAAAATCAGAAGCTTTTGTTGCTTTCAAGAACTTCAAAGCTCTTGTAGAGAAGGAGAGAGGTCATGAAATCAAAGCTTTGAGATCTGTTGGAGGAGGTGAATTCACTTCAAAGGAGTTTAATGAATTATGTGCAACTCATGAAATTCGCCGTCTGTTGACAGTTCCAAGATCTCTGCAACAAAATGGAGTAGCCGAGAGAAAGAATATAAGTATTTTGAACATGGCAAGATGCATGCTAAAATCCAAAAGGATGCCAAAGGAGTTTTGGGCTGAAGCAGTTTCTTGTGCAGCCTATTTGGCAAATCGCTCTCCGACTTCAAATGTCAAAGACCAAACCCCTTTAAAAGTATGGAATGGAAGTACGCCTATTGTTAATCACTTGCATGTCTTTGGCACATGTGCCACAACAAGAAAGATCCAAACTTGATGATCGAAGCATCAAACATGTCTTTGATGGCTATGATCCGCATTCTAAAGGTTACAAGTTGTACAACCCATGCAACAATAAGGTAGTGGTGAGTCGTGATGTTGAATTTGATGAAGATGCTACATGTAATTGGGAGGGTCAAGAAGAAACAAACTATAATTTCCTTCCATATATTTTCAAAAGATCAAGAGGCCACAACACCAGTTCCAAATGCAACTCTACCTTCTTCACCTCCTCCTTCACTTATTTCTCTATATGAAAGTTCAAGCGAAAGACCAAGTAAGATGAAAGATATAGAAGACATTTTAAAAGGTCAACTAAAATTACTCTTGACCTTAAAGAGTTGTATTGTCTCTTGGCAGATAGTGAGCCATTAAATTATGGAGAAGCAGTGAAAGATAAAAGGTGAAGACAAGCCATGGATGAGGAGATCAAATCAATTGTGAAGAACAAAACTTGGGAATTAGCAACTCTTCCAAAAGGCCATGACGCAATTGGAGTCAAATGGGTGTACAAAGCTAAAAAGAATGCTAATGGAGAGATAGAAAAATACAAATCAAGACTTGCTGCCAAAGGCTACAAACAAAAACATGGAGTTGACTATGAAGAAGTTTTTCACTAGTTGCTCGCATGGACACTATTCGTTTGCTAATCAATGTAGCAGCTCAAAATAAGTGGAAACTTTAACAACTTGATGTAAAATTAGCATTTTTAAATGGCTATCTTGAAGAAGAGGTCTATGTTGAGCAACCAATAGGGTACGTGATTAAAGGACTTGAAGATAAAGTTTTTAGATTGAGGACAGCGTTGTATGGATTAAAGCAAGCACCAAGAGCATGGAATAGTCGCATCGACAAATACTTTCAAGATAATGGGTTTGCTCATTGTATTAACGAATATGCTTTTTATGTCAAAGTTTGTGCTAATGGAGATATTTTTATTGCTTGTCTCTATTTGGATGATCTTATATTCACTGGTTAAGTTAAATACAACTCTTTCTTTTAAAAAACTAATTAATTAAGTGGGTATTTCTATAATTTACTCTGGTTAAGTTAAATATTTTAATTTATTATTATCTTCTTGCAATAATATTTGTTTCTCTGTTAATTTCGTTAAAATTAACGTTTCTGTTTTTTAATAAGTCAAAAAGTTCACTATAATGTTTGTTTAATATTTTTAATTTTTAATATGTTATTTTTGAGTTTCAGTAATATTATCTTTTCTTTCTTTTATAATATCAACGTGCTCTTGAAATATAGTTTAACTTTTTGTATGATAAAATAATTAAAATATTGTTTTGTTTTACTATCATCAGCATTTTGAATTTTTGTCTGATGAAAATACGTAGATTGTTAGGGGTAGATTAACGATCTACACTTCTTTTAATCATTAATAATTTCAATGAAAATTTCAAAATTACCGTGTAATTATACTAATGCGTGTTAGACATAAATGTGGGTATTTTTTTTAACGGAGATTTAAATCGAAATTCATCAAGTTGTGAGAGTTTAGTTCCTTCCGCTAGACTCAATCACTGTTGGTTTTAGTTATACATTTTAATAAATAGTAAATAGCGGTTGTTTTTGTCAAAATGATAAGGTATATGTTGCTAATTAAATTAATACATCATAAAAACATGTGGGTGTAAATTAGCAACTCTATATATATCAAGTGAGATGATGTGTTATAACAAGAGATGAGATGATTAAATTTGGATCATATAAATCATATATGGATGATGATATTGAAAGTAAATAGAAAAACTATGCCCTTATAAAGAGTTGAATTTATTTTAAAAATTTAAATTAATTTTCATATTTTTATACTTTTGAATAATAATTTAAATTGATTGTTGGCTTGTTTTTTGAAATAATAAACGACAAGATCGTATCGATGTAGTTACCATGTAAGATTGGTATGACTAAAGTAATTAAAATTGAACTAGATATTAAACTGATATAGTTATCAGTTTATGGTTCAAAAGTTCAACCTAGACAAAACCGAAATCGGATTGGTATTAATAAAAATATGTAATTTTTTTAACATAGTATATTTAGCTATAATAACCAAAACTTAATATAATCTTTATAATTTCAAACAATTTTTTTTTATCAATGTATAACTTCAAACAATTAAAATTATAGTCCATTCTTTAACAAAAATTATATATATAAATTAAAGTCCAAACTTATCTTTAATTAAAAAAAAAATTAAATTAATATTAAATAAACACTCATCGAACTTATATATAAATTGTTTCTGTATTTAAAAGAGAAAATTGTTTCTTGCATAAGCTTTTTACAAAATGTTTTTATTAACTGCTTGTAAAAGTTTGCATACAAATTATTATATTATTTTAAAATTAATCCCAATTTACCTACGAAAAAGAAAACTATATTGCTGAGTGCAAGTTTAAAATGTGAAGTGTGAACGTGAATATTTATGCCTGGAGAGAAAACTTGCAAAGAACGTACACGAACAAGTTTTGGAGAGAAAACTTGCACATATTGTTTACAGCACTTTGCATAAAAGCGCTGTAAAATATAGCGCTCTCACATAATATTTACAACGCTTTATATACAAGTGTTGTAAAATATAGTGCTCCCACATTATGTTACCGCGCATTTAAAGCGCTTTTTATAAGAAGCGTTGCAAAATATACCGCTCCCACATTATGTTACAGCGCTTTTAGAGCGCTTTATGCAGTGTTACACAAATAATAAGCTACTCATAACATTATACCAATCTATAGTATATATAGTCTAATATTGAAAAATGGAAACCAAAGTCCATGTCTGAATTCAAAACAGAACAGATCGAACAGATTTTAGAAAAGAACAGATTTTATATGATTTATTAGGTAACAATTTATCAGTTTTAGCAACAACAAATTAATAAATACATTACCAGAGACAACAGAGGAGCAGCAGAAGAGGAGGGTTCACAGAGTAGAGGAGATGAGGGTTCGTAGGGTTAGGACATCGTATTAAATGTGTTTTAAATTTGTTTTTATTTATTTAAAGAGAATGATTTTTATCAAATATGCACCATTTTACAGCGCTTGTATGGATCGGAAATGGATGTCTGCCAATCGATTGTCAAAAGAGTATGAAAATTGAGTGAAAGAGTTTGCAGTGAAGAATGCAAAAGATCCAAATCGAATCATTCGTCCTTGTTTAAAATGTTATTTTGGAAAACGCGTTAGAGCAGATCAATTGGAAGGACATTTAGTATGGCATGGAATTGATCAAAGCTATACATGTTGGATAAGACATGGTGAGAAAAAAAAAGGGAACACTAATTTTGAGAATGGTTCAAAATATGCTTCAACTGATACATATAAGCGGGACCGAGTTGAGGAGATTGCAAAAGCAGTTGAAGAAGATCTTCAGAATTGTCCTAAAATGTTTTAGAGTTTGTTGAGTGATGCAGAGAAACCATTATATAATGGTTGTATTAAATTCACAAGACTGTCGGCGATATTAAAGTTGGACAACTTAAAAGCGATTAATGGATGGTGTGATAAAAGCTTCAAAGAATTATTAACACTTTAAAAGATATGTTGTCAGATGATAATGAAATTCCCAGTCGAACCTACGAGGCTAAACGAATTTTGTGCTCTATTGACATGAGTTACGAAAGGATTCATGCGTGTCCTAACGATTGCATTTTATTTCGAAACGAATATGAATTACTAATGGCGTGTCCGAAATGCAATGTCTCTCGATATAAAAAGAAAGAATCTACTCCAGCAAAAGTCGTGTGGTATTTTCCTATAATACCAAGATTTAGGCGCAACTATCGTAGTGAAGAAGATTCAAAACACTTGACATGGCATGCAGATGAAAGAGTTAGATATGGAAAGTTTCAACACCCTGCAGATTCTCCACAATAAGCAAAAATTGATCACGAGTATCCTGAATTCGGGAGAGAGTCAAGAAATCTACGACTTGCACTTTCTACTGATGGAATGAATTCAAATGGTCTTCAAAGCATCTCACACAGCACGTGGCCTGTGATTTTGTTGATTTATAACCTACCTCCATGGTTATGTATGAAGTGTAAGTTTATGTTGTTTTCTCTGTTAATTTCTGGACCCAAACAACCAGGGAATGATATCGACGTATACTTGACTCCATTAATTGAAGATTTAAAAAAAAAAGTGGGAGACAAGTGTGGAAGTTTATGATGGGTATAAGAAAGAATGTTTCAATTTGAGGGTTATGTTGTTCGGCACAATTAATGATTTTCCAGCATATGGTAATTTATCAGGATATAGCATTAAAGGTCGATGTGCATGTCCTATATGTGAAGAAAGTACAAATTGGATGCAGTTGAAACATTGTAAGAAGAACATATTTCTTGGACATCGTAGATTTATGCCTTATAGTCATCAGTATTGTGGGTGGAGAAATGCAATCAATGGAAAATCAGAGGAAAATACTGCTCCTTTAGCACTGACTGATGATAAATGGTCAACAAGTGTTTTATGTCACTGATCCTGCTGATGATAAATGGTCCATTGTTTTATCGACCAATAAAATAAGTGATGTTAACAATAACGATGAAGATGTTGGTAGTGATCTTTTCTTTGTGACATCACAACCACATGAAATTGATTCAACTGATGATGGTTTATATCTTAGAGATGATCATGATGAGGGAATTTGGATTAATCCATCGTTTCGTATCGTTAAGGGACAAACAAATGTGAATCCCACCAGGAAAAGAAGAGGGGCATCTTAAGGTGTTTAAGTGTTTTATATAAGTCATATAATCTGAACTGAGTTCATGTAATTTAAGTGTTTGACCTTCCAGAACTGAGCATTTTAGTATTTAGCTTGAACTGTATTTGATTTTCTGCTTATATTTATCTTGAACTTATTGTTTTATACTAAGTTCATATAATTTAAGTTTTTGACATGCCATAACTGATTTTCTGCTTATATTGAACTTGAACTTGAAAAAGCTTTGTTTGACTGGGCATTTTCGTTGTTTTGGGAACAAAAAGAAACAAAAATTGAAAATTGCAATGTTACTCTAAATTAAATTTGGTATGTATGTTTGCCCAATTTACAAATTATATGTTGATATGTTTGATTACTTCGATTATTGGTTTTTGATCATATTTTTTTAGTGTATTTAGTCCTTGTATAACTTGATGAATAGATTTAATCTCTATATATATGTATGTGAGTAACTAGTTTGGTTCGAAAACATGTCAAAAGTAATTGGGGTGGACAAAGTAAACCATTTTTAAAACTATGTTCCAATTAAAAACTACACCATCTTGGATCCATTGAGTCCCACATTGGCTAGAATATGACATAAGTGAGTGATTATAAGAGTATGACATGTTAGTCAGTACGCCGATTTGGGTGGCGCCAACTTGTGACCCAAGTGGGGGCTCTAAGGTGATGGAACAAGGCTTTTGCTTAAAAGGTTAGGCTGGTTCCTGCACCATGCTGACCTTCCTGCTCCAAGTTGAGAGTTAGGTCATTGGACTCGAGTGAAAGCATGGGTGTTGAGGCTCTTAGACAAGAGGGTATAGCGTGAGGCTAGTTTTCATAGAGCAACAAACACATCGTACTCCTGCCAATGGAGGGATCACAGGCTGTTGCACCTCTTGTCCCTAACAATTTGTGAGCCTCGTTGTTGAACCATTACTTTTTGTTTTTTTCAAACAAATTAAAGCTGGAGTTTCTTCATTTTATAATTTTGTAATTAACTTCATATCTCAGTTTTTTCCAACTTAGTTGGGTTCTTGTTTTATGCACTAGTAGTATGGTATAAGAAACTTTTATCATCAATAATGAACTTTTATCATCATGCGGGTCAACGATCAAGCAGTTCAATCTAGAACTTTAAGATTCAAAATTTAAGATCAATAAAAAGCCATCAAAATTTCAATTAAGTAATGAATATATAATATGACAGGTTAGTAATAGATATTCACCTAATTTAGTTAGTTAAGATGAGGGTTATATATAAGTCTTGACCCTAATTCGAATTTCGTTGCACTAGAACTTGAACGTTTTTTTTTTTTTAAATTTTCACGAGCCATGGTTTATTTTATTTTTAGAATAACGACACTGTAACATTTATTTTAGGCCCCGAGTCCCATACTGGTAATGCAAGGTTTTAAAGTGTTTAAAAACAAACACATGGTACAAAAACAACACCCCTTACACCTACCTTACTTACAAAAATAAAAATCAATTTCTAATAGGGTAAACAAAGGATAGCACAAAGGCACGCCTAATTTATATATTAAATCATGAACTCATAACATTGTAAAAAATACTTTTTTTTATAATTATTTTAATTATTATCCATAAATTCTTTTACTTTTTTCTTTGTTTATTATATTAGATTTATTTAAATAATAATGGTTTTCATGAACCAACTCATCAATATTATATTATATTATTTTTTAATATAATTATTCGATTCTCAAGGGAAAAGAGAACTAATAATTCAGATATCGGTCAGGAGGTAAGTATAGTATTGTCAATTATTGTTAAAATCAGGATTCAAATTCAAATTCTCTTGAGTACTGAATATTTTATTGGATCATTATTTAGAACATTAATTCTTAATAACTGTAATGAATATTGATCTATCATATTACTTCAAATACAACATATTCTAATGAATCTAAGTGATTATTCTATTCCTTTTTAAATAAATAAAAAATGATAAATGTCACCATAAAACTCACAGACGACTGTGAAGTCCCGAATTACATTTGATTTTTTTATTTTATGATGAAAAGATATAGCAATATAAATTCACAAAAGAGAAATAAACAAAATAATAAAATAGAAATAAGAAGAGTCCAAACCCGCGGAGTTGGGTTATAATATGACTAAATATTCCCTAAAAAAAATAAACATTGATTCTAGATCGACACCACGCTTATGAATTAGAAAATATAAATTCATTTTCATAAATTATTCTTACAAGACAATAATAACTCACCGTCAGCCATGCCGAATTAATATTTAGATTTATTTAAAATTTTTAGAATTAACACCACATATTTTGTATAAGAGTTGGAGTATCTTGGTACTCCTTTATTAAATTTTGCCTATAAAAAGAATAAAATCAAAACATATACATTGATAGAGAAAGTGAAGAGCCATACGACTCATAATATTTTTTATTTGTTGTGCGGTTTGGGTATTGTATGATGTCGAATAATCAATTGATCTTTTCGTTCATGCTCCTCCAATACTAATTAAACATCAAAACAAAAATCAAATAACATTACCTATTAGTTACACGTATAAAGTATTGGGCACTAAAAACCAATAAAAATATCAAATCAAATCTTGAAAATAATTTAAGGTCATACCTTCAGAAAGATGGATATACGCATTGTTTATAACCTATACATAGAAGAAAAAAAATGAATTTCCATCAAAAAATTAAAGTAAAAAATATATAGCTCATTAAACATAAGTTGATTTGAATTTTATACTATATTTTTCATACCATTATGCACCATTGGAAAAATATTTTCTTGAACTCAAACTAAGTTAGATTAAGGTATATCATAAAATGAAAATTAATTACCAAAATAAGTTATTTCAAATCAAAGATGTAGGATAGTCAAAGAAAGTGATTTTGTTGGAACCAAAATAAAATTACCTCATTTAAGAGGATTTAAAACAATCCTTTTGAATTTTGAAGGGATTAAATCAATAAAAAAACTACGGGATAAAAAATAAGAAAATGGAACATGCACCATCAATATAAATTAGTTTTAAAACGATGTTCAATCATAAAAGTTATATTTATCAACAAAAAAAAACTAATTAAAGGGATATTGATATGCATACTTGGATCAGTTTCAACAATGGTTGCACTGCCACCAAAATCGCAAGAGCCATCGGCTTGCTTCTGGATTTGATAGTAACTATTAAAAGCATAGGAAGCATGACCTTGGACAGTGTTTGGATTAAAACAAAGTCCATTGGGCTGAATAGGCTCACAATCAGCTCCAGCTCCACATGCATAATTTAAAGCACTAAGTAATGCCTGGGTATCAGCTCCCTCCTTAGCCACACACCATGTTTTTGCTGCTCCTACAATCATTACATTAACCAAAATCATGGTTGTCACAAACATTAACATAACTGAAATCAACTTTGGTGAGGCCATTGAAGAAATCAAAGAAAATGGTAGAATATTGTTGACTTGTTTCTTTATTATTATGTGAGGTGATTTTCTTTTAATCTATTTTTCTCTATATATCATGATATATATATATATATATATATATATATAGAACATGCATGAATTTACTAACACTTAAATTTGATATTAAATTGTTAAAGTAAAAAATATTTTTAAAACAAATATTTACTATATTCTAACATATTTACTCAAAATATATAATTTTTATTTAGGTAAAAGTATTTTTTAAACTTAAGGGATGTTATTAATATTGATGATAGTCAAATTGCTAGCATCTCTAATTATAGAAGAGTCTTTGACTAATTCATGAGATGTGATAGACTGAATTTTCTTCTAAAGAAAAAAAGATACACTGTATTTATAAAGTTATTAATAGTGAATCAAAAATCATTTTTTCTAATTAAAATCTTCTTTTTTTTTAATTATATTTTACTACTAATTTTATTTTGTAAATATAAATTTCTCTTTTTTTAGTTTTTCTTTTCTATAAATCAATATTTCTAAATAAAATTCTCTCCTTTCAAGTGTGTTGAACTTATCTGTATCTATCAATATCTATTCATACTATATATAATTACAATAGATTTTACATGAATAACTCTATTAATTACTGAATAACAACTTTACAGCTACACATGATATATGTTTTGTAAAAAAAAGAAACACATTATATGCATCATTCTAACATTCATAGTATTACAAAAATAAAAAAATTAATTAAAATTTAAATAACAGATAACTGCATTTTTTTAATTATAAAATTTAAATTCACCCAATTAAAACTATAATCACAACAAAACAATCACAAGAAAGTGCAATGTTATGCATGAGCTTAGACTCTACTTCTTCACAATTTGGTACCATTATAACTCTGAAGTACTTGGTTAGGAGGCTTGATACTATTCTACCACACAAGTGGACGGACAATTCAAATTGGCCTTGTCCTCATTGATCCCCTAAACTTAACCCGAGACATATAGTTCTCTACTAAGTATGGTTGGTTGGGTTGAGAATTTGAGATGAGGTGATGCCTTGTGACAATATAAGTTATTTCCTGATGCATGTGAATATCAAGAGAAATAAAATAAAAAATGTGAGATATTTTATTTGTTTAGCACTAGTATAGTCGTTGAGTGATGAACCTTCACCAGTCATTAATTTTAGAGTCATTTTGAGTCAATTATTTGATTTTTTTCTTTAATGTTCGTTTTAGAGTTATTTTGAATAAATGATCATTCGATTAAATAAGATGTTTATGGTTTCATTTTCACAATTAACCAGCTATTTTGTATAGTTTTTATTTGTTTAATTGGTTTAGCAAAATGCTGAATTTTGATGAAAAAACAACACGACCCCTGTGCAGTATTTGAATCATATATGTAGTTTTAGATGTCCAAATGGAGTTAAATTAGTTGCAAATAAGAGATAACATCCATAGCTACAATTTTCATGGAGACACACCTAAATCCAATTTGGAGTGTAAAAAGGTGAAAGATCAAATTAAATTAGAGGGAGAGTAATTTTGGAAGAACAAAGGTGTTTCTTTAACACTACAGAGCATTGTGTCCAAGACAGTACATTGCACCCAGCCATTGTGCCAAGGCATTGTATTGCTCCCATCCATGCGTTGTAGTGAATTTGATGCCACAATTTTCTGTCCAGAGCATAGCGATGCACCCACAATGCTAACAATGTACTAGCACGTGTCCCAAACTCCTATAAAGCTAAAAACTTAGATTTTACAAGGATTAGGAGGCATTAGAGATTGTAAGACCCTTAATTTCAAACTCTAATTTATGCAGTTTTAGTATATTTGGTGTTGAATTGCAGAGGCATTTAGTCCAATTTTAATTCATTTTGCGAATTAAATACCAAAAGCATATTTTATTAGAGTTTGTTATATGTTCATTATATATATATATATATATATATATATATTTATATAAATATATTTTTAGATCCGATTAAAATTATTCGTCGAAGAATAATTTATTTGTGTTGCGAAGAATTTATTACCAGACAGTTTTGTTAAAAATATCTCTGGTTGCTGAAAAATTTATCTATCAATTGAGTTGCAACGAGAGTAGATATTTTTATCGAAATAGTTTGGGATGTCAGTGAAGTGTTGTGTGTAAGAGTTTTATTTAATTGTTGGTTTGATATATATATATATATATATATATATATTTTATTAGTAAGTTAGTTATATATATATATATATATATATATATATATATATATATATATATATATATATATATATATATATATATATATATGTTTAAGTGATGGCAAGACAGACGAATTAGAAACTGAAGCAAAGCTTTTTCGTTCCCTGCCTCGCGAACGTATTTCTTTCTTCTTCCTCTGTTCATTCAAAACCAAGTGTGGGTGGTTTTCAAAACCACGAAACACAAACCTGCATTTTCTTCGACTTCTGAGCTGCATCTCGCGAAGTGACAGAAGGGAAAGTTACTCCTTGCCACGCTACGATGCTAGTGAGCCAACTTTGGAAGCGACGACGCGAGAAAGTTTTTACCAGAATTAATCACGGTGCTGTAATCGATTGTTAGAGCTATCGTTGAGGTAAGAGCTCCTTCCAAATTTCTTGTTTGCATATAGGAAATCTATATGTGTGATTGATGTATGTTTAAAGGCGTGAATGCGTGAAAAATCATTTTCAACGTAAATATATGTATTTTGAGTGAAAATACGGTTGGTTACATGTTATGAAATTATGATTAAATTTGAAATGGTTAATGTGTGAATTTGTGGAAAATAAATTTGATGTTTTTGAGGTGTAGGTTTGTGGAAAATGAATTTAATGTGTCTATGGGTGAAATTCTGGAAGTTGAAAATTTAATGGGATTTATGTTTGGAAATGCGGAGTTTTGAATTTGGTGAATTATGGTTGAAAATTTTGGAGATTTAATATAGGTGGGTGATGTTTGGAAATGTGGAGTTTTGAATTAATGTGATTTATGTGTGGTTTTGGGGAAAATAAATGGATGAAATTTAGTATTTATGGTGAATTAAATTTAATGTGAATGGTGGATTAAATTTGATGTGGGTTTCAGGAAAATCTGTTTTTAGTGTACTCTGTGAAATGTTTGAATGACCATTATTGTTAAATGAGTATTAAAAAAGGGGAATCTTTTAATAGCTGCATTTACATAATGGTTGTGGTGATTCATGTTTGGTGTGATTGATGTGTTCAAAATTAATATTATGAATTTTGAGATGTGTTTATGTGTGGATTTTGTGGAAAAATGAGTTGATATGATTTGGTGTGAATTGTGGGACTATGAGTTAAATATGTTTGAGTATGCTCTGTGTTGAATTTGAAAATGGGGAATCTTTTAATAGCTGCATTTACTTCATCGTTGTGGTGAAAAGAGTCAAAGTATGCTCATGCATTTCATAGTACATGGTGACCGCGATGGTGCCATGGTGATAGTGGGGACCGTGATGGTTCATAGATGATGCCATGTGATCTGTTGGTTCATCTTATCCTTGCGGGGATTTTCGCGTTGTGTAGGTCTGTCATAGACTGCACATTTTTGTAAATCGTGCTGACCCGTGATAGGTGGAACCTCGGTAAATTGTACTTGTCTATGATAGGCGGTACATTTACGATTTACGTTTTTGGTTAATCGCGCTGACCCGTGGTAGGTGGCAACTCGGTAAATTGTACCAGTCTGTGATAGGCGGTACATTTACGATTTACGCTTTTTAGTAAATCGTGGTGACCTGTGATAGGTTGCACCTCGTAAATTATTACTGGTCTGTGAAAGGAGGTGTAATTATGATTTACGCCCCTTCGAGAAGGGTTTTTGTTTGGAATTCCGGAATCATGCATTTTGGCATATACGAATTGCATTAGGGTGGTTGGCACGCGAGTCATGTTTGATATACTGTGATGATTGTATATACATACTCCGTTGTTGTTTTAATTTTCCCGTAATTGATGATTGTGCTTGATTGAACTTGTGTGGTAAGTATTGAATGATTGCGAAACGTTTTCGAAACGTAAAATCTACAATTTCTACAGTTGTATTTGAATACAACAGGGTCGTAGTCGAATATAGTTATGTTGTATTTGCTACTGACTTGTGAATTCGCACTTGTATTCGGCTACGGGGATGTTGTACTCGAATACCGATATCAAATTTTTGCCATTGACTTCGCAAATGTATTCGAATACAAGGTGGTTGTATTTGAATACAAAATCTGCATGATTTTTCACTGTTTTCGCATCTGTATTCGTATACAAGGAGGCTGTATTCGAATACCGTTGTGTTGTTTATGCTGTTTTTTTGCTGTTTTCGCATCTATATTCGTATACAACGAGGTTGTATTTGAATACAGTTGTGTTGTTTGTGTTGTTTTTTGTTTTTTTCGCATCTGTATTCGAATACAACAGGTCTGTATTCGAATACAGTTGTGTTGTTTGTGCTGTTTTGGCTGTTTTTACTTCTGACTTGCAAAATAACAATGTATTCGAATACAATTATGCTGTATTCGAATACGACAGTGCAGTTTGGTCAAAAACTTCATTTTTCAACTTTGATTATGCATGTTTGGCATATGCAAACCCTTTCTAGATGTATGCTAAGTTGAAAGGTTATTTTGTGCATTTAAAATTGATATGCTATGTGATATTTGTTAATTTCGGTTGGTGACCCAAAGGCGTAGCATAGCGATGAGTTGTATTTGTGATCGAAAGCAGTGGGGCTTGATGCCGCTCGTGGATTCTCAGTACCCAGTCACCCTCAGTTAGATTAATGATAGCTTAGGGTTGTATTCAAGACTTTTATTTATTTTCCCTTTCTTATTCCAAGGTTGTTGTTGCAAAGGGAACTTATGTATTTGAAACAAATTATTTTAGCCGAGGTATTTTATATTTGGATATTTTGGATTTTCGTTCCAAAAACTATTTCCGCTGTTTGTAATTATTGTTGACCTTGTCGTCGTGTTACGACTTAAATATTTTATCCAAAAGTATTTTCTTCACTTATGAACTTAACTTAGTATTTTTATCAATTTTATTTTGAAAAAAAAAATACACTCGCGCTGTTAAAAATTGGGGTGTTACATTGTGGTATCAGAGCTTTGGTTTAAATTTCTTTGGGGCTGTGATTTGGGTGTCCTAAGCTGATCAAAAGTCGAGGTTAGGGGTATCAAGTGACTGGAGTCCACGTGTACTTTGTGTTTTGTTGTTTTGGGTCAAGCATGATATGCTTAAGTAGTTTATTGTTTCTTATACGGAACAGCGTGTCTTGTAGCACTTTAGTTGGAAGAGTAGTTAAAACATAGAACATTAGTCGACTTTGGTCGACGAGTGTCTCTGAATTCCTTAAATGTATCGGTCTAGGAAAGACAGGGTTGAAGCGAATCATGACGGCATGGGATTTATGAAGTGGTTCCAAGGATACAGAGGCTATGTTGTTTGTGATAACTTGAAGATGTTATTGGTGTGAGACTGATAAGGGATTTCAAGTAAAGATCTAAGTGGAAATTTTTTTTAAAAAAGTATTGGATGTTCTCCTGGTAGATTTTAGGACAAGACTGGATGAAGTTTGATAATTGTAAAAGAGATGTGAACATCATGGAATTGTTGAGGAGACGAGGTTTCCATTTGGAATAGCATTTGGTGCTTAGGTGTCAACTAAGGAGGCTTGTATTGAAGTTAAGGTGCGCTACACATTAGGGGTGAATACTACCTTGGTTAGATAAAGGACGCTTTGAGGAATAGTCGATACCTTGAGGGGTAAGGTCGAGCATTCAAGTTAAACTAGAATCGCGACTTAGATTGTTAAGTATGAATCTCATGACGATTATAGGAGCGAGACTACATATTTTGTTGGTAAGTGACAAATCTCTGTATGGTTAAGGAGATGATAAGTATGAATAGTGATTGTAGATGAAACTATTGACGCGTAAGTGTGAATTTTGAGTGATGATTGGGTAAACAGAACGAGTTAAGCCTTGATGTATTGAACCACATGTTGCTATTAAGTGGAATTGGAAGTACAGAGTACAGGAATACTTAAAGATTGTTGCAATGTAAGCATTGAGAATCTATTAAAGGATGGTAAACACTAGGGGAGTGAGAATATTTTGATAGGTCGAGGGGATTGATCGAGATTTGATTTAGGACCCTGTGATGATTAATCTTTAAGTCAACGATTCAAAAACCAAAAGGTTGGATGGAGGACCAAGTGACACCTTAAACTTGTATGATCAAGGGAGTTGAGGTAGGCAAGTGATAAATGATTCATGTTATGGATGGGAGTGTTTGAAGATTTACTGATAATGTTGGGTTATGATTAGAAGAGTTTTCATTAGTGAGATTACTAAGGCGATTAGAGTCAATGATGAATAAGACCTTGTACTTTATCTTAAGGTGTAATGAGTATTTGAAGATTTCAAGGATAAGATTTTCTAATTTTATTCAATTACATAGAGTGAATAGGAAGAAATGTAACAAATGATGTATGGTTTAGTTGTTGTTCTTGGGAAGCCAAGCGTTAAGATTTGGAATGAGTGTATCAGTAACTAGATGGACGAGGAAGATATGTGGGTCTTGGAGATATTTTACTCCTAAGTAATGAGGATGAGGTCTAAAGATAATTATTCTTCAGGAGATGCTTATTGGGAATGTATGAGAAGTAGTTCTCTAGGTTGTTCGATTGCTGAGATTCTTTTAGTTGGTACCTCAGTGAAGGTTGAGAGTGAATAAGAAATCCAGCGAGTGAACCAAATTTTGGAAAACGTCCCATGAGAACTTGTTGGAGCAGCACATGAGTATGTAGCTTATGTCAATTAAGGATTCATGAAATGAATTATCCTATACGAAAATCATACATTGTTATTAGAAGAGTACACCAATGAATTCAAAGGCACTACTTGAATGCATGTCATAGGGGTACGTTATTGTGTTCGTCAATTAAAAGAGTTAAATGTTTGTTTGGTAGGGATGAATTGAGCATGGAATGAAAAAGTTTGGTGGAATGACGGTAGAGGTGAAAAGTGTTTGTGATATATTTTAGATGTAGAATATTTCATAGGAAGTGTGAAAATTTGGAAGAATTAAGATTTTGTTGAATTGTTGAAGAAATTCTTAAAGATCAGAATGACAAGCTTATCTGAAGGAAGGAAAGTTTAATAGTAAGAGGAAAGATAAAAGAAAATCAAGTTAAGTTGGATGATATTTTGGGATATGACGCACTATGATGTGTACCAATTGTGGCTGTCAAAGAAGGGAGCAATTTTTGGAAAAAGACATAAAAGAGTAAGCTAAGTAATGATTTCGAAAAAATGAAGATGTATCAAGGTTCGAGGTAGAAATTTAAGGTTTGTATAAATGGAAAAGTAATAGAGTGAATACAATGTGTTTGACCTGTCATAATGAAAAGATAATCATCAAGCTGCAAATAAAGAACGTGACGGAATTGAGGAGTATCAGAATGAATGTTGGAAGCAGATGGAGGAAAATTATTTTCGAGTTGTCCAGAATTGCGAAGTATGTAGGAATTGACTAGTGAAATGTGAATTTGAGGTGTTAGGGATGAGACAAATGTAGGCCTTAACCAGTGAATGAAATTCAAATTGAATTTTTTGTTGGAGACGTGACTCTGAAAATGAAGCACTAAACCTGAAGGAAGTTTGTGTGTTGTGGGTGGTATAGCCCTGGCATGTTGTCGAAAATATTAAGGAAACATTGATCACCAATGGGATGTTGAGAGGTGATTATTAAGGTTATAATTAGACCAACATTCTGATGAGAACACTGTGGTTTGGTGTAGTTGTGCGACTAAATAAAATCGAGGATTTGTGGACAATGGAGAAATTAGAGAGTTCTCGGCGATAATGATTGTTTTATGCTCAAAGTGTTGGTGTCATACTTAGAGTTTCAGTTTGGAACCTAATGGATGTTTCGTACCAAGTGGACGTATATGAGGCTATGTGGCATAGTTCTGGGAGATTGTACTTCATCGATAGGAAAATAAGGGAAACTCAATGGACCTTGAGAAGATTGTTAGACCGTTTGTGCCTCGGGATAGCTTTAAGTCCAAGTCGAAGGGACCATTATTACAGTTAGGTTAAGATGGTCTAAGCTATCATCGTGGTTGTTGGCTACTTATTGACAAATTGAGGAACTAATCATCCCCAATCTCTTGTTGGTAGTAGACAAAATCATGTTGAGTGGAACGGGCGAGTCTTACCGGCTATGATAGTGCGTAAAGTTATTAAGCACCCTATGAGAAGGGATAGACGACACTTTCTTCGCATAGGCGTGAGGAACAAGTTCTAGCATGTATGTTGAGTTGGAGTGCAAATGTAACGCCCCGGATTTTTTTGATCCAAAACGTTACTTGAAAACATATTGTTTAGAAAGATTTACGACAATTTTTTTTTTAAACTACCTAACATTTATTCATGCAATTAATTAATAACAACCACGTTTATTTAATTTAATTAAGAAAGTGTTTATTCAAGGCTAAAACAAGAAAAACAATAATTCCTAACGGAAGGGAACCCACTTCCGTATTTTTAGAATCCTAGTGCATTTTAAAAGCTGGTGACAAAAGATTAAAAATAAACTTAGAAGTATCGCAACAATTCTATCATTACAAAATTGTATTGAAAACCCATTTTTATCCCCCGTTCGCCACACGTTAATACTCATCAACTACTCTTGAATCTCCTCGAACTCATTAGTACCTAAAATGTTGTTGTAAGGGTCAGTTTTATCCATCATCCACATCAAACCAAAGTTAAACATATAGAAGAATAATTTGTCTACATATTATTCCTTTCAAAAAGCAACAATCACAATTATTAATTTCATGCCATCCGACCAACGGTCTAACTATAATTTGTGTGGGGAAAATCCCTTACCTTGGCCGCTTTTCTTCCTAGTACAATTCTCTAAGCCCCACGAAGTTGTTCACAAGGAAAAAGAAGTTTCAAGCTTTTGATGCACGAAGAAGGTCGTGAGGTAGCATCGCCGGTAACGGTAATGGTCGGGGGCTCAATTGGTAGTGGGACTGTGTGGAGGCGGTACTTATCCCCCAGGTACTGGGCTCGAATCCCACGGAAAGCAAAAACTTGTTATTTCCACTAGGTGGTGAAGGGGGACGAGAAGATCATGATTAACATCGTCGATAACGGTAAGGGTCGGGATGTTACATACCACACTAATTTAATATTGGAAAATATATTTATAGATCCAAATTATTTTAATCAATAATTTTAGAGGATGTTACAATACTCACCCCCTTAAATTTATAGATCCGTGGGATTCGAGCCCGGTACCTGGGGGATAAGTACCGCCTGGCTCAATTAGTAGTGGGACTGTGTGGAGGACGTACTTATCCCCCAGGTACCGGGCTCGAATCCCCTGGAAGGCAAAAACTCGTTATTTCCACCGGGTGGTGAAGGGGGACGAGAAGATCGTGATTAACAACGGTAAGGGTCGGGATGTTACATACCACACCTAATTTAATATTGGAAAATATATTTATAGATCCAAATTATTTTAATCAATAATTTTAGAGGATGTTACAATACTTACCCCCTTAAATTTAGTTTCGTCCTCGAAACTAGTCAGACATGAAAAGGTTAGGGTGGAGCTCTTTCATCTTTTCCTCTAATTCCCAAGTTGCATCTCTAGTCGTTTGGTCCCAAATCACGTTGACCAAGGCGATCTTTTTGCCTCGTAAGTGCTTAGTAGTGCTATCTGCAATGCTCAGCGGTGGAACTGCAAACGAAAAGTTCTCCTCCAACTGTATATCATCTGGCTTCATAATATGGGAAGGATCAGCGATGTACTTCCTCAGTTGTGACACATGGAACATGTCGTGCAGTTTGGCTAGATTTGGAGGCAAAGCAATCTGATAAGCTACGAGACCCACACGTCGCAGGATCTGGTATGGGCCAATGAATTTAGGAGTTAGCTTCTTAGACTTCAGTGCCCTACCAACTCCAGTAGTAGGCGTCACTCTCAAAAATACATGTTCACCCTCTTGAAACTCCAATGGTTTCCTTCGTTGGTTGGCATAACTCTTTTGTCTACTTTGCGCTATCTTCATCCTTTCTTGGATCAGACGGACCTTATTTGTGGTCTGATGTACCAATTATGGCCCTACATTTAGGTTTTCACCATCCTGATACCAACACAAGGGGGTTTGGCACATACGCCCATACAGAGCTTCGTACGGTGCCATCCCAATGCTCGCATGGTAGCTGTTGTTATAAGTGAACTCAACGAGAGGCAACATGTTATCCCAACTCCTCGCTCATCCAACACACACGCTCTTAGTAAATCCTCCAAGGTCTGAATAGTTCTTTCTGTTTGTCCATCGGTTTGAGGGTGATAGGTCGAACTCAACCTCAACTTAGTACCCCAATGCCTCATGTAATGCTCTCCACAAACGAGAAATGAACTTCGGATCTCTATCCGACACAATGCTAGACGGCACCCCATGTAGTCTGACAATCTCGGCAATGTAGATCTCTGCAAGCTTAGTCACATCATAAGTAGTCCTCACGGGTATGAAATGGGCAGACTTGGTCAGCCTGTCGACAATTACCCAAATGGAGTCAAACTTCCGTTGAGTCTTAGGCAATGCTACCACGAAATCCATGGATATACTATCCCATTTCCATACTGGTATATCTAATGGCATTAGTAGTCCCCCTGGCTTTTGATGCTCTACCTTAGCTTTCTGACAAGTCAAACACGAAGCCACATATTCTGCTACTTGTTTCTTCATTCCCGGCCACCAAAACATCAGGTTAAGGTCTTTATATATTTTGGTGGTACCAGAGTGAATACTCAGCTTGCTTTTGTGGGCCTCATCCAAGATAGTCCTCAATTCTGCATTGTCAGGTATACAAACACGTCCATTACATCTCAAAATATCGTCGGGGCCCACCTTGAATTCAGGTGCCTTGCCGACCTCGATCAACTTCCTTCTCTCTGGAGTCGACACATCTGTAACTTGGAGAACTTTAATCTCATTCATCAATTCACTATCTATAACGATCATTCCACAGTGTAGTTTCTCCAATGCAGAATCCAAATAAAGATCCAAGTCACGGAACTTCTCTAATAACTCCAACCCCTTCATTGATACAAACGAGAGATGAACTCGCTTCCTGCTTAGGGCATCAGCCACCACGTTTGCTTTCCCTGGATGGTAATGCAACGTGAACTCGTAATCTTTAATGAACTCCATCCATCTCCTCTGCCTAATGTTAAG
Source organism: Cicer yamashitae (assembly GCA_037974755.1). Taxonomy (NCBI): domain Eukaryota; kingdom Viridiplantae; phylum Streptophyta; class Magnoliopsida; order Fabales; family Fabaceae; genus Cicer; species Cicer yamashitae. Next base: position 25,718,532 of record JBBPBQ010020323.1, read on the forward strand.
TTCCTTTTGATCAAATAAGTATTTCAAACTCTTATGGTCACTGAATACATCAAAACTACACCCATATAGATAATGTCTCCAAATTTTCAATGCGAAAACAATTGCATCTAACTCCAAGTCATGAGTGGGATAATTCTTTTCATGCACCTTCAATTTTCTTGAGGCATAGGCCACTACTTGTTTGTTCTACATCAGAACGCAACCCAAACCCTGATAGGAAGCATCACAATAAACCTCGTATGACTCTTCTAGATGTGGCAACACTAACACTGGGGACGTAGTTAGCTTCTCTTTCATCAGTTGGAAACTTTTCTCACACACCTCAGTCCAAGCATAAATCTGGTTCTTCCTCGTAAGGTGTGTCAATGGAGCAGCAATCTTGGCAAATCCCTCAATAAATCTCCTATAGTACCCGACCAAACCCATAAAACATCTAATCTCTGTGACTGTTTGCGGTTGTTTCCATGCCATAACGGCTTCTACCTTGGATGGGTCGACAGCAATCCCTTCCTTAGAAATTACATGACCCAAGAACTTCACTTCTTCCAACCAAAATTCACATTTTCCTAGATTGGCATATAGTTGTTGATCCTTCAGTATTTGTAGAACTTGACGCAGATGTTCCTCATGTTCCTCCCGACTCTTGGAATAGATCAAGATGTCATCAATGAAAATCACCACAAACTTGTCTAAGAATGGACGGAAAATACTATTCATATAATCCATGAAGATAGTTGGCGCATTGGTCACTTCGAAAGGCATCACCAAGTACTCATAGTGCCTATATCGCGTTCTAAAGGCTGTCTTGGGTATATCATCTTCTTTCACTCGAATCTGATGGTATCCCGACTTTAGGTCGATCTTAGAAAACACCTCTGCACCTCTGAGTTGGTTCATTAAGTCATCAATGCAGGGTAAAGGGTATCTGTTTTTTTATTGTGACTTTGTTGAGCTGTCGATAATCAACACACAGTCTCGACTTTCCATCCTTCTTCTTGACCAATAATACGGGGGCTCCCCATGGTGACACACTAGGCCGAATGAATTGTTTAGACAAAAGGTCTTCCAGTTGGTTCTTTAGTTCTGATAGCTCTAAGGGGGCCATTCTGTAAGGAGCCATAGAAATGGGTCCCGTACCTGGGATAATGTCAATAGAAAATTCGACATCGCAAACTGGGGGTAGTCCTGGAACGTCTGGTGGAAAGACTTCAGAGAAATCCCTCACCACTGGCATATCATCGACAACAACCTCTAGATTCATACTGATTGAGTTGAGAAACACATATTTTTGGACTCCTCCCTTCAGAGAAAACTTCAGTCTGTTGGTTGAGAGGAACTTCTAAATATCGGGATCCAGAAATATCACATTCCGTCGAGCACAGTCAAATAGGAGGTAGTTGGTTGACAACCAATCCATTCCCACAATTACTCCCAGATGTTTTAGAGAGATAAAAATTAAATCGGTCTTAAAGTTCATTTTAAACACAGTCAGCGGACATTGCAAGCACACTGAATTACATTTTACTGGCTCAGCAGAGGGTAGGGCAACTACTAAGTCAAACGGCAAGGTAGTGACATCTAGTTTGAGTGAATTCACACAATCTAATGAAATGAACGAATGTGTTACGACTTAAATATTTTATCCAAAAGTATTTTCTTCACTTATGGACTTAACATAGTATTTTTATCAATTTTATTTTGAAAAAAAATACACTCGCGCTATTAAAAATCGGGGTGTTACATTGTGGTATCAGAGCTTTGGTTTAAATTTCTTTGGGGCTGTGATTTGGGTGTCCTAAGCTGATCAAAAGTCGAGGTTAGGGGTATCAAGTGACTGGAGTCCACGTGTACTTTGTGTTTAGTTGTTTTGGGTCAAGCATGATATGCTTAAGTAGTTTATTGTTTCTTATACGGAACACCGTGTCTTGTAGCACTTTAGTTGGAAAAGTAGTTAAAACATAGAACATTCGTTGACTTTGGTCAACGAGTGTCTCTGAATTACTTAAACGTATCGGTCTAGGAAAGACAGGGTTGAAGCGAATCATGACGGCATGGGATTTATGAAGTGGTTCCAAGGATACAAAGGCTATGTTGTTTGTGATAACTCGAAGATGTTATTGGTGTGAGACTGATAAGGGATTTCAAGTAAAGATCTAAGTGGAATTTTTTGTTAAAAGTATTGGATGTTCTCTTGGTAGATTTCAGGACGAGACTGGATGAAGTTTGATAATTGTAAAATAGATGTGAACTCCATGGAATTGTTGAGGAGACGAGGTTTCCATTTGGAATAGCATTTGGTGCTTAGGTGTCAACTAAGGAGGCTTGTATTGAAGTTAAGGTGCGCTACACATTAGGGATGAATACTACCTTGGTTAGATAAAGGACGCTTTGAGGAATAGTCGATACCTTGAGGGGTAAGGTCAAGCATTCGAGTTAAACTAGAATCGCGACTTAGATTGGTAAGTATGAATCTCATGACGATTATAGGAGCGAGACTACATATTTTGTTGGTATGTGATAAATCTCTGTATGGTTAAGGAGATGATAAGTATGAATAGTGATTGTAGATGAAATTATTGACGCGTAAGTGTGAATTTTGAGTGATGATTGGGTAAACAGAACGAGTTAAGCCTTGATGTATTGAACCACATGTTGCTATTAAGTGGAATTGGAAGTACAGAGTACAGGAATACTTAGAGATTGTTGCAATGTAAGCATTGAGAGTCTATTAAAGGATGGTAAACACTAGGGGAGTGAGAATATTTTGATAGGTCGAGGGGATTGATCGAGATTTGATTTAGGTTGGATGGAGGACCAAGTGACACCTTAAACTTGTATGATCAAGGGAGTTGAGGTAGGCAAGTGATAAATGATTCATGTTATGGATGGGAGTGTTTGAAGATTTATTGATAATGTTGGGTTATGATTAGAAGAGTTTTCATTAGTGAGATTACTAAGGCGGTTAGAGTCAATGATGAATAAGACCTTGTATTGTATCTTAAGGTGTAATAAGTATTTGAAGATTTCAAGGATAAGATTTTCTAATTTTATTCAATGACATAGAGTGAATAGGAAGAAATGTAACAAATGATGTATGGTTTAGTTGTTGTTCTTGGGAAGCCAAGCGTTAAGATTTGGAATGAGTGTTTCAGTAACTAGATGGACGAGGAAGATATGTGGGTCTTGGTGATATTTTACTCCTAAGTAATGAGGATGAGGTCTAAAGATAATTATTCTTTAGGTTGTTCGATTGCTGAGATTCTTTTAGTTGGTACCTCAGTGAAGGTTGAGAGTGAATAAGAAATCTAGTGAGTGAACCAAATTTTGGAAAACGTGCCATGAGAACTTGTAGGAGCAGCACATGGTTATGTAGCTTATGTCAATTAAGGATTCATGAAATGAATTATCCTATCCGAAATCAGACATTGTTATTAGAAGAGTACGCCAATGAATTCAAAAGCACTACTTGAATGCATGTCATAGGGGTACATTATTGTGTTCGTCAATCAAAAGAGTTAAATGTTTGTTTGGTAGGGATGAATTGAGCATGGAATGAAAAAGTTTGGTGGGAACTAGTAAGGCTTGATTTATTGAAATCACTATAATGAAGAAAGACGAAGTATGATGGCAGATGAGCTAAGAAAATAAAGGGATCTAGATGTTGACCACATGGACGGTTGAATGACGGTAGAGGTGAAAAGTGTTTGAGATATATTTCAGATGTAGAATATTTCATAGGAAGTGTGAAAATTTGGAAGAATTAAGATTTTGTTGAATTGTTGAAGAAATTCTTAAAGATTAGAATGACAAGCTTATCTGATGGAAGGAAAGTTTAATAGTAAGAGGAAAGATAAAAGAAAATCAAGTTAAGTTGGATGATATTTTGGGATATGACGCACTATGGTGTGTACCAATTGTGGCTGTCAAAGAAGGGAGCAATTTTTGGAAAAAGACATACAAGAGTAAGCTAAGTAATGATTTCGAAAAAATGAAGATGTATCAAGGTTCGAGGTAGAAATTTAAGGTTTCTATAAATCGAAAAGTAATGGAGTGAATACAATGTGTTTGACCTGTCATAGTGAAAAGATAATCATCAAGCTGCAAATAAAGAACGCGACGGAATTGAGAAGTATCAGCATGAATGTTGGCAGCAGATGGACGAAAATTATTTTCGAGTTGTCCAGAATTGCGAAGTATGTAGGAAATTGACTAGTGAAACGTGAATTTGAGGTGTTAGGGATGAGACAAATGTTGGCCTTAACCAGTGAATTCAAATTAGATTTTTTGTTGGAGACGTGACTCTGAAAATGAAGCACTAAACCTAAAGGAAGTTTGTGTGTTGTGGGTGGTATAGCCCTGGCATGTTGTCGAAAATATTAAGGAAACTTTGATCACCAATGGGATGTTGAGAGGTGATTATTAAGGTTATAATTAGACCAACATTCTGATGAGAACACTGTGGTTTGTGCCTCGGGATAGCTTTAAGTCCAAGTCGAAGGGAGTATTATTACAGTTAGGTTAAGATGGTCTAAGCCATCATCGTGGTCGTTGGCTACTTATTGACAAATTGAGGAACTAATCATCCCCAATCTCTTGTTGATAGTAGACAAAATCATGTTGAGTGGAACGGGCGAGTCTTACCGACTATGATAGTGCGTAAAGTTATTAAGCACCCTATGAGAAGGGATAGACGACACTTTCTTCGCATAGGCGTGAGGAACAAGTTCTAGCATGTATGTTCAGTTGGAGTGCAAACCTAGTGTGGGTATTACTCTTACTTTAAGTTTCGAGGACGAAACCTCTTTTTGGAGGATAGTAATGTAAGACCCTTAATTTCAAACTCTAATTTATGCAATTTTAGTATATTTGGTGTTGAATTCTTGAGGCATTTAGCCCAATTTTAATTCATTTTGTGAATTAAATACCAAAAGCATATTTTATTAGAGTTTGTTATATGTTCATTATACATATATTTATATATATATATATATATATTTAGATGCGGTTAAAAATATTCGTTGAAAGAATAATTTACTTATGTTGTGAAGAATTTATTACCGGACAGTTTTGTTAAAAATATCTCTGGTAGCTGAAACATTTATTTGTCTATTGGGTTGCAACGAGAGTAGATATTTTAATCAAAATAGTTTGGGATGTGAGTGAAGTGTTGTGTGTAAGAGTTTTATTTAATCGTTGGTTTGATATATATATGTGTGTGTGTGTGTGTGTGTGTGTGTGTGTGTGAGTGATGGCAAGGAAGAAGAATTAGAAACTGAAGCAAAGCATTTTCATTCTCTGCCTCGCGAACGTATTTCTCTCTTCTTCCTTTGTTCGTTCAAAACCAAGTGTGGGTGGTTTTCAAAACCACCAAACACAAACCTCCACTTTTTTTCGACTTCTGAGCTCCATCTCGCCAAGTGACAGAAGGGAGAGTTGCTCCTTGCCACGCTACGATGCTAGTGAGCCAACTTTTGAAGCGACGACGCGAGCGAAGTTTTTACCGGAATTAAACGTGTTGCCGTAATCGATTGTTAGAGCTATCGTTGAGGTAAGGGCTCCTTCCAAATTTCTAGTTTGCATATAGGGACTCTATATGTTGATTGATGAATGTTTAAAGGTGTTAATGCGTGAAAAATCATTTTCAACGTAAATATATGTATTTTGAAATTATGATTAAATTTGAAGTGGTTTATGTGTGAATTTGTGGAAACTAAATTTGATGTGTTTGAGGTGTAGGTTTGTGGAAAATGAATTTAATGTGTTCATGGGTGAAATTGTGGAAGTTGAATTTAATGGGATTTATGTTTGGAAATGTGGAGCTTTGAATTAATGTGATTTATGTGTGGTTTTGGGGAAAATGAATGGGTGAAATTTGGTATTTATGGTGAATTAAATTTAATGTGAATGGTGGATTAAATTTGATGTGGGTTTGAGAAAAATCTGTTTTGAGTGTACTCTGTGAAATATTTGAAAGACCATTATTGTTAAATGAGTATTAAAAAAACGGGAATCTTTTAATAGCTGCATTTACGTAATGGTTATGTTTGGTGTGATTGATGTGTTCATAATTAATATTATGAATTTTGAGATGTGTTTATGTGTGGATTTTGTGGAAAAATGAATGGATATCATTTGGTGTGAATTGTGGGACTATGAGTTAAAAATGTTTGAGTATGCTCGCTCTATGTTGAATTTGGAAAACCATTATTGTTAAATGAGTATTACAAATGGGGAATCTTTTAATAGCTGCATTTACTTAATGGTTGTGGTGAAAAGAGTCAAACTATGCTCATGCATTTCATAGTACATCGTGACCGCAATGGTGCCATGGTGATAGTGGTGGGCCACGAGATGATGCCATGTGATCTTGTGGTTCATCTTATCCTTGCGGGGATTTTCGCGTCATGTAGGTCTGTGATAGACTGCACATTTTTGTAAATCGTGCTAACCCGTGATAGGTGGCACCTCGGTAAATTGTACTTGTTTGTGATAGGCGGTACATTTACGATTTACGTTTTTGGTAAATCGTGCTGACCCGTGATAGGTGGAACCTCGGTCAACTGTATTGGTTTGTGATAGGCGGTACATTTACGATTTACGCTTTTTAGTAAATCGTGCTGACCCGTTATAGGTGGCACCTCGTTAATTAGTACTGGTCTGTGATAGGCAGTACAATTATGATTTACGCTCCTTCGAGCAGTGTTTTTGTTTGGAATTCCAAAATCATGCATTTTGGCATATACACATTACATTAGGGTGCTTGGCACGCGAGTCATGTTTGATATACTCGGTTGTTATTTGTATTTGTGTCGTAATTGATGAGTGTGCTTGATTGACCTTGTGTGGTAAGTATTGAATGATTGCAAAACGTTTTTGAAACTGAAAATCTGCCATTTTTACAGTTGTATTCGAATACAAAAAGGTCGTAGTTGAATACAGTTATGATGTATTTGCTACTGACTTGTGAATTCACACTGGTATTCGGCTACGGGGATGTTGTACTCGAATACAGATATCACATTTTTGCCACTGACTTCGCAAATGTATTCGAATACAAGGTGGTTGTAGTCGAATACAAAATCTGCATGATTTTTCACTATTTTCGCATCTGTATTCAAATACAAGGAGGCTGTATTCGAATACAGTTATGTTGTTTGTGTTGTTTGTGCTGTTTTTTTGCTGTTTTCGCATCTGTGTTCGTATACAAGGAGGCTGTATTCGACTACAGTTGTGGTGTTTGTGCTAATTTTTGCTGTTTTCACATCTGTATTCGAATACAGTTGTGCTGTTTGTGCTGTTTTTGCTTCTAACTTGCAAAATAACACTGTATTTGAATACAAATATGCTGTATTCGAATACGACAATGCAGTTTGGTCCAAAACTTCATTTTTCAACTTTGATTATGCATGTTTGGCATATGCAAACCCTTTCTAGATGTATGTTAAGTTGAAAGGTTATTGTGTGCATTTAAAATTGATATGCTATGTGATATTTGTTAATTTCGGTTGGTGACCCTTTACAATTATTGTGGAAATATGGGTTTTGCCCTCAGATGAGAACCAGGATCGTCCAAAGGCGTAGCATAGCGATGAGTTGGATTTGTGATCGAAAGCAGTGGGGCTTGATGCCGCTCATGGATTCTTAGTAACCAGTCACCCTCAGTTAGATTAATGATCAGCTTAGGGTTGTATTTAAGACTTTTATTTATTTTCCCTTTCTTATTCCAAGGTTGTTGTCGCAAAGGGAACTTATGTATTTGAAACAAATTATTTTAGCCGAGGTATTTTATATTTGGATATGTTGATTTTCGTTCCAAAAACTATTTCCGCTGTTTGTAATTATTGTAGACCTTGTCGTTGTGTTATGACTTCAATATTTTATTCAAAAGTATTTCCTTCATTTCTGGATTTAACTTAGTATTTTTATCAATTTTATTTTGAAAAAAAAAATACACTCGCGCTGTTAAAAATCAGGGTGTTACAGAGATCATATTGTGTACATCTTGGATGCTAGAAACTTGAAGATTTCATTCTTGGAAACAAGAAATGAAGAATCATTCATCTTTCTTATGTGTAATTTCATCTTCTTCATTGTTACTATAATCTTAATCATGAACTAATTTTCTCATTGATTAGGAATTAGATGAACCTTCTTGAATCTATGTAGTTTTTATTTTCTTATGCTATTTATGCAATTAAAATGTATTTGATTATTCTTATACTTTTGTTCTTAATGCTTTTATTTGTTTAATCACCATATAATTGAATCTAGGTATTTTTTTGTTTGGAAAATAATTTATAATAATCAGAACCAATATATATGTTCATGTCTCAATGTTGTTATAGGAATATATAGTATTAACACGTATCTAATAAATTTACATTCATACATACTTTGAGGATTTTGAGCCAATGAATTGATCATAGTCTAGTTTATTAATTTGACGTAATCAAATAGGTTAGCTTGTTAAACTACTAAATCAATAATTACATAGTAAAAAGAAGATAATTTGAATTGTCTAATCGTTTTTCTCATATTGAATATTCTCTAATTAATTTTACGTTTGTTCGAAATTATAAACTAACTTTTAAACCCCTTTGTTACCCAAGTGTTTACAACTCTATCGTGTTACTGAATTAATAACACTCCATGTGGAGACGATTTTTTCTTATCACCATTATTACTTAAGCGATTTAGTACACTAGCTAAAGAGTTATCATTGAGAAACAAAACAACTTTATCGAGAAAGAAATTTATTTCCAACAATGATATTGTTATGCTTGTGACACTGCAAATATAATTATGCTAAAAAGTTATATGACTTTGAACTGATGATATAGATGAAAATTAAAAATAAAATAAAATTAACTAGTGATAACTTGAGCCAATTTTTAGAGTCATTATGATCTTCTATCGACCTTCTTGAATGACACTATCATACTGCAGACTTGAAGAAGTTGTGCTAGATAGGTCCTTCCGTATAAAAAAGGTTGGTTGTTTAGGGATTGGGAGGATTATAGTTTCACTATCTAGCATAGTCACAACATTTGACATGTTTGGTCGATCATTCGGCTCATCTTGTACACACAAAAGTCTAATTTGTGAACACTTAATAAGCTGATTTACATTATAAGTATCATAAAGAGATAAGTCCATTAACTATTGCAATTTGCTCTCTCTCCATAGAATACAGGTTTGGTAATAAGACATAAATCTCTAAATAAAAAAGTTAATAGTAGAAAATAAAAATTAAGTTTGAAAGACTGAAACATACATAACCCAAAAGCCTTGATATTTCGTTTGACAGATAAAATTATGTGTTCTTTTTCCCACTAATGATCTCAAGCAAGACAACTCCAAAGCTAAAAACATCTGAATTTGTTGAGAAATTTCCATCCAATGCATACTTAGGAGACATGTATCCACTTCAAACACATAAAAACACTCACATACAAGTATAAATGAGTAGAAATCTGAATTATTATGTTTAGAGATTCCTAACAATATTATCAGAACATCCTTTTACCTCTGATAAAAGAAGCCATATATTAAAAAAATATATATAAGGAGGACACCTATCTTAATATATATGAGTGCAAAAATAGACGAAAAATGATTAAGAATTGAACTTACTATGTCCCAACAACTCTTTCTGTGTTTGCCTCTATTTCCTTGCCTCCAAATATTCTTACCAATCAAAAATATGAAATTTTTGGTTGCATTTCTTGATTTAGAAGAATGTTGCTGGTTTTTAAATCTCGATGAATAACTCTCAATTTGGAGTCTTGATGAAGATAGAGTAGTACACGAGCAATTCCGAGAATTATGTCCAACCGGATTTCCCAATTCAAAATTATGCTTTTTGTTGGATCTTTGAATATTTTAATTTCCCAATTGCAAGAACAAAATCATTAATCAATTTACTCAATACTAGTAAAAGATCACAAGTGATAAATAGGTTTAAAGACGAACCAAATATAAGTAAGTCCAAGCTCTTGTTGGGCATATATTCATAGAGTAGAATTTTTTCTTCTCCTTTTACACAATAGCCTCGTAATCTAACTAAGTTACGATGTTGAAGTCTGGCAATCAAAACAACCTCATTCTTGAATTCTTGCAAGCCTTGTGATGAAACACTTGAAAGTCTTTTTACTAAAATTTCTGTTATTATTAATTTGAAATTAGATAAATCTAGAACCATGTAGAATTTCTATGTAAGAATCTAGAAGTGTTTTAATTATAGAAAAAAGTGGGAAGTATCTAGAAGTGGGTATTAATTAGGAAGCTCCTAGAAATATGTCTAGAGTTTTCTATTTGTACCTATAAATACCTCATTGTACTTGACATTAAGCATCAAGCAAATTGAGAGTTTTCTATTAGACATACCTTCCTTTCTCTAACAAAGTGGTATCAGAGCTTTGTTGTGAGAGTTGAGAAATGGCGACTCGTGATTACACTACTTTCCACTTTCCTATTCTAAAAAAGGAGAATTATGAAAAATGGTGCCTTCGCATGAAATCATTGCTTGGATCTCAAGGTGTATGAGAGATTGTTGAAAAAGGTTATGATGGGCCACAAGATGAAGAAGGATTGTCCCAAGTTGAGAATGAAGTTTTGGAAAAGACAAGGAAGAATGATCAACAAGCTCTTACTCTCATTCATCAATGTTTGGATGATTCTATGTTTGAGAAGGTTGCTGATGCTACGAATTCAAAGGAAGCTTATAAGATTTTGGAGAAATCACTCCAAGGCATTGGCAAAGTGAAGAAGATAAGACTTCAATCTCTAAGGTGAGATTTTAAAGCTTTGAAGATGAAGGATTCCGAATATTTTTCAAATTATTGCTCAAGGATGAAGACAATTGTTAATCAAATGAAGAGATATGGAGACAAGATAGAAGATGTTCGTGTAGCCGAGAAAATTCTTCATTCCTTGACTTCTAAGTTGGATTATGTGGTGTGTGTTATTGAGGAATCGAAAGATCTTGACTCAATGTCCATTGAGGAATTAGAAGGTTCATTGCAAGCTCAAGAAAAAAGAATGAAGAAAAGGTAAAAGGAGCCATTAGAGCAAGTTCTCAAAATCAAAGTTTCGTTGAAGGATGGCAGAGGATTCAATAGTCAAAATGGACATGGACGTGAACAAGGAAGAGGACGAGGACGTGGTCGTGGCCAAGGAGGAAGCGGAAGAGGTTTCAATCGTGAATCAAATTATGAAGAAAGAAGTCACTCATCACCAAGAATTCAAGGAAGAGGAAGAGGTTATGGCTATTATCAAAGTGAAATGAGGTATGACAAATCTAAAGCTGAATGTTATAACTTTCATGAATTTGGTCATTTTTCTTGGGAATGTCGTAATGCTCCTAATCAAGAGGAAGAAGAGGCTAATCTTGTTGATGAAGACGAAGTGTGAACTTTGTTGCTAACACTCAAGGAAGAAGAGAGAGATGCTAATAGTTCATGTACTTGGACAATGGTGCAAGTAACCATATGTGTGGATGCAAAGAGAAATTTGTGGAGCTTAATGAAAAGATGAATGGAAATTTTTCCTTTGGAGACTCATCATAAGTGAAAATTGAAGAAAAGGCATGATTCTAATTGCTTCTAAAGATGAGAGCCATAAGTTGATTAGTGATGTATACTATGTGCCTAAATTAAAGAGTAATATTTTGAGTTTAGGCCAACTTCTTGAAAAAGGATATGAAATTCTCATGAAAATAAACATCTTTGGCTTAGAGATGTGAAAGGGATGCCCTCAATCAATCATCCAAATCAATTGTGTGAAGGTTGTCTTCTTGGCAAACAACTAAGCCACTGAAACTTGTGCATACTGACTTGTGTGGACCAATCAATCCATCTTCATTTGGTAAGAGTTAATAATTCATTCTCTTTATTGATGATTTTAGTAGAAAAACTTGGATTTATTTCGTAAAGCAAAAATCAGAAGCTTTTGTTGCTTTCAAGAACTTCAAAGCTCTTGTAGAGAAGGATAGCGGTTTTGAAATCAAAGCTTTGAGATCTGTTCGAGGAGGTGAATTCACTTCGAAGGAGTTTAATGAATTATGTGCAACTCATGAAGAAGTGGAAACTTTAACAACTTGATGTAAAATTAGCATTTTTAAATGGCTATCTTGAAGAAGAGGTCTATGTTGAACAACCAATAAGGTACGTGATTAAAGGACTTGAAGATAAAGTTTTTAGATTGAAGACAGCGTTGTATGGATTAAAGCAAGCACCAAGAGCATGGAATAGTCGCATCGACAAATACTTCCAAGATAATGGGTTTGCTCATTTTATTAATGAATATGCTTTTTATGTCAAAGTTTGTGCTAATGGAGATATTTTGATTGCTGGTCTCTATTTGGATGATCTTATATTCACTAGGAACAATCCAAGTTTATTTGAAGAATTCAAAAAGGCCATGGCGCTTGAGTTCGAAATGACTGATATTGGACTCATTTCATACTACTTAGGCCTAGAAGTAAAGCAATTGGAAGAAGGTATATTTATTTCTCAAGAAAACTATGCAAATGAAGTTTTGAAGAAATTTAAAATGTTTGATTGCAATTCAGTGAACACACCAATGGAGAGTGGATTGAAGTTGTCAAAGTTTGAAGATGGACAAAAGGAGGACCCTTCCTTTTTCAAAAGCCTCGTTGGAAGCCTAATATACTTAACATGTACAAGGCTTGATATTCTATATGCGGTTGGAGTAGTGAGTCCTTTCGTGGAAGCTCCTACTACTACACACATGAAAGTCACTAAGAGGATACTTCGCTACCGTAAAGGTACGCTTGATTATGGATTATTTTACTCTTCTTCTAATGATTTTAAACTCTTTGAATTCTGTGATTGGACTTTGCGGGAGATATTGACGATAGAAAGAGTACTAGTGGCTTTATATTTTTCATGGAGGACTATGCTTTTTCGTGGAGCTCAAAGAAGCAACCTATTGTCACACTTTCAACATGTGAGTTAGAGTATGTAGCAACAACATCTTGCACTTGTCATGCCATTTGGCTAAGGTGATTATTGAAGGAACTTCATATGCCACAAAAGGAAGCTACTGATATTTGTATACACAACAAGTCTGCACAAGCACTTGCAAAGAATCCAGTGTTTCATGATCGCAGCAAGCACATAGTCACAAGGTACCATTTCATTAGAGAATGCATTGCCAATAAAGAAGCTGAGCTTAAATATGTGAAGACTCAAGATCAAGTTGTAGATATCTTTACAAAGCCGATAAAATTTGATGACTTTCAAAGGCTAAAAGCAAGACTTGGAATGAAGAAGAAAATTTCAAATTAAGGGGAAGCAATGTTATTACTAATTTGAAATTAGATAAATCTAGAACCATGTAGAATTTCTATGTAAGAATCTAGAAGTGCTTTAATTATAGAAAAATGTGGGAAGTATCTAGAAGTGGGTATTAATTAGGAAGCTCATAGAAATGTGTCTCGAGTTTTCTATTTGTACCTATAAATACCTTATTGAACTTGACATTAAGCATCAAGCAAATTGAGAGTTTTCTATTAGAAATACCTTCCTTTCTCTAACAATTTTTTCACCATCTTCAAACTTACCCTAAAACATTGTAAACTGGCACATGTTGTTAATCAATTTAAAATATAAATTTACATGAAAGATAAAAAAGGAGAAAATTAATCAATCACCTTATAAACTGGTCCATAACCACCTATTCCAAGTTTATTTGCTTCCGAAAAGTCATTTGTGGCCCTTATACGCTATCAAAATTGAAATAAGGAACCTCTATTCCTTTGGTGTCTCTATCATCCAATCCTTCCATGTCTATCAAGTCCTTCATATTCATATTTTTACGTATGATTTCTTTGTCTAAACTCATTAAATAAATATAAGCTTAATCAAAGATCCAAAAATTTAAAGCAATAATTAAGAAAGGAAAATGAGATAATTTCCACCTTGCTTAACCACACGAGCTATTCAACGTCTACATGCATAAGCAAAAATAATGATGCATGCCAAAGTAACCACACTGATAAGAGTCAAGCTAAGAATCAAATTGAATGAGCTTCTTGAGTTCCTGTTTCTTGACTCTTTTGTAGTAGGAAGAGATTCTGAAATAGCAAAAGAAATATCAAATTAACACTTCTATAAATAATCCAAATTTTACTATGCGTTTAACTCGAAATTTTTATGTTTTAAAATACTTTTTTATTTAACTTAATAAGAATTTTGAACTGAACATTGTCTTGGAAACAAGATGAAATACTAGTTAATTAAAATGCTTTTTTAGAAATATTGAAAATAATGTTGTCATTTTTTTTTTCTTCTAAAAATATAGATAATTTTTCATTTCAAAAGTTAGATATCTCTTTATTTAACAAATAAAATTAGCACAAATTTTAGAAAATAAAAAAAAAAAAGTTTTTACTTAATGAACATTATCTCCAAATTTGTAGCATTTTTTACATTATTTATTTTCAATACAAGTTAAATTCTCGCCACTCGAGTAATAGTTTGGATTGCAAACACACTTGTTTCCTTCACTACAAGTAGAATGTTTCCAACCATTGCAATCCACGGGGTTAGCACATTTGGGTTCTTCGGAAGGTGGTTCCCAACTAATATCTACATGTTCGGAGCAAGGATTGTCATTGGTCAAGCGAAATGGTGAAGAAACCATAAGATTTTGATGGAGTTTAGAAGGTGTTGTTGTTGGCGGTAGTGGTATTGAAGGTAAGTTGTTCAGTTGTTCACTTCAATTTTTTTCTATATCTATGTCTTTTTTTTATAGTCGTACTTTTGTGTACTTTTTAGTATATCTTGTACTCCTATTTTAATCTATATATATTATTTATGCATTTAAAAAAGTATATAATAATTTTTTCATTATTTATAATTGTTATATATATTAATAATTAATTAATTATATACATATATTATTTTTACAGACTGATAAAGCTTCAATGTTGGATGAGGTAATAGAATATCTGAAAAATTTGCAAGCACAAGTGCAAATGATGAATAGATTCAACATGTCATCCATGATGATGCCAATGAACATGCAGCAACAACTTCAAATGTCCATGATGAATCAAATGGGCATGGGAATGGCTGGGATGCCTATGGGTATGGGAATGGATATGAACACCATGAATCGATAAAAATATGATATATAAATATTATGTCATGACAAGATTTAATATATATTATATTTAAATAATAAAATTATCATTGTAAAATACTATTTTTTTTAAGTTAACTTACAATGCTTTTAAAAATGGTAAATTAAAAAAATACTAAAAAGTTAAATAAATAATGAAATTATTTAATTTTAAAAAATTCATTACAAATAAACAATTTCAATCATGAGTGACCAAATATTTATATTTATTTCTTAGATAAATTAAATAAAGATATGATTATATATATATATATATATATTGCTAATTTGTTATATAAGTTAAATTATGAAAGTGTAAATTAACGAGGTATATTTTTTTGTTTTGGACTATAAATACAACTGTTTCTTTTAAAAAACTAATTAATTAAGTGGGTATTTCTGTAATTTACACTGGTTAAGTTAAATATTTTAATTTATTATTATCTTCTTGCAATTATATTTGATTCTCTGTTAATTTCGTTAAAATTAATGTTTCTGTTTTTTAATAAGTCAAAAAGTTCACTATAATGTTTGTTTAATATTTTTAATTTTTAATATGTTAATTTTGAGTTTCAGTAATATTATCTTTTCTTTCTTTTATAATATCAACGTGCTCTTGAAATATAGTTTAACTTTGTATGATAAAATTATTAAAATATTGTTTTGTTTTACTATCATCAGCATTTTTAATTTTTGTCTGATGAAAAGACATAGATTGTTAGGGGTAGATTAATGATCTACACTTCTTTTAATCATTAATAATTTAAATGAAAATTTCAAAATTACCATGTAATTATACTAAGGCGCATTAGACATAAATGTGGGTATTTTTTTTAACGGAGATTCAAATCGGAATTCATCAAGTTGTGAGAGTTTAGTTCCTTCCACTAGACTCAATCCACTATTGGTTTTAATTATACTTTTTAAAAAATAGTAAATAGCGGTTGTTTTTGTCAAAATGATAAGGTATAGGTTGCTAATTAATTTAATACATCATAAAAACATGTGGGTGTAAATTAGCAACTCCATATATATCAAGTGAGATGATGTGTTATAACAAGAGATGATTAAATTTGGATCATATAAATCATATATGGATGATGATATTGAAAGTAAATAGAAAAACTATGCCCTTATAAAGAGTTGTATTTATTTTAAAAATTAATTTTAATATTTTTATACTTTTGAATAATAATTTAAATTGATTTTTGGATTGTTTTTTGAAATAATAAACGACAAGATCGTACCGATGTAATTACCATGTAAGATTGGTATGACTAAAGTAATTAAAATTAAACTAGATATTAAACTGATATATTTATCAGTTTAAGGTTCAAAAGTACAACCTAGACAAAACCGAAATCGAATTGGTATTAATAAAAATATGTAATTTTTTTAACATAGTATGTGTAGCTATAATAACCAAAACTTAATATAATCTTTATAATTTCAAACAATTTTTTTATCAATGTATAACTTCAAACAATTAAAATTATAGCCCATTCTTTAACAAAAATTATATATATAAATTAAAGTCCAAACTTATCTTTAATTAAAAAAAAACAAAAAGTTAAAACAATATTAAATAAACACTAATCGAACTTATATATAAATGGTTTCTGTATTTAAAAAGAGAAAATTATTTCTTGCATAAGCTTTTTACAAAATGTTTTTATTAACTGCTTGTAAAAGTTTGCATACAAATTATTATATTATTTTAAAATTAATCCCAATTTACCTACGAAAAAGAAAACTATATTGCTGAGTGCAAGTGTAAAATGTGAAGTGTGAACGTAAATATTTATGTCTGGAGAGAAAACTTGCAAAGAACGTACACGAACAAGTTTTGGAGTTTTATTACTTTTCGCGCATTGCTGGGTTTACAGCAAAAACATATGGACATCATATTTAAGTATGAGATGCAGCTTCCCTTGCAGCGTCTATCGGGTTTTTTTATAATTATTTTGAGAGGATTGCTATCAACCCATTCTCTCTGACACACATTCTAAAATCTTAATATAAAGTTGTGAGTGTATGTTTCCTAGGTCTAGTTTTTAGTTTATTTCCAGTGATTGCAAAGCTAGGTTGAGATTAGATAATGTAACAAAATTTTTCTTAATAATCATTTACAACTTAGGATATGAAAAAATATCAACATTTTAAATTTGCATTAAATCATTTTTCAAGTCATGTTAATATTTGAAAATGTTTCATTTCAAAATTGCATTAAAATCACAAATTTCACATATTTTGTTTGTGTGACTAGAATCATGCAGAAATTTGATTCTAATCAAGTGATTAGAATCATACAGAGTTGATTTTATTTAGTTGATTAGAATCATGATTTTGATCACCTTAGTTAATTAGAATTACACTATAGATGATTTGAATCGCCTTGTTAAACACAACTTTAAATTGGAATTATGTTGATTCAAATCAAAACTAATGTGATTTGAGTCAGGCATTTTTTTTTTTCTTCTATTTTTTAATGCATCAGAATTGTTTTTTCAAGTTGCACTATAGTCACTCTTTAACCACCTTAATTATTACCTAACATTCATAATTCATATCCATTTTATCTCATACAAAGAACTCTTTGAAACCTCTTACAAACCCTTTGGTGTAAGTAATTGTTTGTTAGTTCTTAGCTAGAAAGAGCTTTGTAACTTTTGAGTGTTCAATTGATTGTAAAATTGAGTGATAGGGTTCGTCAATATCTATAATCAAAATCAAAGGCAAAGATGGAAGTTCTTTTCACCCTAATTGGCGATAACTGGGGTTTTTGGGTTTCTCATTGAATTGCCATGATTCGAAGGAGTTGATCAACAAGGCAAAGATTCAAGGTTGAAGTCTTTATAGAGGTTAAATTTGCAGCTGTATCAATTGAGATTCAAGGTGATTCTTGATGGTTTTTCAAGAATTGAAAGTTTCAAGATTCAATAGAAGCAGAAAGCACTTAAGAAAATAATTTTGTTCAATTCCCCCAATGAGCTTCTTTTCATAATCATAACAATTGATCATTTACTATAGTGGCCGACCCAGCATAAATCTTTGTGTCATCTTCTTAACTCTTATCTTTTACATTGTGCAAATTAGATTTGAATTAAATTTAATTAAACTGTTTGATAGGTTTTTAGGTTGATTATGATTTACGCATAAATTGTTGTGTTCATAAAACTTTGTTTTATCAAAGTGCAAAAAATTATCGTATCAAAATTGAAATTCTTATTGATTCTAGTTCAATTGTAGATTGTGTTGTAATTTTTGTTTTCATATAAGGATAGGTTTTTAACTTAGGAATATTTGACTAAGGTTAAAAATTGTATTGTTGAAACAACACATAAGTCTTGATGGAATTAGTTGTTGTTATCATTAATCAAAATTGTTTTCATTGTTGTTATTAAGTTTGGTTAGATCTTATTCAAAATGTTATTTAATTTGCATATTAGTTGTTGATTGACCTTTGTTAATTGTCTTATTGAAGTTTATCTTCAATTAGAGAATTAACACATTGAGTTGTTGTTATAAAGTTTAGTGTTTTGCAATCAATCTTTGTTGTTGCTACCAATTGTTTCGAGAGCATAATTTTTTTAATAGGCAAAATATTTTTAAACACGTTTTTATCTAGTGAGAACAAAGGAATCTATTCACCGCTATAGATTCGGGAAGCCATTAAGCCTAACAATAGTGCACTTGGTAGGATAACACTAGGATTAGGTTATTCGACTCTGTTTTGACTGTGATCAACTTATAACACCTTGATGTTGGAACCAAGTTGATTTTATACTTAGAGTTTTGATGTTAGCAAAAGTATTTTATGAGAACAATATATTTGACTTCACATAGTATGAAAGAAGATTCGTGTTTTTGAAGACAATCTAAAATAAGATTTGATTTAGATTTATAATTGAAGAAAATCTTTGACCAAGTTTAAAAGAAGATATGATCAAGATTTGAAGAAGATATGATCAACATCTGATCAACAATAAGATATGAATTATTTACAAATAGATTTGATCAAGATTTATCTACAAAAAGATATGTATTATTTACAAGAAGATTCGATCAAGATTTATCACAAGAAGATATGAACTCTAATGACTTAGAAAATTTTTTGCATGTGAGTTCTCTGATTTTGTTTCTTCAACCTTGTGATCCTTGACAATCTGGGCAAGGCTCATATAATGGTTGAGATATTGAGGGTACAAAATCTACTCCTATTAAGTTAATATTAAAGGTAGATGATGAATCTACTGATTTTCTAGAACTGGTTTCAGATAAATATTTTAAAGATTTATCAGTTATAAAAGACTGACTTCTATTCATTCTAATTCTTATACTGCCATCTTCTTCTAAAATAAATTGTCTAGGTTTTCTAGAATCTATTCTAGGTGTTGGCATAATTTCTTTTAATACCCATTCTTCTGGTAGTTTAGTAATAATATCATAAACCTTTAGTTTTTTAGGAGTTGTAATATTAGAACGTTTTAGGTTTGCCTCAATAATTACAGTTTCATTTCTAGGTGTACTTCTTAATGCCTTAAAATTATAATTTATATTTGAAACTTTATATTTGATTCTATAGCATATATCAATATTAGCTACTCCTTCGTAAAATAAATCATCCATACATTGAATATTAATAACTAAAGACTTTTTAGTAAAGCTATTTACTAAATTCATATAGTAATTTGGATAACAATTAAAATAAACAGGACATTCGTTTAAATTTGATTCTAATATAGCAATAATGGATTCATTAAATCTTTTAATTATACTATCACACAATACTAATAATATGGGAGTATTTAGTCGTAACTTATGTAATGGTTTAACAACAACTTGTATTAATCCTAAGTGAATATAATGAAATCCTTGTTTCATATGACTATCAATTATTTCTTCATTTATTAAGTAATTTGATTATTAATTAAAAGGGTAATATATTGTATTGTATTGTATTGTATTGTATTGTATTATTTTTACCATTCGGTTCTCAAGTGAAATTAGAACTAATAATTTGGATATTAGTGAGGAGGGTAAACAAAGTATTGTCAAATATTATTAAAATTAGGATTCAAATTCGGATTCTCTCGAGTACTGAATATTTTATTGCATTATTATTTAAAACATTAATTCTTAATAGCTTTAATGAATATTGATCTATCAAATTATTTCAAATACAATACATTCTAATGATTCTAAGTGATTATGGTATTCCTTTTTTTTTTTGTAAAAAAAATGGTTAATATTACTATAAAACTCACATATGAATGTGAAGTCCAGAATTTGAACTTGAAACAAGACATCCAACCTAACAATGTCAACATGTTATCAGTTGTGCTAGATCTAAATGGGATCTTTGACAAAATTAAAATTCACAATTCAAACAAAAAATCATGGGTATGTGATTGATGAAAATTACATTTGATTTTTTATTTCGTGATGAAAATATATCAAATTATTTTTATGTTCTATATATCAAATTACATTTGATTTTTTATTTCGTGATGAAAATATATAGCAATATAAATTTTCAAAAGAGAAATAAACAAAATAATAAAATAGAAATAAGAAGAGTTCAAGTCCGCGGAGTTGGGCTATAATATGACTTAACATTCCTAAACAAAACTAAACATTGATTCTAGATCCACACTATTCTTATGAATTAGAAAATATAAATTCATTTTCATAAATTATTCTTACAAGACAATAATAACTCACAGTCTGCCATGCCGAATTAATATCATTTATTTAAAATATTTAGAATAAATACCACATATTTTGTATAAGGGTTGGAGTACTTTGGTACTCTTTTCTTAAATTTTACTAATAAAAAGAATAAAATCAAAACGTAGACATTGATAGAGAAAGTGAAGAGCCATATGACTCATAACATTTTTTATTTGTTGTTCGGTTTGAGTATTGTATGATGTCGAATAATCAATTTGATCTTTTCATTCATGCTCCTCCAACAATACTAATCAAACATCAAAACAAAAATCAAATAACATTACCAATTAGTTACGTGTATAAAATATTGGGAACTAAAAACCAATAAAAATATCAAATCAAATCTTGAACACAATTTAAAGTCATACCTTTAGGAAGATGGATATACGCATTGTTTATAACCTATACATAGAAAGAAAAAAAGTTAATTTTCTACGTAAAAAATATATAGCTCATTAAACATAAGTTGATTTGAATTTTATACTATTGCAAAAATATTTTCTTGAAGTCAAATTAAGTTAGATTTAGCTATATCATAAAATGAAAATTGATGACCAAAATAAGTTCTTTCAAATCATAGATGTAGGATAGTCAATAAAAAGTGATTTTGTTGGAACCAAAATAAAAATTACCTCATCTAAGAGGATTTAAAACAATCCTTTTGAATTTTGAAGGGATTAAATCAATAAATAAAAACTACAAGATAAAAAATAAGAAAATCGAACATGCACCATCAATATAAATTAGTTTTAAAACGATGTTTAATCATAAAAGTTATATTTAATTAAAAAAAACTAATTAAAGGGGTATTGATATTCATACTTGGATCAGTTTCAACAATGGTTGCACTGCCACCAAAATCGCAAGAGCCATCGGCTTGCTTCTTGATTTGATAGTAACTATTAAAAGCATAGGAAGCATGACCTTGGACAGTGTTTGGATAAAAACAAAGTCCACTGGGCTGAATAGGCTCACAATCAGCTCCAGCTCCACATGCATAATTCAAAGCATCAAGTAATTCCTGGGTATCAGCTCCCGTCTTAGTCACACACCATGTTTTTGCTGCTCCTAAAATCATCATATTAATCAAAATCATGGTTGTCACAAACATTAACATAACTGAAATCAACTTTGGTGAGGCCATTGAAGAAATCAAAGAAAATGGTGGAATATTGTTGACTTGTTTCTTAATTATTAAGTGAGGTGATTTTCTTTTAATCTATTTTTCTCGATATATATCATGATATATATATATAGATCATGCATGAATTTACTAACACTTAAATTTGCTATTAAATTATTAAAGTAAAAAATATTTCAAAAACAAATATTGACTATATTCTAACATTTTTACTCAAAATATATAATTTGTATTTAGGTAAAAGTATTTTGTAAACTTAAGGGCAATTATTAACATTGATGATAGTCAAATTGCTAGCATCTTATAGCATCTCTAATTATAGAAGAGTCCTTGACTAATTCATGAGATGTGATACACTGAATTTTCTTCTAAAAGAAAAAAGATACACTGAATTTATAAAGTTATTTATAGTCAATCAAAAATCGTTTTTTCTAATTAAAATGTTCCTTTTTTTTATTATAGTTTACTACTAATCTTATTTTATAAACATAAATTTTCCTTTTTATAGTTTTTCTTCTCTAAATATAATTCTCTCCTTTCAGGTGTGTTGAACTTATGTGTATCTATCACTATCTATTCATACTATATATAATTACAATACATTTTAAATGAATAACTCTATTAATTATTGAATAATTCTCAACAACTCTACAACTACAC
>JBBPBQ010020323.1:25745422-25798970 GCA_037974755.1 Cicer yamashitae
TTATATTGATTTAAAATGGGAAAAGGATATGCTGTTAATTGTTATAAGATGATTTATTGTTTTATTTTATACATACTATTAACATTTGGTTAATCTCAGAACTTTAAAATTTGATTCGTTATTTAACAAGGAAAATGGTAATAAGTTGATTATTATATTAATAAAAATCATATGATAATTATTGAAACGGTAATAGGTTGATTGTTAGAGAAGACAGGAGCATAAAAATTATATGAAGATTAATGCAAGAGATAATACTAACTAGTAAGATTAAAACTTTTATAATTTATGTAAGTTTTATGAGTTAATCATCAATTTAATTAATATAAAATTTCAGTGAGATTAAAACTTAGTTTTAAAACAATAAGGTAGAAATTTGTAGAGATACTAAAATACAAAATTTGTAACAATATCAAATACACTCACCTTATTATCGAGCAAGCTGACTACTTCGCACAAAATCGATAATTTCTTTTCTTCTTTTTCGCACAAGCTGACTAGAATAGTCAAGGATAACGTAGCAACGTATACACGTTTATGAGTTATTTCATTTTTATTTTTATTTTTACTTTTTGTTTTCAAAAACAAAATAAATGTATTTAATAACAATGATTTAGATAAATTATTAAGGCAATATGTAAAAACTTATCACACCTCAATAATTACATATATAATATCATTTATCATAATATTATTAAAACTAGAATATAACCCGCGCGTTGCGCGGGATATATAGACTTTAACATATTAGTAGTATTGTGAATAAGATTTTAAAATTTCAAAAGTAATATAATTTATTCATTTTTTTTGTAGAGTATTTTTTCAAGTGAGTTTATTTGAGTAATTATTATATATGAGTCGACAAACACACATTTGAGAATATGTAAAATGTTTTCCAGAACGTAATTGTAACTAATTCATATATTTAGTATTAAAAATTCATAGTGAAGATCATCCTACAAACAAAATTCATAAATTATATTTAGTGTTAAAAATCTTAAAAGTATTTTAATAAATATTAATATATGTAATTATCTACCGCAAAATCAGATTAGCCATGCTCTTTTTTTGTGTTGTCTAATATAAATTTATAGTCAAAATATTGTTAGAAAAATATAAAAATGATTTTGTCATTTGGTATTCATTTCATTCTAATCCTGTCAAAGAAATGACAAATCTAAATTCCAATATTTTGAGTATGAGACTTCTATATAACATGACTTGAGAATTTTCTTAAACAACTCGTATGTACGGTTGAGTAGAAGTAAAACAGATGTAGAAACTTCAAATTGGTAGTATTTTTAAAAAATTTGACAACAAAAAACATCTCCGTAAAAAAAACAACAAATAATTTTTTAATCTAAATATTAAACATTATTCTTTTATTAAATGTGTTGGAACCAAGTTGGTTTTACATATAGAGTTTTGATGTTAACAAAAGTATTTTATGAAAACAATATATTTGACTTCAAAGAGTATGAAAGAAGATTCATGTTTTTGAAGAAAATCTAAAATAAGATTTGATTCAAATTTATAATTGAAGAAAATCTTAAATAAGATTTGATTCAAAATTATAATTGATGAAAATCTAAAATAAGATTTGATTCAAATTTATAATTGAAGAAAATCTTTGACCAAGTTGAAAAGAAAATATGATCAAGATTTGAAGAAGATTTGAAGAATATTTGAAGAAGATTTGAAGAATATTTGAAGAATATTTGATCAACATTTAATTGAAGATTTGAAGAATATTTGATCAATATTTAATGAAGATTTGAAGAATATTTGATCTACATTTAGTGAAGATTTGAAGAATATTTGATCAACAATTTAATGAAGATTTGAAGAATATTTGATCAACATTTAATGAAGATTTGAAGAATATTTGATCAACATTTAATGAAGATTTGAAGAATATTTGATTTGAAGAATTTACAAAGTCAATCTACACAAAATAGGAACAAAATCAATATGAAGAATTTACAAACTCAATTTAAACAAGATACAATTCAGAATAAAATAAGGACTAAATTGAAGCCCAAATTTTACTATAAATAGACACTCAAGGTTGAAGGAGAAAAGCATCGAAAAGCAGAAAAGAGTAACTCAAGCTCAAAGTTCTCAATTCATCTTAGAGTTCAAAGAGAGAAACACTTGTTCAAATTAGAAATATCTTTTGAGTGTTCTTTTCTTAAAGTGTGAGAGTTATTATTATTATCAGCTTTATTAGAAGCAACTACTCAAGTTTCAATCTCTTGTATCCAACCCGATAGTGGTTTAGTTCCTTCTTCAATCTGAGGTTGTTAGGTTGTTAGGAGAAGACTTGGCTTGTAGGGTCAAGGTGGTTAGCTCCTCAAAAGTCTGGGGTTGTCAGGCTGTTTGGGAACACTGGCTTGGAGGGTCAGGTGCTTTGTAATTCAAAGTTTTTGAATTAGTGGATTAAAGCCTTCTGAATGAGGGGACTGGATGTAGCCAAGTTAGTGGTGAACCAAGATAATTCTACGCGTCAAATTATTTATGCTTTCATTGTTTGCTGCCTCTAAATCCGATTGCTTCTACTTCAAGTAAGTCACCAAAACCAAACTAATTTTTAATTATTTATAAATTATCAAAAATTTATCAACTTTGTACAAACACAATTCAACCCCCCCTTCTCGTGTTCGCACCTTCAAAATGGTAAATAGTTTTCTCCCGAAAACACAATAATAACACTCATATAAAGCTGAATATGGAAAATCTTCTTTGTCTTTTGAGGAGCCAATATATTTTCATGTCGTAGATGAGATCAAATATGTCTGCAAAAATAATACTCTAACTAACAACAATCAAGGTTTTGAGAAAACTGAGCAAATAGGTGTAATATGTTACAAAATACCACTTACTTAAAAGCAATTTGTGCAAGAAAAAAAATTCCAACTATATCTACTTCTTTGAAAATAATTGAGTTGCAAGGCACTAATCGTAGAGATTGTTTGAAGAAGTAGAATAGTATAGGTAAAAAAAATGTATATATTGATTGTACTTTAATTTGTAACTCATGACACATTAATAGTTATACTTAATATTAGATGCTAAATAATAATAATAATAATAATAATAATAATAATAATAATAATAATAATAATAATAATAATAATAATAATAGTAAAATGTGTCTTAAAGCAAATTGGAAGTTGAATAATAAGGAGAATTGAAGAGGAAAAACTTTTTAAATATGCCACATGGTATTTTTTTTTTGTGGAGCTAGCAATATTTGAATGAAATGGCACAATATTAGATGATGTTTATGTGGGAGTCTATTTTAAAAAAATAAAAATTCCAACTATATCTACTTCTTTGAAAATAATTGGGTTGCAGACTATTCGTAGAGATTGTTTGAATAATTAGAATAGTATACTAAAAAAAATTATATATTGATTCTACTTTAATTTGTAACTCATGATACACTAATAGTTATACATAATATTGATTTTACTTTAATTTGTAATTCATGACATATTAATAGTTATACATAATATTAGATGCTAAATAATAATAATAATAATAATAATAATAATAATAGTAAAATGTGTGTTAAAGGAAATTGGAAGTTGAATAATAAGCAGAATTGAAGAGGAAAAACCTTTTAGATGTGCCACATGGAATTTTTTGTTGAGGTGGCAATATTTGAATGAAATGTCACAATATTATATGATGTTTATGTGGGAGTCTATTTTGATATATATAATAGATATATTAATTAGAAATTTGAGGTATTACATTTCTTTCCTCGTTGAAGAAATTTTGTCCTTAAAATTTGTAGTGAACAATAACCAAACTGATATCTAACTAACCACCCTCAAAATTCAAACTTAGTACCCAAAGATATAATAAACATATTTAAGACATTCCGTTATTTAACCACAATATGTCAAGAATCAATTAATTTAGCATGATAGGCTACATGACAATGAATCATTTGAACAAAATATCATATCTTCAATTTCAATCCTGAAAGAAATATCACAATTACTCACTATAATTTATAGAGGAAGTAGAGCTTATAGATTTAGTCTATAACAACTTTACTACCTTAAGTTGAATGAACAAAAAATATTAAAAATATTATAAAGTTCAACTAACTTCTCAAATAATATTTTACTAATTTTACACTCTTCAAAAGTTTAAATAATATCATTTATTACTCAATCAGTCTCACTTATTTAAGACAAGTAGAACAATTTTTAAATTATTTAATAGTCTTAAGAATTTCAAATAGAGACACACATGAGAATTCATAGAATATGCAACTCCTTATAATCAAGAATTAAAGTTCATTACCATAGTGAACGAGGGAAAACAATTTCACATAATTGCAAAGCACACTTAAAGTTTGAATTATTTTTTATTTTTTTGAAGTTTTATACACAAGATTGATTTATAATAACTCCTCAATAGTTCTAGATTTTTATCAAAAGGCACGCTTATAGTATCCTTACTATACATTCATTACAACTTATGTTAAATAATTCAAAATAATCTTCAATATTTGGTAATGCTACTACATAAAATTTACAATCAATAGCTTTATGACAACACATTTTATAAATAATAAAAAGAAGAAAAAATTAACTTGTCGATAGACACACTAGCTCACAACACATACACTTAAAAAATTTAATTACTCAAATGACATAAGAGATTAACACACTTTTCAACTATTTCAGAAATAAAATTAAGAAGTTTTTCTAATAATTATAATGAGTTACTGTCGCCTCTTTTATCGACGATGAGTCATTAGGTATCTAATACCTCCTAATCATAGAGTCAATTACTTAGGTTAACCATAACTGTATTCATTCAAACTCAAACACAAGTAATTAAAAGGCTCTTTAACATGGTTTAAGAGTATGAAGGCGGCGCCACAACTTCTACTTCTTACTTCAAGTTAAAAATTCTCTTAATTGTATATCCACAATAATTTATTCGTAACTTAAAATTAGTAACAACGACACTTACATCAATATATAATATACAATCCAATTGAAGAAATATTGAATTATTTCACTTTTAGATGCTCTCCATTATTCTAAACTCTATATACTAATCCTCAATAATTAAAACACTTGACACACAAACAATTTCATATTTACATAATCATATACACATGCACATAACTAATAGCACCAAAAATTTACATTCATCTCATAACTTAAACGATTATTCTAAACATGTAACATATCCTCATAGTCTAACTGTTCTAAACTTATCACAATTAAAATATTAATTAAATAATTTTTTTTGAATTAATCCTTATCATTTAACAAAAACAGAAACAAAGATTTTTGAATTAGCAGATAATGTAAATAACTACTTATACTAGAAGTTAGTATAATAATTAGCCAACCAAAATAAATTAAGTGTGCATAAATCATTTTAGTGCATAAACCTATATCTTGAAAGAAAATCGGATCATATATATAAAAGTAGATAGGAAATTTTTCAGCTCAACAAAATTCTTTTGTTTTTTGGCTAATTTAAATTTAAATAAAATCATCATAAATATATATATATATATATATATATATATATATATTATTTTAGAAATCAACTCAACTCAAACATAATTAAATTCTCTAAAATAAGTGAACAATAATTCAAACATAAAATTATTTTCTCTTTACGAAAGAATTCAACAATAACTCCTTCACAATTTCCTTTTTAAAAATTATAATTTTAAAGTTCTACCAACCTCTAATATTCAAGAATTATTATTACTAATAATATGAATTTCATACTATTTCAAAATCATGACAAATGTCCTAAATTGATTTCAAAAGCAAAATCAAAATTTATTCATCTAGATACAACCACCGACACTTTCAAGTGATTTAAAATTAAAATCCACACTTTAAAATCCACTACCCTCAACATTTTCAACCAATTTTCACTTTTGATAGAATCAAATTATGTGCCCATATAAAAACTAAATATTACAATTTTATAAATATTTTTCAAGACAAGATTTTTGATTGACATTAACATCTACAACATTATCTTCAAACCAATAACAATAGTAATGACAACAATCACTTTTTTTTTTTTACACATGCCAACTTAAAATCAAAATTAAGAATTTTCTAGTCAAAATTAAAACTTTAAACATAAGAGATATATTTTCTATATAATTCAAGGTTTAGAAACAAACATCTTTTTTTTAATAATAATATTATTATTATTATTATTATTATTATTATTATTATTATTATTATTATTATTACTACCCAGTAAAAGTCAATACTCGAAGCGTTAAAGATATATATCATACAAAAATCAATGTTTCAATCAATTTGTTATTAGATCAACTGATCATAGCACTTGGGCACATGTTTCTATCCTTTTATTTTGGTATTTTTAAAATTACTTTATAGCTTAGAATAAATTTTTAGCTTGTTTCTAAACTTTG
The DNA here is from genome assembly GCA_037974755.1 of Cicer yamashitae. Classification (NCBI taxonomy): domain Eukaryota; kingdom Viridiplantae; phylum Streptophyta; class Magnoliopsida; order Fabales; family Fabaceae; genus Cicer; species Cicer yamashitae. The sequence goes on from JBBPBQ010020323.1 coordinate 25,751,868, forward strand.
GGTTGAAATTGAATTACAATTTTATTATTTACATTTTAACCCCTGCTCGCTTTGTAGGCCATAACTTGAGCTCTGGATATCAGATGGAGGCATGCGAGCAGTCGTTGGAAAGCTAAAAATCAGAGCTACAACTTTTGTGTTGAAAAAAAATCTCAATGGCGAAATCTACTGAGCCTAAATTACAGATTTTGTAATCTGGACCTTTGTAATAATTTAAATAGCGGGCTACTTGTTTTAAAAGCCCAAAAGCCCGAGCACTATATATTTGGGATTTCTTTCCTTTCTTGTGGAGATTATTTTCGGACAGAATCATAATATAAACGTATTTTTATTTTCAATTCCATGGAAGGCTAACTTCATCAGATTAATCCACGAATTCAGAGTTTCATCACACCTGGAGGTTCAGGTTATACTGTCGATTTTTGATTCCTGATTCTATTTTTGTTCATCTGATTATATTGATTTTCTGATTGCTTAAACTGAATTTCAATAAGATCGATTAAATTTATTTGACAAAATTCGGTTTCAATCTATAATTTAATTGAATTATAATTCTGCGACGCTTGATCGCTAATTGTAATATTTTAATGATTGTGATGCTTAATCCAATCAATGAAACCGAACGTAGGATTGATTGTACGCTTGTTCGATCAATTCTGTAGTCAAATAAGAATAGAATCACGAATTAGAAATTAATTAAAACTCATTGATAGAATCTGTGATAGGTCCGAAACTCAAATAAGTGGATTAATCGTTTTGCTTATCTGTCCAAACTAAATCATTATAAAAACCCCCAATTTCGAATTTCAACTCGGTTAATATCATTATATCAGGAGTCCTTGCGAAACGACTCGGGTTATTACCCTTTTCTGCATTTATTTTAAATCGTATTTGATCTGTGTGCGACAGCGGATCAAATTGGCGCCGTTGCCGGGGACTCTCTGATAATAATATTAACCAGTTTTAGAGTATTACTAACCATTCTAACAATTGTTTCTTTGTGCTTTGTTGTTCTACAGGTCAGATAGGGTTGTCCTAGCTCTTAGGCACGTTGCTAGTCCAAAAAACCCGGTTTTCAGGCGATTGTGGCGGATTGCTCCGAATTTTCGCTAGAAAATCAGAAAAAAAAAAAAAAATCAAGGATTAGGACTCCTGTATAAGGTACATATTACGGGATTTGACGCTCAAATTCCCAAATTCCTTCATCTGGACCACTTTTTTAATATTTTGAATTTTCGATATTTTCAAAAAAAATCCAAAAAAATTTGCGTGACCTTTATTTGATTTTTAGAGATTTTTGGTGGTATTTTCATTTTTTTTAGATTTTCTTTGATAGTGTTTTCGATTTTTCATTTCAATTTTAGCAATAAGGACATTATTGGAATTTGTAGAATTGTGATTTTGCATTGTATTGTTATGATGATGCATGACTAGGGCTAGTTTTGTAAATTTGCACCCCCTTGACTCTGAAATAGATAGGACCTTCCATTTACGGCGTAGACTTAATAGAGCTGCTGCTAGTGCTAACGTGTCAGATAGAGAGTTAGATAGTGATAGTGATTGTGAAAAAAGTGACATTTTGCTACACAATATGGCTGATATGAATAATAGAACTTTGAGACAATTTGCTGCACCTGATGTTACCTATAATGCTTTGTGTATTGAATATCCTGAAGTTACTGTACCATTTGAACTTAAATCTGGTTTAATACACTTGCTTCCAAAGTTTAATGGTCTTGCAGGTGAGGATCCCCACAAACACTTGAAGGAGTTCCATGTGGTGTGTTCTACCATGAAACCTCAAGGAGTCACAGAAGATCATATGAAGCTGAGAGCATTTCCATTCTCACTTCAAGATGCTGCTAAGGATTGGTTATACTACCTTCAGCTAGGTTCTGTTACAAGTTGGAATGAATTGAAGAAATTGTTTCTAGAAAAAATTTTCCCTGCCTTAAGAGCTGCTTCAATCAGAAAAGAAATAGGTGGCATTAGACAGATTGACAGGGAATCACTACATGAGTATTGGGAGAGATTCAAGAAATTGGTGTCTAGCTGTCCTTACCACCAGATTTCTGAACAATTGCTCATCCAGTATTTTTATGAAGGCTTGCTACCTATGGATAGAAGTATTTTGGATGCTGCTAGTGGGGGAGCACTTGTCGATAAGACCCCAGAAGCGGTAAAAGCTTTGATTGAGAACATGTCCATTAATTCCCAACAGTTTACAACTAGAAGCAATTCAGCCGTTTTGACAAAGGGAGTGAATGAGATTCAATTGCAAGACGATCCAGTTGCTGATGCTCCTCAAGCATATGCAGCAAACATATTCAACCCTCAAGCCAACTATGATTTGTCGTCTAATAGGTACAATCCCGGTTGGAGAAACCATCCCAACTTGAGATGGGGGAATTCATCTGCACAACAGCAACCTAGGCAACAAAACAGTCCGCATCAGCAAAACATTCCACATCAGCAGCAAAGCAATACACCTTCATTAGAGGACCTTGTCAAGCAAATGGCTGTCCAAAATCTTCAATTCCAACATAGAACATATTCCACAATACAGAATTTGGAGACAAAGATTGGCCAACGGGCCACTTCAATAAATCAGATGCTGACTCAGGGATCAAACCAACTACCTGCCCAGTCAGTAGTAAATCCAAATGCCCCTAATGTCAGTGCAATTACATTGAGGTCTGGGAAAGCTGTTGAAACACCAAAGGTACCTGAAACTGTTGTGAAAAATAACAAGGTTGCTGAAGAAATTTTGATACTTGAAACTGTTGATGTTGAGCAAAATATACCACTTCCTTTTCCTCAAAGGGCAGTGAAGACTAAGAAAATGGACGAGGTAGATAGGGACAGGGAGATCTTGGATACATTTATGAAGGTTGAAGTGAACATTCCCCTCCTTGAAGCAATTAAACAGATTCTTAGATATGCCAAATTTCTAAAAGAGTTGTGCACACACAAGAGAAGGTTAAAAGGTAATGAAAGAGTAAACATGGGGAGTAATGTTTCAGCCCTCTATCAGCCCATGCCCCAGAAATGCAAAGATCCAGGAACTTTTTCCATTCCATGTACCATAGGCAGTAGTCAATTTGAAAATGCCATGTTAGATTTAGGAGCTTCTATTAATGTTATGCCTACATCTATTTTTAACTCTCTTGCTCTTGGACCTTTACAGAATACAGGTGTTACCATTCAACTGGCGAATAGAAGCAATGCTCGCCCTGGTGGACTTGTGGAGGATGTACTTGTTCGAGTAAATGAATTAATATTTCCTGCAGATGTTTACATTCTGGACATGGAGGGAGAGAATAACTCCAACAGGGCGCCTATCATTTTAGGCAGACCATTTTTGAAAACTGCTCGAACAAAAATTGATGTACATGCTGGAACTCTATCCATGGACTTTGGTGATAGAATTGTACATCTATTTTTAACTCTCTTGCTCTTGGACCTTTACAGAATACAGGTGTTACCATTCAACTGGCGAACAGAAGCAATGCTCGCCCTGCTGGACTTGTGGAGGATGTACTTGTTCGAGTAAATGAATTAATATTTCCTGCAGATGTTTACATTCTGGACATGGAGGGAGAGAATAACTCCAACAGGGCGCCTATCATTTTAGGCAGACCATTTTTGAAAACTGCTCGAACAAAAATTGATGTACATGCTGGAACTCTATCCATGGAATTTGGTGATAGCATTGTAAAATTTAACATCTTTGATGCTATGAAACACCCCATGGAAGAGCATTCTATTTTTCAAATTGAATTACTTGCTGATTTGGTTGATGACACTTACCCTGATATGTTTACTGCTGATTTTCCTTCACTATCTGATTTTGATGATACTTATATTTATGAATTTTGCATATATAATCAGTTGTGCTGTGTGTGTGCTGAGATTGAAGCTGCTTTACAGGTTGATCATTATGTTGATGTTGATACTTCTACTAACATAATTGATTTTGCAGACTTAGCTTCAGCCACTGGTATCATACCCTTCATTGAGCAGCCACCGACTATAGAGTTTAAACCACTTCCTGAAAATTTGAAATATGCATATTTAGATGGAAGTGGCAATTTACCTGTGATTATTTCAGCCAAACTTGAAGATGAACAGGAAGAGAAATTGTTGCAGATTTTGAGAAAACACAGGAAGGCAATCGGATGGACCTTGGCTGATATTCCTGGTATTAGCCCATCCATGTGCATTGCATTGCATGCTTTTTCATCAGATTTTGTGGTTGTCAATGTTGTGAGCAAATGTTGTGAGTTTTTTTGGACTTGCATGATTGGATATTATCTTTGCATTCTTGGTAAAATAAGTTGGATTAAAATGCTAAATTGCGTATCATTTGTGATAGGTCATTAACCCTTGTGAGATTTTGAGCCTATTATGAATGGAATACATTTTTCCATCTTTTTTTGTGTGATATCTCACTCATGATTGCTAGTTACGCTAGAACTTGACTTGACTCTTGTCCGCATGCATATATTGAAATGATCTAGGCATTTGTTTCTTGTTAAGCTACTAGCCAAATAAGCCTACCCTTCAATTATCCATTTGTTTAAGCCTAAAAGTGAAAAACAATGAATTGACCCAATCTTGGGGGATAAAGGAGTCTTTCCTTAAATAAGTGTGAGGGTGCTCAACTCAACTTGTTTGTTTAAATTTGAGGTTTATAAAAAAATAAAAATATAAAAAATATAAAAATAACAAAAAACAAAAAACAAAACAAAAAAACAAAAAAAAACAAAAAAACAAAAAAAACAAAAAAAAAACAAAAAAAACAAAAAAAAACAAAATTTAAATGAGAAATAAAATGAGGAAAATGGTTATGTTGTGAGTAAAGACAGTTGATAATAAAAGTCAATGATATTTTGTTGAGTTACTTCTCAATGTTATTTTTCTCTCTTGATCATTACTCCTTTATCCTCTTTGATTTTTAGCCCTAGTCTCCTTAGGATTATCTCACCCTTACATTGGCCACGTTACAACCTGAATAAAGATCTTTTGATCATTATGTGCATGTGTTTCAATTATAGATGTTAGAGGCTTGTCAAGCCTATGGTAGTGCTAGCTTTCATGATGTGCTTTGAGGGTAAACAGTAGCCCAAACACTTGAGTGATTGAGAGAATTTTATATCTTGTGAGGACTCTATCACTTATGATGCACTCTATCACTTTGCATTCCTGAGAGTATTTGGAATCGCATGCATTGCTTTACACGGAGTGCAAAAGCTTAAGTGTGGGGGAATTATTATTATTATTATTATTATTATTATTATTATTATTATTATTATTATTATTATTATTATTATTATTATTATTATTTCTACCCAGTAAAAGTCAATACTCAAAGCGTTAAAGATATATATCATACAAAAATCAATGTTTCAATCAATTTGTTATTAGATCAACCTTTTAAAACCAATTCACATCACGACTAAATATTTTAGGCTAATTAAAGTCAAAAGAGAACTTTAAAACACAATTCAAAAAAAAAAATTAAATTAAATTTTGGATATACTAAATGGATTCAAAGGAAAATTAAAATTACTAATAAGTTACATTAATTAATTAAGTTTAACGGTGGAAACAACTTACTAAAATTTGAGGAAAATCACATTAAGTTTCCCGCACAATCACAAATAAGTAAAATCTATCATCTCATTAGTTAGAATTATCTCGATGAAATTAATACATTAAAACATATAGGTAGCTAACCGAAAAAAGTTATTTCCAACTATTCATATGAAATAAGAGAGCAAAAAATCATAGTTAGGCGCACAAGCCACAAGTCCACTGCATAAGTGATTAATGTAATCATATCAACAGTTCAAATTAACTCAAATCATAACAAATACTTTCATGGTTTATTTAGTCACTTAAGGAGGAACATAGAATCCACAACATAACAATAATAAGCAAGTGAATGATAATTAACAATTAGCAAGTATCTTCACAATCCATGTACTGCTACAGAGAAATAAATATCACATAGCACAAGGGCAATAGTTAAGCATTTAGAAATTTAACAAACAACACAAATATGCACGACGAGCTCAAGGCTGACATTTGATTCACAAACGATTGACACATAACCCACTCGGCTTGATAGGACAAACCTGCTCTGATACTACTAATGTGACACCCTAAACCCAAAAATAATATATATTAACTTATACCGTATTTTCTTAAAAATTCACAGCGGATAAACAAAATCTGTTTCCAAGGAAATAAAAAATAAAAAATTTTGGTAACTAATTTAGGATATCACGTTCCTCTAAATACACATATAACAATTCAACTTTATTTCTCAATTAAAAGAGTGCATTTTCAGTGACACCCTAAACCCAAATTAATATTGAATTTTTTTTTCTTAATTGAAATTCTTCAAGAAAAATATATAATTTTTCCAACATTTTTATAAGGTAAAGAGTATCACGTAATCACTTAACATGTCATGTTACTCAAAAAATTTCCATCAATCATAACAACTCGAAGTCATAATATTAGACAACAAAATCCCTAGGAAGTACACGTAAATAAATTCAGTAATAATTGCAAAATAAGTCCCAACCTGGTGTCACTATCAGAGCGAGAATTCCTAAAATAGAAGACGTTTGAAATTTACGTTACACAATGCATATAATAAGTCTTCAAAACAAGATGGCTTCCGACACTCTGAGTATACTAGTGATCACTTGCAGCTCATTTGCGTCCATCGTAATCGCCAAACACAAACAGCTAAGGGTGAGTTTCGAAATCATGTAATAGTTCAAGATAAACGAGGAGGACACACAAATAGTCAAATTAGCACAAACATGAGAAACATTCAGGAACATAATCCGAAAGATATCGGATAATCGATCTTCTCGCGAGTGAGTTCCACAAGATATACTGCCCCAACTTTCCTACTAGTCCTCACTACCCTCCCCGTATAAGTAGCCCTACTTGAGATGGGGTCATATACCCAAGCAGCCGGCGAGTCAAGATCAGGGAAGTCTAACGACGTCACCGTCGTCAAAGCAACATTCGGTGGAATGAACTCGGGTATCATCTGAGGGCAAAGTCCAATTTCCACAATAATTGTAAAGGGTCACCAACCGAAATTAACAAATAACATTTAGAGAAAATTTTACATTTCAAATGCTCAAGAGAACCTTTTATCTTAACATAATCATTGAAAATGTTTTCATATGTCAAAAATGCATAAACAATGTTAAAAAATGAAGTTTTTAACAAAATTGCACTGTCGTATTCGAATACGAGTGCTAAGTGAGTAGCTAAAACAACACATCTGTATTCGAATACGAGACAGGATGTAGTCGGATACGAGACACGGCAGCAGCAAAAAAATGCATTTTTCGTATTCGAATACAGCCTGGTTGTAGCCGAATACAACTACGAAAAGTGCAGATTTTTCAGTTTTGAAAATGGTTCGAAAACATTTAACACTTACGATACAAATTCCAATCAATAACACATCAAACATTCATAATATCAATACATATTATATTTTAGTCCTCACTATTACCATTCATATGTTATTAATTAATTATTATTACTCAATAGAGCTCGACTGTACGTAGTAAAGCCCGGATAAATATCTGAGAATTACGATATTTCCATTCATCTCACGTTATATTATACTCATAAAATCGAACCTCCTCTCAACCTTTACCTCGATTGAAGATTCCGCCCAATGAATCCGATCTGCTAACGTGTCGTGTCTTCGTTGACCCTCGTCTCTAATAGTATGCGAAAGAAATAAATCAATGCAACAACCAAATACAGATTAATTATTTGCTTCAATAGATAAATAAATTGTTTACTATTTGCAATATGATCCAAAAATATATTTAATACTAACATAAAATAAATGTATAATTTTAATTAAAATAAAATAGAATCACATAGCATATATAAAATGAAGTCTTTAGATGTAAAATAATTTTAGAATATATGCCCATATTATTATAAGTCGATCAAATGTCTAGGTCTATCATTACTAAAAATTGAAATAAAAATAACACATACCCAATATTACGATAATCTGATCATATGCCCAAGTCGATCATTACTAAAAATTGACATAAAAAGAACACAAGCCTCGTATTACTATAAGACAGATAAGTGTAAACGAACCTTGTTATTGTGTAGGGAGGTGTTAGAAATAAAACATAGAAAGAAAAAAAAGGAGGTATTAGGCATTGTTTCTTTTTTTCTTTTTCTTATGGGGATTAAGCTTTTGGGGACGGAAAGCACGTACTAACGCAACAACACATTAACCCATAGTTTAACACTTATATATATGTTTTAGTAGTAATAGGTTTATTTGTCAGACCTTATTCTCAAAAATTGGCATGTCCACTTAACCGATATTCCATTCTTATTATTATTAATTTATTATTATTACTACAATTATAAACTCACTCTTTTAGCGCTAAAGTTAACAGACTAGTGCAGCAACGCACAAGTTTATTTCTTGTTTTATTTTATATAAATATATATATATATATATAGAATGCTTTAACCTTCTGTTTGGTCTTGGGCAATAGTACCAGATGACAGTTGGCAGCAATGCTTATTTTTCATCTGTCCCGAGATACTTATACTGTGCAATAATATCAAATGCTCAATTGGACTAGTTTTACTCTAAATTTTATTCACCCTTCACTTGTAGAACCGACAAAAAATTTGCGACAACAACTTAATCCTTCAGTTGGTCGGCTATTATCAATCCTTCATAAGCAACTCTTCATGTTTTTTTTTACCTTTTGATATTTTTTCGGCCATTTGATTTAGTATGACTTAGTTTGGCTGTTATTTTAGCTCTGCGGCAATTTATGACGGTTCAAAATAATTGTGAAGATGTATTTTTGAACTTAATAATATTTATGAGGGTTCAAAATAATTGTGAAGATGTATTTTTGAACTTAATAATAAGAAAAACGATTTGGAGGCTCAATATACTTTTTGTTTGAAGCTACATTTATCTGAAACTTCTGTTTCAGAAGTTTTGGTTTGAGCATTCTTGATAAATTTGTTTTATCTTCAAATTCTCTTTTACATGAACATGTGCAATTGTATTCTCTATCTTGTATAAATCTATATATAAATAAATAAATAATCTCAATTTGTTTAACATCCAAAGACTTGAGTTATTCTAATTATAATTTAAAATTGTTACAGTGTTCATTGCGTCGTAAAATTTTAAGATAGCATATACTGCATTTATATGTACGTGCCTACAGTTTAAAATTTATATCTTAAAGAGTTTAATTCTATTTTTTTTGTAGCCAATAACTTTGTTACTTTCCTTTCAATGCGTACCAAATATTGTTAGAATATGGCAATATCAAAATCATAGACACACTATAATTATTTAGTAATATATAATTTTGTTATTTTTCATTTATTTTAAATAAGATGCCTGTTTATATTAATATAATCATAAGCATGCATAGTGTTAAATATTTTTGGATGATATTGCAAATAGTAAATAATTTATATATCTATTGGAGCAAGTAATTAATTTGTATTGGTTGTTGCGTTGATTTATTTTCTTTCGCGGACTATTAGATACGGTAGTTGGCGAAGACGCGACACATTAAATCAGCGGATCGGCTTCGTTGGGAGAAATCTTCAGCTAAGGTAAGGGGTGAGAGGAGGTTCGAGTTTATGAGTATAAAATAACGTGGGATGAACGGGAATTGCCGTAATTTCCATATATTCATCAGGGGCTTACTACGTACGGTCGAGCCCTATTGAGTAATAATAATTAATTAATAATATATGAATGGAATAGTGAGGACTAAAATATAATTTAGGAACCTATAGAATTGTCGTGAATCTATTTATATCAAGATTGCATGCTGTCTGATTTTATGAAATGTTATGTTGATTGTTACTGAATGAATGATATGTATTGGAGTGTTCTTGCTACTTGATTGAAATTGTGATATTACTTGAATGTGCCCCCTGTTTGAATTTTTATATTGTGATTGATAAGACTGGATTGTGCATTGTGAGTAGTGTAAACTAAATATTGGGATTTGATTGTGATTGACTGATATACATATATAATGATGAATATTGTGAAGTCAAACTGAAACTTATATAGTTGTGATGATCGAGTAAGTCTGAGATATGTGCTGTTGTAGATTTTAGAGTTAGGACTATTTTGTCATCATATAGGGAGGGTCTGACAAACCTAGTGATTCGGGGGGAAGTACAACTGAATGAGACCTGATCGTCGAGGGCTACAGTCGAACTCTAAAGTAAGACTGATAAACCTTGGGGGTACCTCTAGTGGGGAATTCCTAAGTGGATTAGTGGGTTATTCCCTAAGGATGGGAGCTACCGTGCAACACAAGAGTACCCCGACCATTGCATATATGTGTGTCTCGGGTTGAGTTGAGGGGATCTATGAGGACTTGGCATTTCATGAATTGTCCGTCCACTCTTGTAATGGAATAGTATCAGGCCTCTTAACCAAGTACTTCATAGTAGAATGGTACCAAATGATGAAGTATAGAGTATAGGACATGCATAGTATTTCATCCTTTTAACTGTTTTTTTATGATTGAATTAGATTAACCTCTAATATTATGCTCTTGAATGTTCTCTTTATTTGTGCTGTTTTGACTACTTGCGTGTTCTCCTCGTTTATTTTACTACTATTACACAATTTTGTTATTTGTGTTTGGTGTTTGCGATGGACGCAAACGAGCTGTAAGCTGCAGGTGAAGACTAATACTCTCTAAGTGTAGGAAGTCGTCTTATCTCGAAGACTTTTATTATCTACCTTTTGTTAACATCACTTTGAACATATTTTATTTTGGGAATTCCTGCTCTGATAGTGACATCGGGTTGGGACTACATTTGCACTTAATATTAAACTTATGTATGTGTACTTCAAAAAGGATTTTGCTCTCTGATATTATGATTTCGAGTTGTTAAGTTTGATGGAAAATTTAGATTTATGTGAAATGTTTATGATTACGTGATATTATTTACCTTAATAAAAAAAATGTTTGGAAGTTTATATATTTATTTATTTGAAGCCTTTCATTGTTTTAGAAATAAGAAAATTATAAAAAAAAAATTATTTGGGGTTTAGGGTGTCACATTAGTGGTATCAGAGCTGGTCTGTCCAATCAGACCATAAATGTGTTATGTGTTCACTATGTTTCCTTATGTGCTCTGTTATGTGTGTTGTTGTTATGGTCATTATTGTGTTCACCATAAACCTATAGATTCTCACTTCCCTAAGTGTCTCACTATATTCGATTGGCTTATCTGATTGATGTAGGTAGTGATGGCTAGTGGAAGGAATGGCGCTGCGATTGCTGAGGCTTTAGAGTCCATGGCAGGAGTTACAGTGCAAGCTCTCCAAGCTTTGGCTGAATCTCAAGCTACTGCACAAGCCTCTACGCAAGCTGTTACTCAAGCTGCACATGTTGCTGCTCAAGTTGTTGCTCAAGCTACTACCTACAGTGGTGGTCAAGGAAATGTGCAAATAAATGAGTTCATGGTGATGGATCGATTCCATAAGGCTAACCCTCCATCGTTTGAAGGTCACTATAATTCAGAGGAGTGGCATGTCCCGAAGATCAGAAAGTGCATTTGGGAACCTTCATGTTGACAGAAGAAGCTGAACATTGGTGGGATAATGCGCGCCAGCGTTTAGATAATGCACGGACTGCAATTACTTGGGCTGTATTCAAAAACATGTTCCTGGTCAAGTATTTCCCTGAAGACATCCGCAATAGGAAGGAAATGGAATTTGTCAAATTAGAACAATGGAATATGTCAGTAGCAGAGTATGTCGCTAAGTTTGAGGAGTTATTCAGGTACTATCCACTCTATGTTGGAGAGGCGGGAGAAAAGTCTAAGTGCATCAAGTTTGAAATAGGACTTAGGCCAGAGATCAAGAAGCAGGTTGGAATGCAAGAGATCTGTGACTTTCCTACCCTAGTGAATAAGAGTAGGATTTATGATGAAGATAGTCGTGCTGAAAAGGCACATTACCAGAACACTGGCCCATGAAGGACAAGAGGCCTATGCACCATGATAGAGGAAAACCTTACTCCTTTCTTCCTAGTAAATCTGGAAGTCGTCTAAATTATCAACAATATAGTTTTTCAACTGGAAAAGGAAATAGTAGTGGTAACGGAAGAGGAAATGGAAACAATTATAGTTATGGGGGTGGTAGAGGAAACCCCAATGGACGAGGAGTTAGTAACGGAAATAGTAACAACAGGAGTCAAGTCTCGAGCAACAACAATGGTAATAATGGTGATCCGGCTACTCCTATCCGATGTCACAAGTGTGGTAAGCAAGGTCACATGGCATATGAATGTAGAGATGTTGGAATTACTTGTTTTAATTGTCAACAACAGGGCCACATCAGCACCACATGCCCCTACCCAAGGAAGACTCCACAGCCTGGAAACCAGAGTTCCCAAGCCAGCCGACCTAAATCCAATGGAAGAGTCTTTGCCCTCAGTGGTGCAGGAGCGTCTGAGAAAGACAACTTGATCCAAGGTACGTGTCTCATAAGTGATACTCCTTTATTTGTGTTATTTGACTGTGGTGCCACTCATTCCTTTGTGTCTCTTGATTGTGTTAGACGTTTAGGACTACTTATGTCTCGTTTGCAGTATGATTTGATTGTGAATACCCCAACTAGTAATTCTGTTGATACCTCTAGTGTTTGTCTTGACATTTCTATCTGCCAACCGTGTGTTAATACCTCTAGTGTTTACCTTTGCGTCTGGTCGATGTGATTCTTGGTATGGATTGGCTATCTGCCAACCGTGTCCATGTAGATTGTTTTAGTAAAACCATTGAATTCATGGAGCCTGAAGAGGGGGAGAAGCCTAGCAATATATCCGCCAACCAATGGAAGGCACTCTTGAAAGAAGATGCCCAGTTATACATGATCTTAGCCTCATTGGAATTTGAAGAAAAAGTGGTGATAGGAGATGTTCCTATTGTGTGTGAATTCCCTGAAGTGTTCCCTAAAGATGTCAATAGTTTACCATCAGAGCGTGAGATTGAGTTTAGCATTGACCTTGTACCATGTACTGGACTTATATCCATGGCACCGTATAGGATGTCTCCTTTAGAATTGTTTGAGCTAAAGAAGCAATTGGAAGAGCTTTTAGATAAACAATTTATAAGGCCTAGTGTGTCACCATGGGGTGCACCTGTGTTGTTGGTTAAGAAGAAGGATGGCTCTATGAGGTTGTGTGTGGATTTCTTCCAGCTTAATAAAGTGACAATCAAGAATAAGTATCCGCTACCTAGGATAGATGACCTTATTGACCAATTGAGATGATCCTGTGTGTTTAGTAAGATCGACTTGAGATCAAGATACCCTCATATCCGAGTAAAGTCTTTTGATATCCCTAAAACCGCCTTTAGGACCCATTATGAGTATTTGGTTATGCCTTTTGGTGTGACTAATGCTCCAGCAGTGTTTATGGATTACATGAATCAGATCTTTCATCCTTACCTAGACTCATTCGTGGTTGTATTTATAGATGATATCTTAGTGTACTCTAAGACTAAGGAGGAGCATGGTGAGCATTTAAGGATAGTATTGCAAACCTTTAAGGAGAAATAATTATTTGCCAAGTTGTCTAAGTGTGAATTTTGGTTAGAGGAAGTAAGTTTCCTAGGACATGTAATTTCAAAAGGTGGAATAGTTGTTGATCCTGCTAAGGTAGAGAGTGTCTTAGAATGGAAAGCACCTAAGTTAGTGACTGAGATTAGGAGTTTCCTAGGATTGGCAGGTTATTATCGTAGGTTCATAGAAGGATTCTCCTAGTTGGCCTTACCTTTAACTAAGTTGACCCGAAAAGGGGATTTTTTCGTGTGGGACACCTATTGTAAGAATAGTTTCCAAGAGCTTAAGAAACGATTAACCTCTGCACCGATCTTAGTGTTACCTAACCTGAGTGAACCCTTTGTAGTGTATTGTGATGCGTGTGGTTCAGGACTAGGTGGAGTACTTATGCAGGATGGGAAGGTGGTAGCATATGCTTCTAGGCAACTTAAGATTCATGAGAGGAACTACCTACCCACGACTTAGAACTAGCAGCAGTTGTTTTTGTACTTAAGATGTGGAAACATTATTTATATGGATTTAGATTTGAGGTTTTCAGTGGCCATAAAAGCCTTAAGTACCTTTTTGAACAGAAGGAGTTGAACATGAGACAACGTAGGTGGATGGAATTTTTTTAAAGATTTTGATTTTGAGCTTAACTATCACCCTGATGCCTTTAGTAGGAAGACTTTGAGTGTGTCTGCCTTAGTGGTTAAGCATAGTGAGTTGTTGGAACAGTTTAGAGACCTTAGTTTAGTTTGTGAAGTGACACCAGAAAGTATTAAATTGGGACTGTTGAAGGTAACTAGTGGACTATTAGAAGAGATAAAAAAGAGTTAGAAGTTGGATTTACATTTTTTAGACAAGTTAGAGTTGATTGATCAAGGGAGAGAACCTGATTTTAAAATTGGTGTGGATGAAATTTTGAGATTTAAGGATAGAATTTGTGTACCCGATGTAGATTACTTAAGGAATTTGATATTGGAGGAAGGACATATGAGTTGTCTAAGTATTCACCCTGGAGCCACAAAGATGTATAAAGACCTCAAGAAGATATTTTGGTGGCCTAGAATGAAAAAAGATGTTGCTGAGTTCGTTTACGCCTGTTTGACTTGTCAAAAGTCTAAGGTAGAACACCAAAAACCTTCAGGCTTGATGCAACCTTTGAGTATTCCAGAATGGAAGTGGGATAGCATCTCTATGTACTTTGTTGTAGGCTTACCTCGAACTCCAAAAAAGTATGATAGTATTTGGGTTATTGTGGATAGATTAACTAAATATGCTCACTTTATTCCGAAAAACATAACTTATTCTATAGAAAGGTTAGCTGAAATATACATAAAGGAAATTGTGAAGTTGCATGGAATCCCATCAAGTATAGTGTCAGATAGAGACCCTAGGTTTACCTCTAAGTTTTGAGAAGGTTTATAGAGCGCTTTAGGTACGAACCTTAGGATGAGTTCAACCTACCACCCACAACGCCTCAAAAGGGGCCATTCCAATGCTAAAGTGGAAACTATTATTATAGGTAAACTCTATAAGTGGCAAAAAGCTATCCCAACTTCCATTTTGTTCCAAAACACAAGCTCTCAACAAGTCTTCTAAGGATTGATTAGTTCATTCAGTCTGACCATTTGTTTGTGGGTGGTAGGCTAAACTCATCTTAAGGTTCCTACCCAAAGCGCTCTGTAAACCTTTCGAAAATTTAGAGGTAAATCTAGGGTCTCTATCTCATTATACTTGGTGGGATTCCATGCAACTTCACAATTTCCTTTATGTATAGCTCGGCTAACTTTTCCATAGAATAAGTTATGTTCATCGGGATAAAATGAGCAGATTTAGTTAGTCTATCCACGATAACCCAAATACTATCATACCTTTTTAGAGTTCGAGGTTAACCTACAACAAAGTCCATAGAGATGTTATCCAACTTCCATTCGGGAATACTCAAGGGTTGCATCAACCCTAAAGGTTTATTGCGTTGTACCTTAAACTTTTGACAGGTCAAACAAGCGTACACAAACTCAGCAACATCTTTTTTTCATTCTAGGCCACCAAAATATCTTCTTGAGGCCCCATGGTGAATACTTAGACAACTCCTATGTCCTTCCTCTAAGATCAACTTCCTTAACTCATCTATATCAGGTACACAAATTATATCCTTAAATCTCAAAATTCCATCCACACCCATTTTAAAATCAAGTTCTCTCCCTTGATTAATCAACTCTAACTTATCCAACTTCTGACTCTTTTTAATCTCTTCTAATAGTCCACTAGTTACCTTCAACACTCCTAATTTAATACTTTCTGGTATCACCTCGCAAACTAAACTAAGGTCTCTAAATTGTTCCAATAACTCACTATGCTATCCCACTACATTGGCCTTTCTAGGGTGATAGTTAAGCTCCATATCAAAATCCTTAAGAAATTCCATCCACCTACGTTGTCTCATATTTAACTCTTTCTGGTCAAAAAGGTACTTAAGACTCTTATGGTCATTGAAAACCTTAAATCTAGATCCATAAAAATAATGTCTCCACATCTTAAGTACAAAGACAACTGCGGCTAGTTCTAAGTCGTAGGTATGGTAGTTCCTCTCATGAATCTTCAGGTTCGTAGAAGCATACGTGTCACAATATACTACAAAGGGTTCACTCGGGGTAAGTAACACTAAGATTGGTGCAAAGGTCAATCATTCTTAAGCTCTTGGAAACTATTCTCACAATGGGTATCCCACTCGAACAATTGCCCTTTACGGGTCAACTTAGTTAATTGTAAGGCCAACTTGGAGAATCTTTCTATGAACCTACGATAATAACGTGCTAATCCTAGAAAACTCCTAATCTCAGTCACTGACTTAGGCGCTTTCCATTCTAAGACACTCTCTACCTAGGCAAGATCAACAACTATTCCACTTATTGAAATTACATGTCCAAGGAAACTCACTTCTTCAAACCAAAATTCAAACTTAGACAGCTTGGCAAATAATTGTTTCTCTTTAACGGTTTGTAAGACTATCCTTAAATGTTCGGCATGTTCTTCCTTAGTCTTAGAGTACACTAAGATATCGTCTATAAAAAAAACTACAAATGAGTTTAGGTAAGGATGAAATATTCGATTCATGTAATCCATAAACACTGCTAGTGCATTAACGGGTCCTAAAGGCAGTTTTAGGGACATCAAAGGACTTCACTCGAATCTGATGTAACCCGATCTCAAGTCGATCTTACTAAACACGCTGGATCCTCTCAATTGGTCCATAAGGTCACCTATCCTAGGTAATGGGTACTTATTCTTGATTGTCACTTTATTAAGTTGGCGGTAATCCACACACAACCTCATAGAGCCATCCTTCTTCTTAACCAAAGACACAGGTACACCCCACGGTGACACACTAGGTCTTATAAATTGTTTACCTAAAAGCTCCTCCAATTGCTTCTTAAGCTCAGACAATTCTAAGGGAGACATCCTATATGGTGCCATGAATATGGGTCCAGTACCTGGTGTAAGGTCAATGCTAAACTCAGTCTCACGTTCTGGTGGCAAACTATTGACATCTTTCGGAAATACTTCAGGTAATTCACACCCAATAGGAACATCTTGCACTATCACTTTTTCTTCAAATTCCAATAAGGCTAGGATCATGTATAATTGGGCATCTTCTTTCAAGAGTGCCTTCACTTGGTTGGCGGATATATTGCTAGGCTTTTCCCCCTCTTCTGGCTCCATGAATTTAATGGTTTTACTAAAAAACTCTACACGGACATGGTTGGTAGATAGCCAATCCATACCGAGAATCACATCGACTAGACGCAAAGGTAGACACTAAGTCAACTCGGAAGTCCCTTTCACACACATGGATAGAAATGTCAAGAAAAACACTAGAGGTGTCAACAGAATTACTAGTTGGGTTATTCACAATCAAAACATAATGCAAACGAGACACGTGTAGTCCTAAACGTCTAACACAATCAAGAGACACAAAGGAATGAGTGGCACCACAATCAAATAGCACAAATAAAGGAGTATCACTCAGGAGACACATACCTTGGATCAAGTTGTCTTTCTCAGACGCTCCTACACCACTGAAAGCAAATACTCTTCCATTAGATTTAGGTCGGTTGGCTTGGGAACTCTGGTTTCCTTGTTGTGGAGTCTTCTTTGGGTAGGGGCATGCGGTGTTGATGTGGCCCTATTGTTGACAATTAAAACAAGTAATTGCAGCATCCCTGCACTCATATGCCATATGACCCTGCTTACCACACTTATGACAACGAATAGGAGTAGCTGGATCACCATTGTTACCACTGTTGTTGCTATTCCCGTTACTAACTCCTCGTCCATTGAGGTTTCCTCTACCACCCCCATAACTATAATTGTTTTCATTTCCTTTTTCCAATACCACTACCATTTCCTCTTCAAGCTGAAGAACTATGTTGTTGATAATTTAGACGACTTCTAGATTTACTAGGAGGGAAAGAGTAAGGTTTTCCTCTATTATTATGCATAAGCCTATTGTCCTTCATGGTTCTAGTGTAACGGTAATGTGCCTTTTCAGCACGACTATCCTCATCATAAATCCTACTCTTATTCACTAGCGTAGGAAAGTCACGGATCTCTTGCATTCCCCCTCGCTTCTAGATCTCTAGTTTGAGTCCCATTTCAAACTTGATGCACTTAGACTTTTCTCCTGCCTCTCCAACATGAGTGGATAGTACCTGGATAACTTCTCAAATTTACCGGCATACTCCTCTACTGACATATTTCTTTGTTCTAATTTGACAAATTCCATTTCCTTTCTCTTGCAGATGTCTTCAAGGAAATACTTGACTAGGAACATGTTTCTGAATAGAGCCCAATTAATTGCAGTCCCTGTATTATCTAAAAGTTGATGCACATTATCCCACTATTGTCCAGCTTCTTCTGTCAACATAAAGGTTCCAAAATGCAATTTTTGACCTTCGGGACATGCCACTCTTCTAAAAAATTTCTCAATCTCTTGCAACAACTTCTGAGCTCCATCAGGATTATAGTGATCTTCAAACCATGAATGGATAGCCTTTTGAAATCGATCCATCACCATGAACTCATTTATTTGCACATTTCCTTGACCACCAGTGTAAGTAGTAGCTTGAGCCACAACTTAAGCAGCAACCTGTGCAGCTTGAGTAGCAACTTACGCAGTAGCTTGCGATGCAGCCAAAGCCTGGAGAGCCTGCACTGTAACTCCTACCATGGACTCTAGAGCCTTAGCAATCGCAGCTTCATTCCTTCCACTAGCCATCACTACCTACATCAATCAAAAAGGGCAATCGAATATAGTGAGACACTTAAGGAGAAGGGAACTAACTTTGTTCTACAGTACTAACACAATAACGACCATAGCAACAACACACACATGACAGAGCACACAGGGAAACATAGAGAACACATAACACATTTACAGTCTGATTGGACAGACCAGCTCTGATACCACGAATGTGACACCCTAAACCCAAATTAATATTGAAATTTTTTTTTTCTAAATTGAAATTATTCGAGAAAAATATATAAACTTTCAAACATTTTTATAAGGTATCAGGTAATCATTTAACATGTCACATTACTCCAAAAATTTCCATCAAACATAACAACTCGAAGTCATAATATTAGACAATAAAATCCCTTGGAAGTACACGTAAATAAATTTAGTAATAATTGCAAATATAGTCCCAACCTGGTGTCACTATCAGAGCGGGAATTCCCAAAATAGAAGACATTCAAAATTTACGTTACACAATGCATATAATAAGAGTCTTCAAAACAAGATGACTTTCGACACTCTGAGTGTACTAGTCATCACTTGCAGCTTGCAGCTCGTTTGCGTCCATTGCAATTTCCAAACACAAACAACGAAGGGTGAGTTTCGAAATCATGTAACAGTATAAGATAAACGAGAAGGACACGCAAATAATCAAATTAGCACAAACATGAGAAACATTCAGGAACATAATATCAAAGGTTAATCTAAATCAATCACAATAAAACAGTCATAAGGATGAAATGTTATGCATGTCCTATACTTTATACTTTTTCATCATTTGGTATCATTCTACTCTGAAGTACTTGGTTCAGAGGCCTGATACTATGCCATTACAGGAATGGACGGACAATCCATGAAGGGTCATGTCCTCATAGATCCCCTAAACTCAACAAGAGACACATATACGCGACGGTCGGGGTACTCTTGTGTTGCACGGTAGCTCTCGGTCTTAGGGAATAACCCATTAATCCACTTAGGAACTCCCCACCAAACATACCCCCAAGGTCTATGAATCTTACCTTATAGTTCGACAGACCCTCCCTATATGATGACAAAATAGTCCTCACCCCAAAACCTACAACATCTATCTCATACTTAGCATAAATAAATTAACACAGATCCTAAATTACTAACTACTAAAAGCATTTCACAATAAACTTTAGAATACAAGCAAAGCACAAGAGAGTAAACAAGATCACTCAAATACATATCATTCATACAATAACAATCAGCATAAGGTTTCACAAAATCAAATAACATGCAATCTTGATGTAAATTAATTCACGACAATTCTACAAGTTTCTAAATTATATTTTAGTCCTCACTATTACCATTCATATGTTATTAATTAATTATTATTACTCAATAGGGGTCGACCATACGTAGTAAGCCCCGGATGATTATCTGAAAATTACGGTATTCCCGTTCATCCCATGTTATATTATTCTCATAAAATCGAACCTCCTCTCACCCCTTACCTGGATTGAAGATTCCGCGCAATGAATCCTATCTGCTAACGTGTCGCGTCTCCGTTGACCCTCGTGTCTAATAGTCTGCAGAAGAAATAAATCTATGGAACAACCAAATACAAATTAATTACTTGCTTCAATAGATAAATAAATTATTTACTATTTGCAATATCATCCAAAAATATATTTAATACTAAACATATTTATAAATATACTAACATAAAGTAAATGTATAATTTTAATTAAAATTAAACAAAATCACATAGCATATATGTAATGAAATTGATAATATTTATTTAAATTGATGTGTACTATATACCATTTTTAATTATAGCTAAAATAAAAATGAAGTCTTTAGATGTAAAATAATTTAAGAATATATGCTCCTATTAATATAAGTCGATCAAATACCTAGGTCTATCATTACTAAAAATTGAAATAAAAATAACACATACTCAATATTACTATAATCTGATCATATGCCCAAATCTATCATTACCAAAAATTGACATAAAAAGAATACAGGACTTGTATTACTATAAGACAAATAATTGTAAACGAACCTTGTTAATGTGTAGGGAGGAGTTAGAAATAAAATATAGAAAAAAAAGGAGGAATTCGGCGTTGTTTCTTTTCTTTTATGGGGATTATTCTTTTGGGGAAGGAAAACACAAACTAACGCAACAACACATTAACCCATATTATATATTTTTATAGGGATTTTTTTTTTATGGGGATTATTCTTTTGAGATTATTCTTAAACGCATGGTCAAGCCAATCAAACACAAACAACAAAGGAAGTGAGTTTCGAAATTATGTTGATAGTATAATATAAGTAAGAAGAACACACAATTAGTCATAAATAAACGTATCATTACACAAACATTCTTCAAGAAAAAACATCACATTATAAAGTCAAAATCACTCAAGGAACATCAACACATTTAACTATAACAACAAATCATATAAGAGAAACTATTATTGCACACGATACATATTAATCACAACATAACAATCACAAGAAAATGCAATACTATGCATGAGCTTAGACTCTACTTCACAATTTGGTACCATTCTAACTCTGAAGTACTTGGTTAGTAAGCTTGATACTATGCCACCACCCGCGTGGACGGACAATTCAAATTGGCCTTGTCCTCATATATCCCCTCAACTCAACCCGAGACACATATATGCGACATTCGAGGTAAATGTTTGTTGCATGATAGCTCCCGACATTTGGAGTGCTACCTCCAAGTTACCTAGGAATTCCCCACCCGAATACCTCCAAGGTCTAACAATCTAGGCTTACGATTTAACAGCAGTCCGCCACAATCAGACTCATTCAATTGTACTTCCCCGGAATCACTAAGCTTGTCAGACCCTTCCTATATGATTACAAAATAATATCTACTTCAAAAATTCGCATCAACTTCAAATATCCCCAACATCTATTTTTTCCTCTCGTGAGCCTAGACTACTCCATTAAGAGCATCATCTTTAGCACAATTTGGAATCATCACTATTTCGTTAACTATGGGGTTACTTCAAAATTCTAATCACAAATTTATAACATCATTATCATCAACCATAAATCATCATCATCACATAAACTTATTACAAATTTATATCATAAATCATACATCATCATCATCAAATAAACTCACATCATACACTGCATCCATATTTTATTATCACTTCATATAAACTCATCTAATCGACATATGCACCAAATTCATTTGAAATCAAATATCACAATAATATCAACTACCACACATTTAACGAAATTAAATCAATCAGCACCTTATAAATATTTCTATTCCACATATTAATCTAACAATTTCCATATTTGCACGTTAATTAATTTATCACTCAAATAGCTATTGCCGTACGTAGCAAATCTCAGATTAATCGTTGAAAAATATGGTATTCCCGTTAATCTCACAATATATTATACTCTTGAATGCAAATGATCTCTCACCACTTACCTAACCAAAGATTTTGTGCAACGAATCTTATATCTTTATTTAATGTATCATGTCTTCGTCAACCATTGTCTCAAATAACCCAGAAAGATGATAAAACAACAAAATACAAATAAATTATTTACTATTGATAGTATAACAAAAAATTTATTTAATATATATATGAACACAATGATATATATATATATATTTAATTTTAAAACAAAACAGAATCATAGGATGCTAAATAAATAGTGTACATAATTTTGATTTTAAATAGGAAACTGATGTATTGTATGTAGTGCAACTAATAATATTTATTTACTACCTAATGAATAATATCCACAGTTTAAAATTAAAATAATTAAAGCTTTTGGATGTTAAACAAAATTAGACATTTTGATATCAATCGGCATTGTAATTGCAGTACATTTAAATAAAATATAATTATATATATATAATTATATATATATATATATATATATATATTATATTGACTTAAAATGGGAAAAGGATATGCTGTTAATTTTTATAAGATGGTTTATTGTTTTATTTTATACATACTATTAACATTTGGTGAATCTCAGAACTTTAAAATTCAATTCGGAATTTAAGAAGGAAAAAGATAATAGGTTGATTATTGTATTAATAAAAATCATATGATAATTTTGAAACGGTAATAGGTTGATTGTTAGAGAAGATAGGAGCATAAAAATTATATGATGAAGATTAATACAAGAGATAATACTAACTAGTAAGATTAAAACTTTTATAATTTATGTAAATTTATGAGTAAATCATCAATTTAATTAATATAAAATTCCAGTGAGATTAAAACTTAGTTTTAAAACAATAAGGTAGAAATTTGTATAAATACTAAAATACAAAATTTGTAACAATATCAAATACACTCACCTTATTATCGAGCAAGCTGACTTCTTCGCACAATATCGACAATTTCTTTTCTTCTTTTTCAGATTCAAAATCCTTAAAATCTTTGTGAATGGGTACTTTGCCTCTTTCTTTTCTTTTTTTTAAGTGCGGCGCTATAGAGAGGGTTAGTAGGTTTAGCGGCTGATGTGAAAGGCTTTTTCGGCATAGTCAAATAGCAATTTGCTTTTATACTTATATAGTTATATATATTTACTTAGTGGATCCAATATATGTATACAACTATAGTTAGTTGTATAGTAAAGGATAATGTAACAACATATACACGTTTATGTGTTATTTCATTTTTATTTTTATTTTTACTTTTTTTAGAAACAAAATAAATGTATTTAATAAAAATAATTTAGATAAAATTATTAAGGCAACACGTAAAAACTTATCACATCTCAATAATTACATATATAATATCATTTATGGTAATATTATTAAAATATATTAATTAGAAATTTGGGGTGTTACAACTAACAATTACCCATGCGAATAGCTCCAAGGTTTAACAATCTTAGTTCAACAGTAGACCGCCACGATTAGGCTTATCCACGCTTATCTAGTTGTACTTCCCCGAAATCATTAGGCTTGTTAGACTCTACCTATATAATGACAAAATAGTCAGACCCTACCTATACAATGACAAAATAATCTCCACTTCAAAAGAGCACTATCTTTAGCACAAGTTAGAATTATCACTATTTCATCACTAGGGGTTACTTCAATAATCTTATCAAAAATTTATATCACTATCATCAATGATATATCATCATCATAACATAATTATAATATCACTATCATCATCATCACATAAATCTATATCGTACAATGCATCCATCTTTTATTATCACATCACACAAACTCATCTAATCAAACATATGCATATAATTTCATTCGACATCCAACATCACAATAATATCAAATATCAAATACCACATAATTATCAAAAATTAAATCATTCAAAACCTTATATTCTATTCCAATTTTAATCCCAAAGTTCTCATATTTTCACATCAATTAATTTATCTATCAAAGGGCCACCATTGTACGTAGCGAGCTTTGGATGAATTGTTGGATAATACAGTTTTCCCATTCATCTCACAATATATTATACACATGAATTCAAACGTTCTCTCACCCCTTACCTTATTTTGATGCCTTCACACGCAAATATGAGTCTACAAGCAAAAAGTCTTAGTTCTTTGACTCCTTGTCCTTCAATCAATCTAACTCAACCGTTTATGGGTAAACGTCAAAAATAAATTATGAGAACACACTATAAAAGGGTCAATTTCTAAATTTAGTCAAGAAAAATTACCTTAAATTGGAAATTAATCAGTGGATAATATAGCCATTGTTCACACGGTCGTTTTGGCATTGATTTCGCTCTAATCAGACTTACGGTGAAGAAGAACAATACAAAATAATGAATTCTATAAACGGAGAAGTCGGGTATTGAGAGACAATTTGAGATCGTTAAAAATCTGGGTAATTGTGTTTAATTGACTAGCTAAATGAATGAAACAACATACTCAAATTTGGATAAAAATAGAGAAAATTTAATGGGAAAGTTATCAATCACTAGTATCAATTTTCTTCTTTTTTTCCAAGTATGGTTGGTTCTTTTATGCGCTGCTCCCGCTCCCCTCTCTTTCTCATACCTTTCCTTCTTGTTGTCAATCAACTTTTTTTAATTAATTAGTTTTAGTCTTGTACATGGGCCTAACCCATAAAACACATTTTATTTTTTTCTTTTTTTAAAAAAAAATAAAACCAACAATTATCAAACTAATTTTTTTCACACTTCTTTTAACCCGATTTCATTACTAAAACATTACTAATATTTTATAAAATAAGGTAATTAAAGTAATTAACTTTTTAAAAATATATTAGTAATAACTAAAATCCTTATACTCATAATTATTACCACAATTATTAAATTATTATTTTTAAAGATACTTATATTAAAATACTATCATCTTCAAAGAGAAATAAAAAAATAAAATAAATAGTTATAATATCATCATACCATAACAACTATATAAAAATAAAGGAAATCAAACAAAATATTACTTATAAAGTAAATAATTAAAATAAGATATACCTATAAATAATTAAAATATAAATATGTGCACATTTAACATTAGTCAAACATACAAGAAAATATCGCATTAACTACGAAAGCACATATACACCTAAAATCGCCTAAAATCTTATTCTTTAAAATATGTACAATAAAATACTATTATTTTTAAAAATATATATATATATAAAATAATAAAATATAATATTTGTTATTTATATTATGTATTTAGTCAAATATATGCAAGATTAGCACATCATAGAAAGCACACATATAAACAAAATTAATCATAAAATTAATCATAAAATTAATCAACATATATTATAAAATAACTTTAACACCAAATTAATTATTTTAAATCCTATTTCATTAATAAAATAATTCATTATAAAATTTGAGGTGTTATAGTAAGACCTAATACCAATTATCTAGAACTTGGGAATTGAATTCATACACCTTAATAAAACAGAAACAAGTATTACAGATCAATGATAAGCATCATTAAAGTAACTTGTAACTACATTTAAATCACATAGTTTACAAGTCAATTTAATGAACTATTTGATTAAATTATAGCAGCAGTATTGAAATTATAAAATTGTTCCCTAATACATCAGGTTACATCAATTAAAAATAAACCACTAAGTCCAAAACAGGGCTTGCAGATCATCCTCTTGTACTAGGACTGGGCATCAGTCACCTTCAGTCGCTAATGTATGAAAAAAATGAAAGCAGTGAGATAAAATCTCAGTAAGTTCTGAAAATAAAGGGGGTAGTTTAAAAATATTTCTTCCATAAATATGCATAAAAACATGATATAATGATGAAGCTCTTAACTTCAATTTTTCATAAAAGCTTAACTGAAATCATTCTTTCATTATGATTATTAAAACTATGCATGACCTCACATCTTTTCCATGAAACAAGGAAAAGTCTCCCAATATCTTGATATGGGTCACCAAGATAATTGAGTCCCGATTGGTAAAGGTGGTTTGGCCAAACCCCAACCAGCGTCCTAATTGTTCTCCTCTAACTGCTGTCCATGCCTGGAACAAACTTGAATGTCCACTCGTGAATAAGGTCATGCATGATCTGGTTAATGAGAATGTAATGCACTTGAGATGTTATGTATGCATTGCCTTAATAATATTATGTTTGCGATGCATCATTACTCAATAACACTTATAATAACTTAACAATATATTGAAAATCAAGTGGGAATTAAATCCTAAGTCCCTGATCAGAGCTAGAACAAGAAGCAAACTTAGCCAGAGGAAGAACTCTTGACTAGATGAGATGCATTTTGGAGTAATAGAGGCAGAATCAGAGGATATGTGTCCAAAGGTAAAATCAAAGGATACATGTCTAGAGGCAGAATCAGAGGCAGCCAAAGGGAACAAAATTAGAGGCAGCAAGAGGAAACAAAACCAAGGAAAGATAAAGGAAACATAATTAGAGGCAGTCTGATCAGAAGTATATGGATTAGAGGCACCATGACCAGAGGCAGATTCTGATTAGAGTTAGCATGATCAAAAACATATGGATTAGAGGAAGCTTTATCAAAGGCAGATTGTGATCAAAGGCAGCATGATGAGAAACGTATAGCTCAAAGGCAGCATGACCAAAAACAAACTCTAATCAGAGCCAACATGGTTAGATGCATTTCTCCATAGGCAAAATACTTCGATTTAGAAGAATAAGAATAAGAGGCATGAAAAAGGAATGATACCAGAGGCAGAAAAGAAGCCACACATCAGACAACAACAAAGGTATTTTACCAAAGGTAAAAAAAAGTAGAATGTTGGAATAACTTTCATAAGCAAACAATATAGGTAAGAAGGTGAAGCATTTGAAACACGCGTATTCAGTCTTAGTTGTCGAATTTACCAATATTAACTATAAATCAGTCATCACACAATCATCACACAATTAGAATAACAACATACATTGTTTTTAAATCACGAGTATGAGTGCAGGTTTTAAAAGCACCTATATGCTCAAAATTTCATTTCCTCACATTCTCTAAATTTTTCAATAACCCGATTTGACCCCACAAAATGGTCAAATAAATAAATGAAACTCTTAATTGAATTTTCCCCAAGAACCCTAATGCTAAAAACATAATATAAAAGAACTCACAATTTTCCAAGAAGGGATTCCTATACTTCAAACTTGTTGTGGGATGTGCTAGCTTTCTCAGCTCTTAGCTCTTCTACCCTTTATACTATGGTTCGAATTTAGAGATCGCCCAAATGTTGCTCCGTATCTTCTTTTAGTGTTACTTTGGTCGACTAATGGATCTCTAGAGGAAGAAAGGGACATGCAAAGGGTCGGGCAGGTGTAGAAGACTTTAGAAAATTTTTATCTTTTAAGGATTTTGGAAAGAATAAGAAAATTGATGGATGAGGGAGACGATGAACAGTAACGGTTGGTATTTTCCGAATGTATTGATAGAAAGTGGGATTTGTTGGTGGAAAATAGGGTGCACTCGGTTGCTGAAATAAAATGGAGGTTTTTGTTAGTTAAGGGTACCCGTGAGAGAGAGAGAGAGAGAGAGAGAGAAAGATAAATAAAGGTGGAATGTTCTTTATTTTTCCACTTGGACTTGTTAATGCTACTACTTTCCTATTCTACCCTTGATCCTAATTTAATATTACTAAAAATACAGCATTAACAATTAATAAAATCTTAGAAATTCTAAGTAGTACTTATCAATATTTCTAACGTAGTGAGAGAGTTATTACAATATATAATAAATAAAAAATTATATTATGTTAAATTGTATATTTTTGAAATTGGAAGAGGAGAAATTATTATTAATAATTGTGGTACTAAAAAATATAAACTTTTGTTTTTCATTTGATCTAACTATTTTTTTAATGCAAGTTACTATATTTGATTTAGATTGCAAGGGTTGAGTTTATTGTGTGGAGATAAAAATCCTATCCAAATTCAAATTTAAATTATTTGAGTTGACTATAATTTATCTTTTATTTTCATCGTTTAGATTTATATTATTTCCCCATATTTGGTGGGAACTAATCATGATCTATTTTCACATTGATTCAATAAAATTATTCATGATCGATGATTTTTGTCTTCAAGATCTATTTGTCATCTCAAAACTGCGAATTAAGATTTCAAATTATTAAAACCCATAATTTATTTGTATGTGATAAATATGACACTCTAAATCTTAAAATAATATATATAATAATATATACTATATTTCTATAAAAATTTGCAACAGATAAGTAAAAACTATTTCAAACGAAAAAAAACTATTACGAGTTATTTAGGATATCACATTTCTCAAAATACAAATGGAACACTTTAAAGTTTTTTCTTCCTATAAAACAGTGCAATCTCCATAAATTTGAGTTAACTATAATTTCTTAATTTAATTTCAAAAATTTACTAGTACTTATAAGGTTTTCATACAAAAAGTCATTTCTAATTAAATAAGTAAAATACAATCCATGACTCTCATTCCCAGTTTCACCTTTTAGAGTGGGGATTCTCTCAAACTTGAACATCAAGATTTATTAACCTGTAATAACTGCGATTTTGCAAACACAGATCCAAGCCAGTCAAACATAAATAATGAAGGAGGTGAGTTTTGAAATTTTGTTGATAGTATAATATAAATAAGATGAACACACAAATAATCATAATAGACTGTATCATAACACATCATGATATGTCAAAATGATCAAGGAATTAATACCATATTATGATATCAAATTCACTCAAGTAAAATCATTATCTCATTATAATATGCATCAAATCATCTAAGAGTAACTATTATCACTTTTGAAACACATTAATCACAACAAAACAATCACAAGAAAATGAAATGTTATACATGAGCTTAGACTCTACTTCTTCATAATTTGGTACCATTCTAACTTTGAAGTACTTGGTTAGGAGGCTTGATATTATGCAACTCTGAAAACTGATATTACTGAACTTAAAACAAAGAATGCAAATTTGAAAACTGATATTACTGAACTTAAAGCTGAAAATCTTACTCTGAAAAGTAATTATAGTTCAACATCAATTGAAAATACCATATGTAACTTTGATAAGCATGAAGAAGTATTTCAAGATTTTCTTGATAATGGTATGGAAATAAGCAAGTATGCATCTATGATTTATGGTGTTAGTAGGAATGGTAAAAGAGAAATAGGATTTCAAGAAAAAGTAATTGAACCTAAGTTTGTTCCCTCTGATGATTTATGTAATATTTGCTATAAGAAAGGTCACACTAAAATATCTTGTTCTATGTTAACCACATGTAAAGACAAGAAATCTTTAAGATCTACTAATCCAGGACCCAATCAGATTTGGGTGCCACAAGAAAAAATTGTTTATGTTGCAGATGTTCTAAGCAACCAAATTGAAACACCAATCATGGTGCCTAGTCAATGGATTCTTGCAATATATGAAGGCAAAAAGGTCTATGTTCCAAGACCTACCAAACCGACGCCAACTGACTCTGGTAGAAGAAGGACTGGTCAACACAATACCTATTAGAACCAGAACCATATGATGAACCAGAAATATCATAAAAATCTGGAGTATCAACATAATCAAAACTGGCAGAGAAATCACATATATCAACAGAACTAGAACTACCAGAAGAATCTGAATTACCATCAATTCCAAAATTACCAAAGGAACCCGATACATCAGCAGACACAAAAGTGTCAGATGAACAATCAGAATCAGGAGACTTCTTTGAACACTCCAATCAAATTCATCAAGACTACAAACCTGGATGGGAATTCAAATTCCTTCATCTAGACTCTCTAATCAGAGAATATGCAAACTCATAATCTAAAAACTAGAAAAGGAGAACTAAGAGGGTTTTCAGAGTGAAACTAAAACTGTCAACATATAGGTTATATCTTTCTTTAAATTTAATTATTGTCTAATATTATGTTTACTATGATAACAAGAATCATGACATTAAAAATCAAAGCTAGATAAGTACTTTGCAAGTTTTAAAAAAAGGAGGCAATCTGAACACTTCAGCAGAAGTAGCATACAAGTTTGGTTTTCAGAAACAACTTGACCTTAGAAAGTCAAAGCAAGTTGAGGATACTACAGGTTTACAAGAACCAGAGGAAGCAGATGCAGACAAATCAAAAGATGACAAGTCTTCAGAGGATGAATCTAATCAAGTTAGAATCAGTTAAAATAAGTCAAAAGGAAGATCTTGATGGAAGTACAAGACATCTCATCTCATTGGAAGTTCAAGTGATCCCTTGATGATCAAATCATCATTAAAAGATACCACTTTGTTTGCCTCACTCTCGTCAATTAAGCCTACCACTGTTGATGAAGCATTGGTAGATGATGGACGGATTCTTGCAATGCAAGAAGAGTTAAATGAATTTAAGAGGAATGATGTTTCACAATTTAGTACCTAGACTAGAGAAGAACATTATTGGAACCAAGTGGGTTTTCAGAAACAAGCTAAATGAAAAAGGTGAAGTGGTCAGAAACAAGGCAACATTTGTCGCACAAGGCTATAGTCGACAAGAGAGCATTGATTACACTGAGACATTTGCTCCAATAGCCAGGTTAAAAGCTATTCGTATCCTACTTTCTTTTGCTACAAATAATAACATTACATTATTTCAGATGGATGTTAAAAGTGCTTTTTTAAATGGTTATATAAGTGAAGAAGTCTATGTTAAACAATCCCCAGGTTTTGAAAGTACTGAATTTCCAAATCATGTTTTTAAACTTAGGAAATCTATGTATAATCTAAAACAAGTACCTAGGGCATGGTATGATAGACTTAGGAACTTCTTGCTTAAAAATAACTTTGAAAGAGGACAGGGCGATAATACATTCTTTAGAAAATCAAAAAGATGACATTCTTATTATTCAATTGATGACATTATTTTTGGATCTACTAATGGCATTCTTTGCAAAGAATTTGCGAAATTGATGCAGCTTGAATTTCAAATAAGTATGATGGGAGAACTTAAGTTCTTCTCAGGGATACAAATTCAGCAAAGTCATAAAGGTATATACATTCATCAAACTAAATATACAAAAGAGCTTCTTAGGAAGTTTAAGATGAGTGATTGCAAACATATGGCTACACCAATGCACCCTACTTGTTCACTTGAAAAAGATGATTCATGCGAAAAAGTTGACCAAAAAACCTATAGAGGAATGATAGGATCCCTACTTTACCTTACCGCTTCCAGACCTGACATCATGTTTAGTGTATGTGTAAGATTTCAAGCTGATCCTAGGGAATCACATTTAACTGCTGTAAAGAGAATCCTTAGATACCTAAAAAGCACTACCAACCTTACCTTGTTCTACAAGAAATCTCCTAAGTACAAACTGAGTGGATATTGTGGTTGTGATTATGCTAGAGATAAACTTGAGAGAAAGAGCACTAGTGGCAACTGCACATTTTTAGGTGACAACTTAATATCTTGGTCAAGTAAGAGACAAAACACCATTGCAATGTCAACAACAAAGGCTGAGTGCATTTTAGGAGTTGGCTGCAGTTCTCAACTACTTTGGATGAAACATCAACTTGAGGACTACAAAATCATAGAATCCAACATTCCCATCTATTGCGATAACACTTCTGCCAAACCCTAAACCGAAAACCCTATCTTACATTCTAGAGCTAAATACAAAGAGATCAAACACCACTTCATTAGGGACTTTGTTTAAAAAGAGGTACTAAACATTCAATTTGTTGACACTAAACACCAATGGGCTGACATATTCACCCAACCACTGCCTGAAGATTTTTTCTTCTTATTATTATGTTTTCTTTTTTTTTTTTTTTTCCATTTTTTTACCTATTATGTTTTTCCTTGAAAACTAACCTATAAATTCTTTTCGCATTATTTTCATGACTTTTCTTAATTGATTTCATTTGAAGTTTATTGTTTGAGTTGTGTTTCAGTGTGTTGAGAGAGAAGATGAATAACATTTTGCTTGAATTATTCAACTTTTTTTACAGCTTTTTAAAATTTAAGTTCTATAGCTTTTTAAAATTTAAGTTCTATAGTATTGTATTTAGTTATGTAGCTTTTTAAAATTTAAGTTCTATTGTATTTTGTGTGACATTTTATTTTATGATATTTGTTACTGCTATTTTTAAATTAATTGATTATATAATCAGGCCTCTTTAAAGAGGAAATTTAGGACAAAATATTGAAACAAAGATAAATTATTTTAAAAAATAAGCTATTAATAAAAGTTAATTTTTGAAGCAAAGAGATTATATTGACCGATTACTTTTTTGTATTATTCATTAACCGTAAAGAGGTGACTAGGCCTATATATTACTAAACTACAAGCACAGTGACATCTATTTGATGGTTCTTTACCCTATACTAATAAGATACTCTTACTACATCACTCCCTCAATAGTAGGCTACTTGATGTGACCTATTTTAAGAGTTTTCAATTTGTTACTTTTCATCTATACCCCTAACTCTAGGACATTTTTATCCATTTTATTATATATAAAAATAGAAAATTTGAGAATAGAAAATTTTTGAAAAAGAAAATTTCATAAATATAGATATTTTCGAAATAGAATAGGAAATTTCAAAAACATAATATCATTATTTTGAAACAAAATTTACATTTCGAAAATTTAAGTAAAATTTTATATTTTTAAAACTTTCATCTTATTCGAAAGTTTCAAAATGTATCAAAAAATTGGTTTTTGAAACTTTCAAAAATTATATCTCGAATTTTTTAAAGTTCTGAAACTTTTTTTAAAATTAGTTTAGAAAATTCAAATTAATTCAAACTTTTAAAAAAATTTGATTAATTTGAAACATTAAAAATATAACTTCCAATTTTGCAAATAAATTTCAAAAGTTTTAAACAATACGAAATTTTTGAAATAGAAAATTACATAAAAAGAAAAATTAATTAATATTTTCGAAATAGAAAATTTTAGAATAGAAAATTCTAGAAATTCAAAAATAGAAATAGAAAATTTTGGAAATAGAAATAGGAAATTATAGAATAGAAAATTTTCGAAATAGGAAATTCCCCAAAAAAATAATGTTACGATTTTGAAAACAAAATTTACATTTTGAAAATTTGGGTAAAATTTCAAGTTTTCAAACCTTTCATCTTCTTCGAAAGTTTCGAAATGTAAAATTATGTTTTAAACATTTGGTTTTAGAAACTGGTAAATATGCAAGAATACTTAGGGGTGGGTGTACATGGGTGTGGGTTGACCCGTCAACCTGATCACCCAACCCAACCCAACCCGATTTTTACCCGTACCCGGTCACTTTCGGGTCCAACCCAACCCGTTGAAACCCGCTTATATTTGGTTCAGGTAATGGGTTTAACAATTTGAACCCGTAGACCCGACCCGGTAACTAGTTATATTTTTTTTTTAAATTTTGTTTTGCAGTCCCAGCAGTCCAATAGGGTTTCATTTCTCTTCTTCTTCTTCTACAGATTTTCAACTGCCTTCATCCACTTTCTGCGTCCACATTCTTCCAAACTTCTTGAGGTCGCGCCGCCATCCACCTTCTTCTTTTGTTCTACAGGTGCTCATAATTGATTTTTATATGAATGCTGATGCAATGTGTTCATGCGTCTAGGCTAAATACTGAATTTTTCTCGCAGTTTAGTGTAACAGCCCGATTTTTTTTTTAAATAAATTCAAATTCATAATAAAGAGATAAATACCTTTGGATAAAATATTTAAGTCGTATCACAACGACAAAAGTCAACAATAATTACAAACAGCGTAAACGGTTTTGAAATGAAAATCCAAAATTTTTAAAACAGAAAAATACACCGGGGCTATGAGACCTATCCAACGTAGCTCATACCCCTGGGGTATTCTCGGCAGACACCTGTACAAAAGCACTGCCCCAAGAATTTTAACTTCCCCACGTCACATCAAAAAGTGGTACAAGGACCCATCAAAATAAAAGTCAGACTGACAATATATGGTATAGGTACAGTCTTCCATAATGAAAAAAATACAGCCACAACAGATAGACATCTAGTCCCTATACAGCCATCTAATCTGATCATGCTACAAAAAAAACTATAACCCAAGTGATCTCCACGCGCCTCGCAGAAATCCTTCTGACACAGCAGTGGTCGGGTAAGTCTAACTCCGTTCCCATCTCCAGAGTACAAACTGGTAGGACAATCCTGATTCCCATCTGAGGCCGAAGCCCAGATTTCCACAATAATTGTAAAGGTCACAAACCGAAATTAACAAACATCACATAGCATTTAAATTTTAAATGCACAAAATAACCTTTCAACTTAGCATACATCTAGAAAGGGTTTTCATATACCACACATGCATGATCAAAGTTGAAAAATGAAGTTTTTAACAACCTGCATTGTCGTATTCGAATACAGCATCCTTGTATCCGAATACAACTGTGAAAATGACATAATTTTCAGTTTTGAAAATGTTTCGATATCATTCAACGCTTACCACATAAAGTCAATCAATAACACTCATCAAATACGGCACAATTACAAACCACAATCGAGTATGTATATACAACCATCACAGTATATCAAACATGACTCGCGTGCTAAACACCCTAATGTAATGCGTATATGCCAATGCGCATGATTCCGGAATTCCAAACCAAAATCCTCCTCGAAGGGCGTAAATCATAATTGTACAGCCTCTCATAGACCAGTACTAATTATTAAGGTGCAATCTCTCACGGATCAGCACAATTTACTATCGTACAGCCTCTCCCAGACCAGTACTAATTTTCTATGCGTGCAATCGCTCACAGATCAGCACGACTAACAAGAGTGCAATCTCTCACAGATCAGCACGACACGAAAATCCCCGCAAGGATAAGATGAACCAACTATTCACATGGCATCATCTCGTGGCCCATAACGGTTACCACTATCACTATGGCCCATCGCGGTCACCATGTACTATGAAATGCATGAGCATACTCTGACTCTTTTCACCACAACCATTAAGTAAATGCAGCTATTAAAAGATTCCCCTTTTTTAATACTCATTTAACACTAATAATTTTTCAAAAGTTTTCACAGAGCATACTCAGACATATTAATTCATAATCCAACAAATTCACATCAAATTCAATCTACAAACCACATTAAATACAACAATCCAAATTCCACAAATCCACACCAAATCACTACAAATTACTCATTTTCAAAACTCGTCATATTTCAACCACAATACACCCATTAATTTCCATAATTGCAAACATGCATTTGCACCAAATTTATTTCCTCAAATTACTCCTCAAACACATCAAAACAATTTCACATAAAACACCTTAAATTCATTTTCTGCAAATCCACACATCAACCACGACAAATTCAATCAATTCGACTTCCAAAATTTCACGCCAAATTTAATCGTGACTCATCCGTGTTCATAACTCCACATTTCAAACGCATTAAATTCAACTTCCACAATTTCACCCATAAACACATTAAATTCATTTTCCTCCAATCTACACATAAAATACATCTCAAAATTCATAATATTAATTATGAACACATAAATCACACCAAACATGAATCACCACAACAACATTAATATCTCAGAGTTCTCCCCACCGCTAACTCGGTGCCAACAGCCTCAATTTCTTTTCGAGACTCAAGGAGCTAACTACATAAACATAAATATTTGTAGCAATTTGTTCACAACTAAAGTTTATCCAACCACAACAAAATTCTAAAATTATATCTTTTTCACACACCAAACTTTTACAACCAAATAATCTACATTATTTAGTTAAAATTAAATAAAACAAATATTGTCCAAATCACACGTACGCACACTCGACTATTAAAGCACTAAAATTTTCAGTTAATAAAATACTCTAACTTTTTCTTTTTAAAATTTCAACTTTAGTTCAAACTCATTTATTTGAAAATAACTCATTTCGTAACTCAAACACGTCAAAATCAATTTTTTTTTTGTTAACCATTACTAACAAAATCGACCACATTAATTCAATCTCAGCAAATCGCACACAATTCACATCAAACTACATCTCAACCGCGTCAATTTTAAATTCCACTAATTCACGCATAAACGAATTAAATTCCTTTTCACCATTTTACACATCACATACACCAAATTTCTTTTCCATATAATCACATATAATGTCTTAAATGCAAACTAAAAGTGTGGAAGGAGCCCTTACCTTAACGATAGCTTAAACAATCGATTACGGCACCGCGATTAATTCCGGTGAAATATTTTGTTCACACGTCACTTTGAAAACTAGCTCACTAGCACCGTAGCGTGGAGGTGAGCAACTTTTCCTTCTGCCACTTCGCGAGATGGAGCTTAGATCTAGGTGAAAAATGAGGTTTTGATTTTGAAAAAAAACCAAAACTTGTTTGTTTTGGTAACAGAGAGAAAGAAGAGTATATATATATATATATATATATATATATATATATATATATATATTATAATTAAACCAAATCAATCAATAACTAAATATTCTTACACACACCTCAACTATTTTGATAAAAATATCTATTCTTATTGCAACTCAATTGACAAGTAAAATTTTTAGCAACTATAGATATTTTTAACAAAATAGTCCAATAATAAATTTTCCGCAACGTAATTAAATTATTTCTCGCCAAATAATTTTAAACGGATTTCATAAAAATATCATTGGCATTTAACACACCAAAAATATACTAAAATTGCATAAATTAGAATTTAAAACTAAGGGTCTTACATTCCACCCCCTCTAAAATTAGTTTCGTCCTCGAAACTACGCGTCGATAAACAACTCCGGGTGTTGTTCCCTCATCTTGCTTTCCAATTCCCAAGTCGCATCTCCGGTAGTTGGGTTCCAAATCACTTTGACCAACGAAACATCCTTGTTCCTTAATCCCTTAATCTTTTTGTCATCAATTCTCACAGGTAGCACTTCAAATGACAAATTATCCTTCAGTTGGATCGTGTCCGGTTCGATCACGTGAGATGGATCTGTAAGGTACTTCCTCAACTGCGACACATGAAAAACATCGTGAATATTGGACAGTATCGGAGGCATGGCAATCCGATAAGCAACAGGTCCAATTCGTGCAGAAATCTGATAAGGTCCAATAAACTTCGGAGTCAATTTCATCGATTTCAAAGCTCTACCAACTCCAGTCGTAGACGTGACTCTCAGAAACACATGGTCACCCTGCTCGAATTCTAGAAGTTTGCGACGCTTGTCCGCATAACTCTTCTGACGATCCTGTGAGATCTTCATTTTCTCCTTTATCTTCTTTACCTTGTCTGTGGTCTGTTGCACCATCTCAGGTCCTACAATCATACTTTCACCATCCTTATACCAACACAAAGGCATTTGACACTTGCAGCCATATAAAGCCTCATATGGTGCCATTCCAATACTTGCGTGAAAACTATTGTTGTAGGTAAACTCAACCAACGGTAGTACATCATCCCAGCTTCCTCTATCATCAAGTACACAAGCTCTCAAAAGATCTTCAAAGGACTCATTTGTTCTCTGAGTCTATCAGTCAGTTTGCGGATGGTAAGCTGAACTCAACCTTAGTTTCGTTCCCAACGCATCATGCAATGCTCCCCAAAAGTGTGACGTGAATTTCGGATCACGATCTGATACAATACTCGACGGTACTCCGTGTAATCTCACAATCTCAACAATGTAGATCTCAGTTAGCTTATCTACCTTATATGTGGTCTTCACTGGTAAAAAGTGTGCGGATTTAGTCAATCGATCCACTATCACCCATATAGAATCATTCTTCCTCCTTGTTCTCGGCAATCCAGTTATAAAATCCATGGAAATGCTGTCCCACTTCCACTTAGGTATATCTAAAGGTTGCAACATTCCAGTAGGCCGCTGATGTTCCACCTTCGCTTTCTGGCAAGTTAGACAAGTTGATACATACTCCGCGACATGCCTCTTCATTCCTGGCCACCAATAATTCTGCCCCAAATCCTAATACATTTTTGTCGCTCCAGGATGAATACTCAATTTACTCTTATGAGCCTCATCTAAAATTGTTTTCCTCAGATTTGCAACTTCTGGTACATAAATTCTCCCATTACATCTCAAAATATTATCTGGCCCAATCTTGAACTCAGTCGTTTTCCCTTCACTATTAGGTTCCTCTTCTCTTGAATTAAAGTGTCATTTTGAAAATTCGCAATGTCTTCAAGTAGTCCACTCGAAATCTTAATCATTCCGAATTTCAAAATTCCCGGTGCAAACTCTACGTTCAAGTGTAAGTCTCTGAATGCTTCGCACAACTCTTGTTGTCTAGCCATCACTATTGAAGACACTGATACACTTCTTCTACTCAACGCATGTGCCACTATATTGGCCTTCCCAGGGTGGTACTGCAATGTGAAATCAAAATCCTTGAGAGTCTCCATCCATCTCCTCTGACGCATGTTCAATTCTTTCTGATCAAACAAATATTTCAAACTTTTATGGTCACTGAACACTGTGAGCGTGCATCCATATAAATAGTGCCTCCAGATCTTCAATGCAAAAACTACAGCAGCAAGCTCTAAATCATGAGTAGGATAGTTCCTTTCATGAATCTTCAATTGCCTTGAGGCGTAAGCTACAACTTTCTTGTGTTGCATCAGAACACATCCCAAGCCTTGGTGAGACGCATCACAATAAACTTCATACGGTTCTTCTGGTTGCGGTAAGATCAAAACTGGTGAGGTTGTCAACTTCTTCTTTAGTAACTGAAAATTCTCCTCACACTTCTCCGTCCACGCAAACGGTTGATCTTTTCTAGTAAGTTGCGTCAATGGAGCTATAATCTTCACGAAACCTTCAATAAACCTCCTGTAGTAACCTGCTAGCCCTACAAAACTTCGTATGTCAGTGACAGTCTGAGGCTTTTTCCAAGCA
This sequence comes from Cicer yamashitae, assembly GCA_037974755.1. Lineage (NCBI taxonomy): Eukaryota > Viridiplantae > Streptophyta > Magnoliopsida > Fabales > Fabaceae > Cicer > Cicer yamashitae. The sequence continues at coordinate 25,791,177 of JBBPBQ010020323.1, forward strand.
AGAACTGACTCAATCTTTGTCGGATCCACAGCGATTCCTTCCTTAGTTATCACATGACCTAAGAAATTCACTACTTCCAGCCAAAACTCACACTTCGACAAATTGGCATACAATTGCTTCTCGCGTAAGATCTCAAGAACTTGGCGCAAATGTTCTTCCTCAGTCCTTGAATAAATCAAAATATCATCAATGAACACCACAACAAATTTATCCAGAAATGGACTAAAGATTCTGTTCATGTAATCCATAAAAATTGCTGGTGCATTGGTAACTCCAAATGGCATCACAAGATATTCATAATGTCCATAACGAGTTCTGAAGGCAGTTTTCTGAATATCTCCTTCTGTTACTCGGATCTGATGGTAACCCGACTTCAAGTCAATCTTTGAAAATACCGCGGCTCCTCTCAATTGATCCATCAAATCATCAATACGTGGCAATGGATATCGATTCTTAATAGTCGCCTTATTAAGTTGCCGATAATCCACACATAAGCGTGAGCTTCCATCCTTCTTCTTAACTAGCAATACCGGAGCTCCCCATGGTGATACACTTGGTCTAATAAATTTCTTCTCCAACAAATCTTCAATTTGGCCTTTGAGCTCATTTAATTCCAATGGCGACATTCGATACGCTGCAATCGAAATTGGTTCGGTTCCTGGATGCAAATCAATGAAAAACTCCACTTCTCTTACCGGTGGTAATCCTGGAATTTCTGTTGGAAATACGTCCGGGTACTCATGGACAAGCACCACATCTTCTATTTTCACATTTATCTTTGCCCCCACGTTAGCCAAAGACAAAAACTCATGAGTTCCTTCTCTTAGTGACACTCCGAGTTTGTTAGCAACTAGATACTTAACAACTTCTGGTTATGGAAAAAGAACCAGTTTGCGAGCACAATCCAAGATCACATAATGATACGACATCCAATCCATACCGAGAATGACCTCGAGAGATTGTAGAGGTAAACAAATCAAATTAATCAAGAAATCCCTATTTTGAATAGTCACTTGACACTGTAAACATGCAGTATTTACTGTCAACGTCTTAACAGGTGTGGAAACAACCAAATCAAAAGGTAGAGGTGACACAGATAACTTCAAACGATTCACACAATCCATAGTAATGAATGAATGGGTTGCCCCCGAATCAAAAAGTGCATTTAGAGTGTTACCTGCAATCTCACAGTCACGTTGAATCAGATTGCTAGATGGATTTCCAACTTCAGCACTCACACAATAAACGCGTCCTCTAGCAGTAGGACGAGTAGCCCTAGTTGCATTCACAACTGGTTCCACCTTCGGAGCTCTGCAATCCCTTGCAATGTGCCCTGGTTTCTGGCAATTGTAGCAAGTAAGACTCTTAGAAGTACAAGCATTAGCATAATGCCCCTCATCTCCACATCGGAAACATTGAATCACTTGCCCCACTTGTCTTCCAAGGTTCTGGTTCCCCGGGTGATTCTGACCCCTGTTGTTGTTCTACGGTCGGTTATAAGGCTTAGCAACTTGTTTCCCTTTGTTGCCCTGATAACTCACCCGACTAGGCCCCCCTGAACTAAAGTTCCCTCCTCGGCTAGCTCTCTTATTCTTCATATATTCCACTTCTCTACATTTTTCCACAAGAACTTGGAAACGTTGAATTCCCAAGGGTAAGACAGAATCCTGAATCTCATACTTCAATCCGGCTTGGAAACGATGACACATGAATGGTTCATCAACCTCTTCACGGAAAAACCTGAAATGGCTCAACAACAATTCAAACTTAGCGGCATATTCGCCCACAGTCATATTACCCTGATGAAGTTTTAGAAAATCATCACCCAGCTTAGTCCTGGTACTCATCGGGAAGTATTTGTCTAAAAACTTTCTTTTGAACGACTCCCAGTTCACCTCCTCATGAGCTGGTCCCATCAACAACCTTGTACTCCTCCACCAATACTCAGCAACCCCTAGCAGCAGATAAGTGGCATAGTTGACCTTCACTCCCGCCTGACAGTTAATCATCTCAAAGATCTTTTCCACTTCTTGGATCCACTTATCCGCTTTCTCTGAATTCTCATCACCCCTAAACTTGGGGGGATTGTAACGAAGAAAGTCCTCTAACCCCCTTGACTCAGCAGCACGGATCTCTCTTTCCCTCTTCTCCAGATCACGCAGAGTCTTTGCAGCTATCTGTGCAGCAACAGAAGCTGCCATGTTATTCATTGCTTCAGCCATTTGATCATCCCTGTTGACGTTGACTCTTGCAGCATTGTTCCTTCTTGGAGGCATTGTTTCCTATAAAACCAACATCAATAAGAAATTTTAACACCCTTTAGAAGAATTCCAAAAGACATCTTTCGACCTCAACACTACACCGAGCCCGACACTCAGACAACTCACCCTGACGCATGATCAGATAACCACCCCCAACCTACAGGTTAACCTACAATCTATAACCAAAGCTCTGATACCACAATTGTAACAGCCCGATTTTTTTTTTAAAAACAAATTCAAATTCATAATAAAGAGATAAATACCTTAGGATAAAATATTTAAGTCATATCACAACGACAAAAGTCAACAATAATTACAAACAGCGTAAACGGTTTTGAAATGAAAATCCAAAATATTTAAAACAGAAAAATACACCGAGGCTATGAGACCTATCCAATGTAGCTCACACCCCTGGGGTATTCTCGGCAGACACCTGTACAAAAGCACTGCCCCAAGAATTTTAACTTCCCCACGTCACATCAAAAAGTGGTACAAGGACCCATCAAAATAAAAGTCAGACTGACAATATATGGTATAGGTACAGTCTTCCATAATGAAATAAATACAGTCACAACAGATAGACATCTAGTCCCTATACAGCCATCTGATCTGATCATGCTACAAAAAAAACTATAACCCAAGTGATCTCCACGCGCCCCGCAGAAATCCTTCTGACACAGCAGTGGTCGGGTAAGTCTAACTCCATTCCCATCTCCAGAGTACTAACTGGTAGGACGATCCTGATTCCCATCTGAGGGCGAAGCCCAGATTTCGACAATAATTGTAAAGGTTACCAACCGAAATTAACAAACATCACATAGCATATAAATTTTAAATGCACAAAATAACCTTTCAACTTAGCATACATCTAGAAAGGGTTTTCATATGCCACACATGCATGATCAAAGTTGAAAATGAAGTTTTTAACAACCTGCATTGTCGTATTCGAATACAGCATCCTTGTATCCGAATACAACTGTGAAAATGACATAATTTTCAGTTTTGAAAATGTTTCGATATCATTCAACGCTTACCACATAAAGTCAATCAATAACACTCATCAAATACGGCACAATTACAAACCACAATCGAGTATGTATATACAACCATCACAGTATATCAAACATGACTCGCGTGCCAAACACCCTAATGTAATGCGTATATGCCAATGCGCATGATTCCGGAATTCCAAACCAAAATCCTCCTCGAAGGGCGTAAATCATAATTGTATAGCCTCTCACAGACCAGTATTAATTATCAAGGTGCAATCTCTCACGGATCAGCACAATTTACTATCGTACAGCCTCTCCCAGACCAATACTAATTTTCTATGCGTGCAATCGCTCACAGATCAGCACGACTAACAATAGTGCAATCTCTCACAGATCAGCACGACACGAAAATCCCCGCAAGGATAAGATGAACCAACTATTCACATGGCATCATCTCGTGGCCCATAACGGTTACCACTATCACTATGGCCCATCGCGGTCACCATGTACTATGAAATGCATGAGCATACTCTAACTCTTTTCACCACAACCATTAAGTAAATGCCGCTATTAAAAGATTCCCCTTTTTGAATACTCATTTAACACTAATGATTTTTCAAAAGTTTTCACAGAGCATACTCAGACATATTAAAACATAATCCAACAAATTCACATCAAATTCAATCTATAAACCACATTAAATACAACAATCCAAATTCCACAAATCCACACCAAATCACTACAAATTACTCATTTTCAAAACTCGTCATATTTCAACCACAATACACCCATTAATTTCCATAATTGCAAACATGCATTTGCACCAAATTTATTTCCTCAAATTACTCCTCAAACACATCAAAACAATTTCACATAAAACACCTTAAATTCATTTTCTGCAAATCCACACATCAAACACAACAAATTCAATCAATTCGACTTCCCAAATTTCACGCCAAATTTAATCGTGACTCATCCGTGTTCATAACTCAACATTTCAAACACATTAAATTCAACTTCCACAATTTCACCCATAAACACATTAAATTCATTTTCCTCCAATCTACACATAAAATACATCTCAAAATTCATAATATTAATTATGAACACATCAATCACACCAAACATGAATCACCACAACAACATTAATATCTCAGAGTTCTCCCCACCGCTAACTCAGTGCCAACAGCCTCGATTCCTTTTCGAGACTCAAGGAGCTAACTATATAAACATAAATATTTGTAACAATTTGTTCACAACTAAAGTTTATCCAACCACAACAAAATTCTAAAATTATATCTTTTTCACACACCAAACTTTTACAACCAAATAATCTACATTATTTAGTTAAAATTAAATAAAACAAATATTGTCCAAATCAGACGTACGCACACTCGACTATTAAAGCACCAAAATTTTGAGTTAATAAAATACTCTAACTTTTTCTTTTTAAAATTTCAACTTTAGTTCGAACTCATTTATTTGAAAATAACTCATTTCGTAACTCAAACACGTCGAAATCAATTTCTTTTTTTTTTTGTTAACCATTACTAAGAAAATCGACCACATTAATCACATTAATTCAATCTCAGCAAATCGCACACAATTTCCATCAAACTACATCTCAACCGCGTCAATTTTAAATTCCACTAATTCACGCATAAACGAATTAAATTCATTTTCACCATTTTACACATCATATACACCAAATTTCTTTTCCATAAAATCACATATAATGTCTTAAATGCAAACTAAAAGTTTGGAAGGAGCCCTTAACGATAGCTTAAACAACCGATTACGGTACTGCGATTAATTCCGGTGAAATATTTTGTTCGCACGTCACTTCGAAAACTAGCTCACTAGCACCGCAGCGTGGAGGTGAGCAACTTTCCCTTCTGTCACTTCGCGAGATGGAGCTTAGATCTAGGTGAAAAATGAGGTTTTGATTTTGAAAAAAAACCAAAACTTGTTTGTTTTGGTAACAGAAAGAAAGAAGAAAAAGAAAAGCAAGGCGACGCGGGTTCTTTCTCAGTCTTAGTAAGTTTGTTTTCTTTCTTTCTCAGTTTCTCATATATATATATACTATTAATTTAATAATAATAATATATATATATATATATATATATATATATATATATATATATAACTAACTAACTTATACTAACTTATATACATATATATTACTTACTAACATAATATTATAATATTATATATATATATATATTATAATTAAACCAAATCAATCAATAACTAAATATTCTTACACACACCTCAACTATTTTGATAAAAATATCTATTCTCATTGCAACTCAATTGACAAGTAAAATTTTTAACAACTATAGATATTTTTAACAAAATAGTCCAATAATAAATTTTCCGCAACGTAATTAAATTATTTCTCGCCAAATAATTTTAAACGGGTCTCATAAAAATATCATTGGCATTTAACACACAAAATACCATTAAAATTGGCTAAAAGCCTCAGAATTCAACACCAAAAATATACTAAAATTGCATAAATTAGAATTTAAAACTAAGGGTCTTACATTTAGTGTTTAATTTGTTTTGGCCTTGTAATCTCGTATATGCCTACTCATAAAATTCGTATCTAATTTTTGAATTGTCTCTTTCAAAAGAGCAATTTAATTTTTGAGTTAAATACTATTTATTTAAATGTTATATTTTGTTATAGTTTTACATAATAAAGGTATGAACGAAAAGCTTATGCTTATGCTTATAATGAATTTAGTTTAAATTTTTTACATTTGTTAAATACAAATTTTTTTAGTTAAATACTATTCATTTGAGTTAAATACTATTTATGATGCTTATGCAAAAACTTATTATGAATTTAGTTTAAATTTTTTACATTTAAATCTATTAAACACTTTTTTTTAGTATTTTATTTGAAAATAGTAAGTACTCTAACTATAAACAAATGAAGCACTAGTATTAAAAAAATTATGGTAGTTTAGTAAACTAAAATGGTTGATGGGTTATGTGTAATGATGAAAGTAATGTGGTGGACCAAGTAGCAATGCTAGCTATTTTCTCCTCACTTTTATTATTAATATTTGTTTTTGCAGATTCCCAATTGTTTCCTTCCAGACTTTGAAGAACTTGTTAAGTGCTTGAACTTGAAGTTGACATTGCTTAGAATCGATGAATTTCATATTTTATTGATTTACTGTTGTTGAATTTATTTATGTATTTGAAGATTGTGGGATTTATATTTTTTGTGTGAGAGGTTGATGACTTTTTTAAAGAATTGAATGATGTGATTGAAATTTTATAATTTTTGAGACATTCAAGTATTAAATATATTTTCATTCAATATATTTTCCCGTAAAATAAAAAACAGTTTATTATTTATGTATAACCCGCCAACCCAACCCAACCCAACTCGTTCTTGATTGGGTCGGTTCGGGTTAAATGAAAAAAATACGGGTTTAGAACTTAACCCAACCCAAAGATACTCAATCGGGTCGGGTATCGGGTTTTGTCAAAACCGGCCCAACCCAACCCACGTACACCCATTTTTTATGAAGATAAAGATCAAGTAAAGTGATCAAGTTGCAAGTTAAAAGTGAAGTCAACAATTGAACTATTGTCAATATGCTAGAAGACTTATAGTTTAAGGTACTTGATGCAATCTAATAATATATTTCAAATGCACACGAGAACCTTCTACTTTAGCATATGCATCAAAAGAATTTTCAAAGTGACAAACTGCATGAACAATGTTTGAAAATCAAGTTTTTGACAAAAGTCAAGGTTGTATTCGACTACATATATGTGTAGCCGAATACAGATGAAGTCAGTAGCAAAAAATGCACATATTCATTCGCCTACAGCATGTTGTAGCTGAATACAAACCTAAGTCATGAGCAAAAACTTCACATCTGTATTCGACTACAGGATGTTGTAGCCGAATACAAAATCAAGTTAGTGGCAAAATTCAGTCATCTGCATACGACTACAAGGATTTGTATTCAAATACAAGCTTAAAATTTTGAAATAAATCTGAAAGTTACAGAGGTGTATTCGACTACACTTAGGCTGTAGCCGAATACAACTACAAAGCAATGCAATTTTTCAGTTCAGATTAAATCTAGATCATTACACATGTTCATCAAACCTCTAGGAACGATTGCCATTGATCTGAAGTGATGTCTAAGGAGTATAAATACTTCTTAGATTCAGATTTAACAAAAGAAGTGTTACATCAATCTTAGTACAACTTTGAACAAACTTTCTTCAAGTGTTGTAAACTAGGATAGTGGTGTACTATCTTAGGTAGATTGTTAGAAGTCTGTAACAGAAGTCTTAGAGTTAGACTTGTACTTATTCTAACAATAGTGGAAAATCTCTTGTGGTGTGCAAAAGGACTGAATGTACCTTTAGTTGAAAGGGGAACCAGGATAAATTATTGTGTTCTTATTTTTCCTGCCATTTATATTTTACCATATTCTAAATCACAGTCAGAAAAATAATCCAATAAGTCTCTAAAAACTAGAAAATTTCTAAACACCTAATTCAAC
>JBBPBQ010020323.1:25800397-25887241 GCA_037974755.1 Cicer yamashitae
CCATAAAAATCATGCGCTGCACAAATATTTGTCATTAAAAATTAGTTAAAATTAATATTTTTTTAATATCGTTGATATAAAAATGAGAACAATTATAATATACTAAGTATAGTTTTTTCACACTTCAATTTTTTCATGTTGTTTTTCTAGAAATAAGTCATTGAAGCATACTACAATTAATATACAAGACAAATGTTTATCACTAATCAATTAGTTAAACTTAATATTCTTTTATATATTTTATATAAAAATGAGAATAATTGTAATATATTAATTATAATATATTATAAAAAACATACACAACATAAATATTTGTCACTAAAAAGTTAGTTAACATTAATTTTTTTTTTAACATCGTCAACATAAAAATGAAAACAATTAAAATACACCAATTATAATTTTTTTACACTAAAATTTTTAATGTTGTTTTACTATAAATGAGTCACTAAAGAAGCCATTGCATCATACTGCAATTCATACACAGGACAAACATTTGTCATTAATCAGTTAGTTAAATTTAATATTTTTTATATCTTCTAAATAAAAATAAGAATGAGAATAGTTATAATATATTAATTATAACTTATTATAAAAATCATCCACAAAGACAAACATTTATTAACAAAAAATTAGTTAAATTTAATTTTTTTTTTAATATTATCATTATAAAAATAAAAATTGTAACAAATATAATATGTAAGCTATAATCATTTTACACTTCAAATTTTTTAAAATGAATCATTATAAAAGTCGTTAGAACATAAAATTCATCCACAAGACAAGTGTTTGTCATTAATTAATTATTAAATTTAATATTTTATAAATACAAATAAAAGTAATCATAATAATTTAATTATAATTAACATGGAACAAATATGAATTTTGGATCGAATAATATTATTTAAACATAAAATTTGATACAAATATAATAATTTTTTGTCATTAAAAAAAGAAAACGTAAATCCCACTGTATTTTCATAATTAGTAATATCGCACAGGTATACGGTTAGTAAAAACCTAAAATGAAACACGCTACCCGGTTAGAGACAAAATGGTGGTTTACGTGATTAGATATTATGCATAGGTGCCGTGTATTTCGAACAATAAAATAGTCAGAATTTCCTAAGACCAAAAAAAAAAATCAGAATTTCCTTAAAATAATATTCAAAAATAACAAACCAACGTCTTTCTTCTCCTCAAATAGATTGTTATTTGATATATTGTTCGAGCCCTAGATTTCAATCTAAAATCTAGGGCTTCGTCCATTCTAATTCCATCTTCAAATTTTGCTTTCATATAGCTCAGGGTTAAATTGTTCAAAATTAATAACTCAATTTTGTTATTTGTGAATTAAAATGGTGAGGGTTTTGAGAAGCTGTATACAATCGATATTGAAGCTGGTGAATTCTGTGATTGGGATGGCTGGGCTGGCCATGATTCTATACTCCGCTTGGATGATTAGGGTTTGGCAGAGGAAGATGGGTGAGCTTCCCTTTGGTCACGATTCTGATTATCCACCACCGTGGTATAAATTTAATCTATTTTTTTCTTCCTTAAATGCTTAATGAGATTAATTAATGGATTTTATTGATTTTGTTAGTAGTATCACTTTGTCGAATGAAATTTTTCTTTGTTAGTAGTATCCAGCTTATACATGTTTCGGTGTTTGTCCAACATAGACACGTTGGAGACCGAAGTGTCAGTGCTATATTCTAAGTTGTTAGCGAAATTAATAGAACCTCTAATTTTAATGGAGTTGTGTATAAGCTGGATTGTTTTTAGCAGGGCTGCTGGTTTAGGATATGTTATTTTTTAGGCTTTGTTTGGATTGATGGAATATGATGGAATGAGTGGTAATTAATGAGGTTCCATTGTTTGGATATTTTAAAAATGAGTGGAATGGAGTGGAACACGATGGAATCCATTCCATCTCACTCCATCATCTTCCTTCATTTTCTTCCCCTCCAATTTGGGGTGTATGGAATGGGATCCTATTTTTGATGTTCCATTCCGTCATCAAATAACCAAACAATAGAATAGATACTTTGTTCCACTCCACTCCATTCCTTTCTGTTCAATTCCGCTCATTTTAAAATATCCAAATTGGCACCTAAAATTTGTATGTTTTTTATGTTAGAATATAATGGGGGTTTGGTCTCACTATTTAGTATTTTTCCTGCATGAATGTTTCTTTTTTGTAAATTTTTGTAGTCATTCTGTTCTGTATAGATAGATTGTGAATGATTTACTAAAGCTTTACTTCAATCAGGTTCATTTACGCGTTTCTTGGCCTTGGAGTTACATTCTGTGTAATCACTTGTTCGGGTCATGTTGCTGCTGAAACTGCTAATGGCTGTTGCCTGTATTTGGTATCCTTTTCTTGAGTCTACCATTATATTTTCAACCTTCAGCCTACGACACACAAATATAGCATGAGTATTAGATATGATACCTGTGCAAACTAAGGATTTTTAAAAGTTAGGGTAGGGCAGTATACAACAGACATATATATTATATAAGATATCATGATATCCTCTTATGACATCATCAAGAAATTTCTTAAATTCTAATTCAGAGACTTTCATTATTTTGCATTAAATGTACTGTAAAGCAAAGATTATCTTGAAAACTGCAATATTTAAGGTTACTATAATCAGTTTGTATTTATAGTAGTATCAGGAGTTTTTTTACGCGGAATGTATTTGGCGATCCCTTGTGTGACTGGTGAATGATTTTAACACTTTTCACTTTATTTCACATGCCTTAAGTATTAAACAAACTCCACTAATTTTCAGTGCTGAAACTTTAATTTTCTACACTGAAGCAACTTCACTTCTATAGAAGAGTTATCTCATTGTGTGGCCATTACGGTATTAAAGTACTGTGACCTTGACTGCTTTCAGTATATGGTGTTTGTGGTTTTGCTTCTCATGGTGGAGGCCGCAGTGTCTGTTGATGTATTTCTTAATCGGGACTGGGAGGAGGTACGTTGTATGTAAAAACTGTCAGTGACTCAGTGGTGCTATTTGTTAATTCATTATATTTGTAGGGTTCTCTCCATATGACTCATTAGATAGGTAATACGTAATTCATGGTCTGACCCATTTGAACTTTGAAATTGAAAACAGGACTTCCCTAAGGACCCCTCAGGGAATTTTGATCAGTTCAAGAATTTCATCCATACAAACTATGAGATGTGCAAATGGATAGGCCTATCTCTTGTTTCTGTCCAGGTAAATCTCTCTCCCTCTTTCTGTGTCGCCCAATTGCCTGTTGAAGCCTACTCAACTAATGTCATGATTTCTTACTATTGTTTCTGAGATGATTCCAACTTTTCAACACAAATAAGTTGTTTTATCCAACGGAAATTTGTCTTTAGGTTTTCAAGATTGTCGCAGTCGATCTTGATCCTTCTCTTAAGAAAATAAAACATAGAGAACTTTGTTTCAAAAGATTGGGCAGTACATATTTCAGAAAATTGTTACCGATGCCCATGATCGAATTGGGGGAGTTGTAACATTAGGACTAACATGATAAGCACTGCATATCAGCAGCAACTTTATTTGAATGTTATGTAAACAAAAATGCAGGGAGGGACAGTATTTCCCTTCGATCTGATTCATTGTATTTCGTAACTAATCATTTGAAAATGCATTTATTCTTCCAAAAAACAATCATCCCATCCAATTTCAATTTGCATATCCTATAATATAAAAAACTTTGGCCCGAAATCTCATCTTTGCATTGTCAAGATCAGCCTGTATCTATAATTAATTCATTTATATATAGAAATTGCAGTTTGTATCATTTCTTCCTAACTGAACCCTGCTATATTTGTCCTTTTTTCATTCACTCTGCTTGTTTTGTTCAGTTTTTGGTAATCGGGATACATATTTCATGATTAACAGATTGATGTAATATGAACATATTATTCCATACATACATAATTAGTTAGTAAAAGTAAAACAACTGGTGCACTGTTCCACTGTTTCTATAATAATTTGATTGGTCAATGCAATTCATGATCAGCTAGTTCATATTTCTTCTTGTTCTTGGTTACATATTTGTGTTGACTACACAGGTTTTAAAAATTGAGGATGAAGTTACTTTTGGATTTTTGGTTAATGAATGATGCATTGGCAGGGATTCTCTCTATTATTGGCAATGATACTCAAAGCTCTTGGGCCACATCAATATTACGACAGTGATGACGAGTATTCTCCTGACAGGGTGCCACTCTTGAAGAATGCTCCATCTCCATATATTGTTGATCAAGGATATGGGCATGGGCCAAAAAATGATTCATGGATTAGGGTTAGCGACAAGGTAAAATAATATTACGATTCTATGACTGATCAGGATTTTCTTTATCATTTATTTTAACTAGTTACAAATACGTATTGAATTTCATCCTTATGTAGTTCTAGTAGGCAAGTAGGCTTATAGAATGAACTTTGATCTATACTGCATAATTCGTGAATTTGGAAATGGCTATGCATTTTCTTGAGAATCTATAGCATTCATGCTAAACTATCTCCGTTTTCTTCATTCCTTTTTGGAGAACAAGTTCAGAACATAATGATACATTTTTGTGTAATATGGATCTAATATAAGCTTAACATTATATATCAGTTATCCTACTTTACCATGGGATAATGATTGGTTGTGAATCATAATTTTAAATTACATTCGTGGTTACGCTACAAACTTGATATTGCGGCAACATGCGGCTGGTGCAGCCACAAATGCAGTTTTAATGCCAATACAGATAGATTTAAAATCTTTATATTGCAGTTGCAAACCGCAATTTAGAATTATGGTTGTGATTGTTGTTTTATTATACATTGGTCGTCATGTCAAACCTTTGGCTCTTATTTGGACTTATCTCGTCTTAAATAATAGTCTTCTTCTTTCTTAAATCAGACAAACAGGTAAGGCGACTGATTTCAATTGAACCTCTTGACGTTTGGAGCTGGACGAGGAAGGTGAGAGCAACATAATTCCTTTTGAGGATCTGTTTGCTGGAGATGGATTAGCTATTGAATTAATGGCTGTGGGAGAAACAGGTGCTTACTGTCAGTGATTCTTGCGTCTATTATACCAAATTCATACTACAGTCATAACTCATAAGCAATTATATACGTTGTATGATTCATGTTTATAAATGGTATATAAATCCTTATCTCTTGACGACCCTTTGTTCTATTGGTTAACCTAGTTACTCATCCTTTATCCTTTTTGGATGCAAAAATATGAAGTTTTGGTGCCTTGTGTGTGAACTTACATTTCATTACTTAAGCAAATGGAGAGGAAAATGATTTTAGTTTTTTACAAATATACAATTTTTGCTTTTAGAATCATGTAATTTTTTTTTGGCTTAAATGTATATTTAGTCCTCCTATTTTGCACAAAATTAACTTAGTCTTCATATGTCTAAAACTGGATTTTTGGTCCCCTTGTTTTACAATTTGAGGGTTTTTTTGTTCCATCTATTTTTTTATGATATTGTATGTTCAATTATAACTTGGGAGCAACTATACAATTGAATTGAATTTATGTCATTAATTAACATTCATTTTCTTATTTTTTATTCGACAAAGCTTCATGGTTGCCTTTGTTAATAACAATATAATCTAAGATTTATGGAGAAAAAGATAAAAATGTCAAACACGATTATATTTTATCTAATTAAGTTGTGTCACATCACTACTATGTCATTAATGAGCATACTTCATCATGAAAAATAGAAGGGGACCAACTAAATTTCACAAGTTGTAAAATAGGAGGTCAAATATCCAATTTTAGAAATAGAGAGACTAAAAGTTAATTTTGAACAAAATAAATAGACTAAAAGTGTATTTAAACTTTTTTTTTTTGTTTCTAGTTCTTGTAAATATATCATTTTTTTGCTCTTTACGATCATTAAAAATATACTTCATTCATAATTTTAAGAGTAAATCAGAATATACCACCAATTCCCTACACCAACCCAATAATCCTATGATTGTAAAGGAAAGAAAAAACAACCACAATACTGCACTGACTGCATAATCAGCCTCAAAATCCTCCTACCAACACAAAAAGCTTGAGGCAAAAACAAAAGCCATGCCCCAGCTCCCATCTTGAATACTAAATGTTTGGATTGACAATGATTTTTTTAGAATTACATAGAATTATTGTGGTTTTGATAAAAACTACATTTTAGATTATGTTTGGTATCTTATTTAGTTTTTTTTTTGTTTCTAGTTCTTGTAAATATATCATTTTTTTGCTCTTTACGATCATTAAAAATATACTTCATTCATAATTTTAAGAGTAAATCAGAATATACCACCAATTCCCTACACCAACCCAATAATCCTATGATTGTAAAGGAAAGAAAAAACAACCACAATACTGCACTGACTGCATAATCAGCCTCAAAATCCTCCTACCAACACAAAAGCTTGAGGCAAAAACAAAAGCCATGCCCCAGCTCCCATCTTGAATACTAAATGTTTGGATTGACAATGATTTTTTTAGAATTACATAGAATTATTGTGGTTTTGATAAAAACTACATTTTAGATTATGTTTGGTATCTTATTTAGTTTTTTTTTTGTTTCTAGTTCTTGTAAATATATCATTTTTTTGCTCTTTACGATCATTAAAAATATACTTCATTCATAATTTTAAGAGTAAATCAGAATATACCACCAATTCCCTACACCAACCCAATAATCCTATGATTGTAAAGGAAAGAAAAAACAACCACAATACTGCACTGACTGCATAATCAGCCTCAAAATCCTCCTACCAACACAAAAGCTTGAGGCAAAAACAAAAGCCATGCCCCAGCTCCCATCTTGAATACTAAATGTTTGGATTGACAATGATTTTTTTAGAATTACATAGAATTATTGTGGTTTTGATAAAAACTACATTTTAGATTATGTTTGGTATCTTATTTAGTTTTTTATAGTCACGGTGAATCTTGTAGCTTTTACAAAATCACATTGGTTCACCATAATTCTAACATTCAACGTAATATTAAAAATATGTTTAGAACTTAAAAAAATCTCGATAGCACTGTAATTTCGCAACATTCACTTACAATTGTTAACAAAACTAAAACCTTCCCCCAATTACTCGTCTATCTAGCTATATTATTAACCAGTGACAAAAACATCAGGTAAAGAATAGTTATCCAATTAGCATAGAAAACCAGCTTTGTTGGAGGACCCCAAATGATTAAAAGTAAAAACAGACTAACCAGATCCCATACTAGCTGCTAGAGAACCTAATACACACAAGGGGATTTGCAAACTATTGAGCAATTGAATAACTAAATCCAAATTGTTTGGAATACAGCCAATTCTAAGCAGACATTTTTATTTGTTCTAAAATAGCTTCAATCAAAACTTGTTTTCCTTAAAAATACCTTGATTTCTTGCTTTCCAAATAGATTAAAAGCTTGCAAATTATGCAGCACAAACATTTCTGATTAAAAACGTATTTTGATGTCTGACATGTGTTGGTGTCTAACACCGACACATTAAATACATTCAATTAATTCATTTTTTTAAATTATTATCAATGTCAATGTGTCATATCAATGTTATATATGTATCAGTATTAGTAATTCATAATTTACATGCCAAAGTGTTCTGAATTTTGTATTTATGACCCTTTGCCCATGTATTAAACTAGAAAAATTACTCCTTCATTTTGTATCCATGACCACTATATATCTCTTTCACCTACTCTATCTTTTGTGAGTAATTACGCAAGCAATTCTTTCTACCCTTTAAATTTCTCTTATCCACTTTAGTGATCACTCCCACCTCTAATCTCGCAATTCTTTCTGCTTTTAGGGATTTTGTATGTTGTTTGAGACAGTAATTATACCTCCTCGGACAATCATTATTAGTCATCACTATTTTATTTCGAATTTTTTTATCAAAATATCCCTTTTTTTAAAATGTTTATTAAAATGCCACACTTTCAAAAACCTTTATCAAAATGCCCTACTTTTAAGGTCACGTTGCAAGTCGCTACGGAGGGGTGCGACCTCCTGAAGGAGTTGTTTTTCAGGTCCAGTGGGAAGTCGCTGGCTGGGGGTGCGACCTCTGGGTTTTTTTTGTTGTTGTCTTTTTTTGATTTTTATATATTTTTTATTAATTAATTAATTATAATAATAAAAATAATACATTAATAATAATAATTAATAAATAATAATAATAATAATAATTAATAAATAAATAACAATACATTAACAAATAATAATAATACATTAAAAAATAATTATTATTATTCTAATATTTTTAAGTTGATAAAGACCCACCCCTTGTTTCAGTCAGAATGAGTCCCCGGGACCCCGGGACATTGGCTTCCGCCAACAGTGGACTATTAAGGATCGCATCCCGCGCATATTCTACATTATATTAATATTATTAATTAATTATAAATAATAATAAAATTTTGAAACTTTCCATTAAATGAAATTTTTAAAACTTTCCATTTCGAAATTTTTCCATTTCGAAACTTTCTCATTATTATTATTTATTTATTATTATTAATGTATTATTTATAATAAAAATAACTATTATTATTAATGTATTATTATTATTTATTAATGTATTGTTATTTATTTATTAATTAATTATTATTATTATTTATTAATGTATTTTATTATTATTATTATTATTATTATAATTAATTAATTAACAAAAAACATATAAAAAAACAGAAAAAGAGACACACAAAAAAAAACCCAGTAGGAGGTCGCACCCCCAGCCAGCGACCTCCCACTAGGCCTGAAAAACAACTCATTCAGGAGGTCGCACCCCCCATAACGACTTGCAACGTGGCCTCAAAAGTATAATGACTAACATTTAAATTCAACAAAGATAAGATAAAAGACCAAAATAAATCTTAAAAAAAATAAAATAAATCAAAATAAATATCGATTAAAAGACAAATGACGAAAAAATATATTTTATCCTAAAAATATTTGTATATGTCTTTTTTATGCTATTTGTTTATAAAAAAAAAAAATTAAAAGGAAAAACGAAATAAAGTCATACATTGAGAGTATAAAGATAAATCAACTTTTGTCATGGTAGAACTAAATACTAAATCTCAAACCTTTGTTGGCCAAGCAAGTACTATCACTATGAGAGTATGAGTAATTGTTAAAAAATATACACGAATGAAAATGAATAATATTTCCGGTCATTTTTAGAAGAGACATTGGACCAAATATTTGTATTTTTATTATATTTTAAAAGTTTAATTAAATTGTGTGTCATATTTTTAAGTGAGAAATATTAAAAAATATTTTTTAAAAAAATTAATATTATTTATAGTGAGATTTGACTTGATCTACTCATTTATTCTTATTTATTACGTAGTTGGTACATCCTCACTTGACACAATTGGTGAAATCAGCTACTCGTTTTATTTCTTTTCAATCTAACTATTATTTTCCTATTTATTTGAAAACTGACTAATGTTAATAACACTTGAAAAACTTCAATACTTTTTTTTTTCTTCTAATTTTCTTCTTCTTGATATTTTTTTTTTATTTTAGAGATATTCTTTTGTTGTTCTCTGACTTCAAATTTTGGGGAAGGACCTCTTGTACTTTGGGGGTTGCACTTTGCAAATAAATTCATAAGAGCAGACCAATAATGCAACATTAAATACATCAATTTTTATTGACCAATTATTTTTTATAAAAATGACATAAGAGAGTATTATATAGTATCATAATCAGACTACATGCTACAATTCTATTAGACTTGCATTAAATATCCGACATGAGTATAGACTAGAATCGTTGCATGTGTATAATTGAGTGCTACAGATTAGAAGTATACTCCGTCTTGTGAGTTTCTTTTCTTTCCAAAAGGGAAAGGAAAATATATAATCCCAGAATTTTCTATAAAGCCTGACCAAACTGAGTGGAAAGAATGAAGCTAATCTTCTTCTACACCCCACCATGTGTTTTGGACAACCCGTAAATTCTGTTATTGCTAAGTGTTAGTGGTGATTAAAGACATGTCTGATGATTGATACGTGTTGATGTCTAACATTTACATAATACTGACACATCTTATATTAGAGAAATTAATTGTCATTATCAATGTTATATTAGATATCTGTGTTGTATCTGATGTCTATGTTTCTGTTAATACTTCGTAGCGACGGATAAAAGGGAAACAAATATACTAATATACCATTCACTTTAGTGTTCCTCCTTTGCCTTCCAATATTGCTTTGCTTTTTACAAAAGCAGGGTTGTTCCTCTGTTCAGCTACTCATTTTCTTGGGTGGCTCGTCATGTGATTTCATCCTTATTATTATTATATCGAATATTTTATCTTTGAGAAAGATTTATGGTATGTGTTGCTGTGCTGAGTCCTTAATAAAATTCAGCCAATTCACATGGAATGGAACCATAAGGTCACATTTTCTTTTTTTTTGTTGGAATCATAATTCATAAGGTCTCTTTAACGACCACTTAATCATACTTTTATTATTACTTTATTGAACGTGGCCAGAGCCACCTTTTTAGTTGCATTAAGTATTAATATACTCAATTGATTCGATAGGCATTTTTTGTTATTTTATATGTTAAAATATTTTGATCAGACTTATCTTGATGCCGCTTTGTATGTGACTGTAACCTAACAAAACAAACTTTTTGTTCACAGTTGAAGTAGCATGGGGTAATTGGGTAAAAACTGTACAACTTTTTTCCCAAAAATTTCTGTTTGCACTTATAATTGATTTTTCACTTATAATTTTTTTATATATGCTTGGTGGTAATTGCTAGAATTAGAAAAGTGTTATACGTGTTTGCACTTGATGAATACTTGAAAATCATTTACATGTTGAATACTAATAACGATGTCACTTTAGATACTCCTGAAATATTTATACATATCTTTAAAGATTGTGAAAATACTAAAAAAAACTTTAGATTAGAACATTTGAGTAAACTCTTTAGCCTTGATCTTTTTACTTGGTTAGATTGAAACTTATCAAGTAATGATGTAGGTAATATTCTTTGAAATTGAAAGACATTCTCTAGTGTTGTTGTAATTGCATTGTAGAAAGACCATAACAAGTTCTTATTTTCTCAAACCTTTGAGATGAGGGACAAACTAATTTTAGAGTTAAATCAACTTCTAGTTTCAAGAGGTATAACTAATTCAAGACGTCATCCAACTTGGACTAAGCCTCCTTAAGAATATATCAAGATTAACAATGATGAATTTTATCATCTTGGTAATGGTAGTTCGGCCTACGGGGAGATATATTAGGTGATTATACATAAAAATGTCTTCATGACTTCTTAAGAAAACTTGCGTCATCCAATGCTTTAATGGCTGAATTTGAGGCAATTCTCTCTAGTCTTAAAGTTTCTCTTTAGCTGAACTTGCACCAAATCATTATTGAATCTGTCTCTTCAGTAGTTGTCGACATAACTCATCGTGGTTATACCCCTATGCAACATTTGCAACCGATTTTTGTAGAAATTACTGCTCTTATCCACTTCCAGCATTAACAAGTTGAAGTAGTATTCATTGATCTTGAAGCTAATAAATGTGCAGACTTCCTAACACATCGAACTTATTATGCAGACTTTGATAAAATTATATTGAATTCATCTTTTCCTCTTTTAGATAATCTTACGTGTATGGATATTGAGAGAGCTAATTCTCTTAATTAATTTGAATTCTTAATATAATTTTCTATTAAAAAAATATAAATATCCTAATCAATATTGATTCAATTAAAACAAGATCAATATAAATTGAGTTTTCAAGCAAATATTATTTATTTTTATCAAACTAATACCAATTAATAAATCATCGTATTTGTGTAGATGGATAATATCATGTATTTACTAAAAATGTCATCACATTTGTTGGTAGATTTTCAAACATTAATTTACAAATCAATAGATCATATAAAACATTTCAACATCTAAAAGTTACCATATTTGGTTTACAATAAGTGTTTCAAAATAAAAAATCATGTATGCATACATGAAATTGATTCTCTACAATTGCAATAGTTGTATAGACCATGTTAATAAAAGAAAATTTTCTCTTCGTAAAATCTAATTTAACTGATAAATAACAATAATTATATACAAATTTTTTTTATCATTTTATCTAAAAAAACTTTTCTCTTAAATCTAATCGTCTCCACACTATACAACAGCTATAAAGGGACATTGTATTATACGAAAACTAAAGTGGTTCTCTATCCTCCTAAAGTTTTCCAACTCTAATCTACCCGTATCTTTGTTTGATTTGATTTGATCTTTGTACTCTTACACGTGGTTTGGAATTTTGAATATTGCATCATCCGGTGAACAAGGAATAAAATAATTCATGAGTAAAAAAAATGAATAAAATAATTATATGAATATAAAAATAAGATAATGTACGCCAATTTAAAAACACAAACTTAGAAGGTTAATCAACTAAATTGCAAGATGTGATGTGTCATTGTGGTTTCAATGGCATAGGCAAGGTAAAAAAGACAAAACATATAACTATAAGATAACTATAATTTATGTCTATATTGCAAAAGAGGCAATATTATCATTAAGACTATATACTAATTGTAATTAATTAGGTATTAGTGAGAATAGAATATGAATGACTGTTCAAACACTCGAAACTCAGTTCTTTTCAGTGAGATTGTTTTTGGCTTAAAGACAAATGGAAAAGATTCTTATGCACAAATAACAAAATCCTTAGTTGAAATTCACCTTCCCCAATATCAAAATTTTGCTACCTTGGTAGTCAGCACCATCTCCCAGATTCCTGACCTTGGATCTCTCACATTGTTATAAAGAAAACAATTTGCGGATTTAATGTTATGCTACAGAGCTTGGTGATCAATAATTTGTCATTAGATGCATCATAATTAACAATAATATATTAAGTTAATAATAATTAGAAAGTACTGACCAAGAGATCATAATTCATTGGAACAAACAAAAAATAGATCAGAGTAAAAATTAAAAAACTAAATAGAGAAATGATATTTGAACGATAATTAAGATTGACTTGGTGGTTGAAGTTAAAAAGTTAAAAAATAAAATAGTAAGAGGTCACATATTCGATCATCACTTTCAGTATAATATTGACTTTTTCACCCAAATATCCTAGTTTTTAGGAAATCTATCCAATTTGCCCCACTCCGAAAAAAAAATACGGGATTGCCCTACTTTTTAGCCCTAGTTGCTGAGGGATGCGACGAGGTGAAGAACTTTTTTTTTACGTTATAGTAGGAGGTCGCATCCTGGGGATGCGACCATGTACTGCAGTTATTATTTTTTTTTTTGTTATATTTTATTTATGGGTATAATTATTATTTAATTAATTAAAAATAATTAAAATATTTTAAAAATCAAAATAATAATAATAAATAGAATAAATTATTAAATAATAATAATAATAATAATAATTTTAATTTTAATAATATTATTAATATTAGTGACTTATTGTTAATTTAAATTAATTATAAATAATTAAAATATTTAAAAAACCAAAATAATAATAATAATAAAATAAAATACATTATTAAATAATAATAATAATTTTAATAATATTAGTGACTTATTGTTAATTTTAATTAGTTATAAATAATTATAACAATTAAAAAATGAAAATAATAATAATAAATTAAATTACATTATTAAGTAATATTAATAATAATAATTTTAATAATAATAATAATAAAAAGAAAATTATATTAATAAACTAAAATAAAAATTCATTAAATTGAAAGAAAAAAATACATTAATTGAAAATAAAAAAATACATGAAATTAAAGAAAAAAATACATTAATTTTGAGTAGATGTGCCAGCAGCGTTTGGACAATGTTTCCTAGTATGACCAGAGACCCGACATAATCCGCACTTTCTTGACACTCTTTCTATAGTGTCCATTTCTGTTCTAATGCGTTTACTCTTTGGGCGACCTTTCTTGACTCTCCGCATTAGTGGATTGTGACACACCTTAACACCTTTATATTCTGGCCAATATCCTTCGTTTGGTATAGGTTTGAACATTTCGTCGTACACTTTTAGTACCGTTTCCACTTTATACACATCAGGTATAAGGCTCCAATAATCATATTTGATGCTAGAACATGTTGCTATCACATGTGAACAAGGCAGATGTTTGGCTTGATATTTCCCACAGTCGCACCAATTGTTAAGAAGGTTTACACTGAAATGACCAATTGGCCGCCCTTCTCTTGGAACTACTGTCTCGTGGACCATGAAAGTATGGTTGCTCCGATCAAAACTATCGACCCTATGACTATTGGATTTACGTATTTCTGATTTCATAAAATTTATGCATGGTTCTGTGTATACCTGGCCAGAGGCTAAAATTGATGCGTGTTGTTTTGCCATGGTTGGAAACAGTGTCCCTGTTTTATAATATGTTGATTGCACCAAAGCAGTGATGGGAAGGTTGCGTGGTCCTTTTAATACTCCGTTAATCGACTCCACAAGGTTGGTGGTCATGTGACCCCAACGGCTACCTCCATCAAATGCTTGAATCTAATCTTGTCGCGGTATGTTGTCTAACCATTTCAACGCTTCTGGGTTTACGATGCCGATTTCTCTACGGTAGTATCGATATGTAGGCTCATTGATTGAGTAACCTGTATTGAAACAGTAGACAATCAATTATTACCCATAGAAATTAAGAATGAAGTTATTAAAAATTACGTTAATTATAAGTAGTAAGAATGAAATTATTACCCATAGAAATAACTTTTCTCTTCAAATCATTATCCTTGAATTCCCTTGCAAAATTTTGTGAAATATGTCGGACGCAGAATACATGCTTTGACGGAGGATCTTGCCAGCCATTATTCGGATTATTATAAGCACTCTTAATAGATTCGTATCTATCTGAAATCACACAAATGTTGGGTTGTGGAGTGACGTATTTTCTCAAATTTCTCAAAAAGAAACTCCAACCCTCTTTTGTCTCACCTTCCACGAGAGCATAAGCAATTGGAATTACATTGTCGTTCCCATCTTGTGCAACTGCTACCAATAGAGTTCCCTTATACTTGTCGTACAACCAAGTCCCATCAACTACTACAAATGGTTTGCAGAATTTAAACACAGATATGCATGGAGCATAAGCCCAAAATAGTCTATGGAAGATTCTCATCCCATTTATCAAACCATTCTCATGATAAGCTGGGATCGTTTCCATTTCAATTTTGGTTCCTGGAGCAAACGTTTGCATAACTAATAACCATCGTGGGAGTTGATTGTAAGACTCTTCCGAACGAAGCCATATTACCGTATTTGCAACAGGCCGGATTTGGTGAAGTGATTAAACTTGGAAACTACAAAATAGATGTCGGCCTAATTACAGCTATGGTTGAAAGATGGAGACCAGAAACTCATACTTTTCATCTGCCAATAGGTGAGTGCACAATTACTTTAGAAGACGTGTACTACATTTTAGGATTAAAGACTTCTGGTTTTCCTGTAAGCGGTTCGAATTTTGTGAATGTTAAAGATGTCTGTCAAGAATACTTAGGAGTTATCCCACCTGAGGGAGCAACAAGGGGTAATTTTATAAAATTAAAATGGCTAAAAGATACTTTTGATGGTGTTGGTGAAAATGCATCCGAATTAGAAAAACAAGCATCGTGTCGGGCATACATACTACGTATGATTGGAGGATTGTTGATGCCGGACAAATCCAACAATCGTGTCCATTTAAAGTATCTTTCACTTTTAGGCGATTTAAATAAAGCATCCCAATATAGTTGGGGTCGGCAGTTTTAGCAATGCTCTATAGAGAATTATGCCTTGCTACAAAACCCGGCGTAATGTCTATCGGAGGATGTGCATTGTTGTTGCAAAACTGGGCATGGTATCGTGTGACTTGTGTCGCTCCAGAATCACCCAGTGCATGGATATTTCCACTTGCACAAAGGTAACTATTGCAATTAATTTTTATATATCTTTTTAAAACTTACTACTTAGTGTATTACTAATTTTATTAATTTTTTTTTTATATATTCGACAGATTTCATTCCGGTGGTCTAAATTTCAGTACAGTTCCTCACAACGACATAGAGGGATACCGGAATACAATCGATCATATGATGGTTCAAGAAGTAATATATTCATTCACATTTAGTTGAACTTTTTTAATTATATTTTTTTTTACACCTTTTAATATTTACATTAACCTATTTTTAACATATCAGTTTCGTTGGAGACCGTATCTCGGGTTCCAACACGAGGTATCCGAACAAGAGATGAACACTTGGACTGCATCTACCTATCTGCACTGTTATCATATCGTCGAAAAACATCAGGCAGATAGAGTCGCACTTCAGTTCGGCTACCATCAACAAATTCCGCAACCACCAGAGGATATGACAATGTACCATGAGGTCGACATGAGGAGTGGCATCAATGATAATTGGTATGTGGTTTGGAAAGATGAGATTCAACATTGGAATGAACGTCAGAATTATGTATTGCAAGGTCAATTCGTAGAAGGTATTTTACGCCACAGTAAAGAATATATGAATTGGTTCAGAAATCACACCAAATTATACATATCTGTGGAAAGATATATGAGAGATCCACGTTTGCAACCTTCAACATATCTTGATGTTCACCCAACCCCTCAATCAACCCCACAACAACATACCATGCACCAAACACCATCTTTATCATCACCACCACATCTACATGAATCTGCAGATATACCAACTCAGTACTACGTTCCTTCGGTGCCACCGATACCAACCCCCGTTCATCAACCAGGGACTGGAATTTTCTATAATTTGTTTGGTACTCAATGCACAACTCTTGAGTCGGCTTATGCTGTTTTTGATTCTATTTATAACGTCGAAACTCAAAATTACATGGAAGCAGGTGGTAGTGGTTCTAATCCACTTACAGATTATAACGAGGATAATGATCAAATTGATGATCAACCACAACAACCTCAAGCCGTACAAAGGGCTAGACGAGTTCGACGACCGCGTAGATGTGGAACGGGAGGACATTTAGATGGAAATAATTAATTTTAATTTCATGTATTTTTTTATTTTCAATTAATGTATTTTTTTCTTTCAATTTAATGAATTTTTATTTTAGTTTATTAATATAATTTTCTTTTTATTATTATTATTATTAAAATTATTATTATTAATATTACTTAATAATGTAATTTAATTTATTATTATTATTTTTATTTTTTAATTGTTATAATTATTTATAATTAATAAAAATTAACAATAAGTTACTAATATTAATAATATTATTAAAATTATTGTTATTATTAAAATTATTATTATTATTTAATAATGTATTTTATTTTATTATTATTATTATTTTGGTTTTTTAAATATTTTAATTATTTATAATTAATTTAAATTAACAATAAGTCACTAATATTAATAATATTATTAAAATTATTATTATTATTATTATTATTATTATTATTTAATAATTTATTCTATTTATTATTATTATTTTGATTTTTAAAATTTTTTAATTATTTTTAATTAATTAAATAATAATTATACCCATAAATAAAATATAACAAAAAAAAAATAACTGCAGTACATGGTCGCATCCCCAGGATGCGACCTCCTACTATAACGTAAAAAAAAAGTTCTTCACCTCGTCGCATCCCCAGGTTGCGATCAGCAACTGGGGCTAAAAAGTAGGGCAATCCCGTATTTTTTTTCGGAGTGGGACAAATTGGATAGATTTCCTAAAAACTAGGATATTTGGGTGAAAAAGTCTATAATATTTACTATTACTAATAATATTAATATTATTAGTATTGACTATTTAAAATAAAAATAGAGAAATGATATTTTAAGACAAAAATTTGATATCAAACTAATTTTGACATCAATTTTGATAGTTGGTTGCTGCCTTTCAAAATTTGGAAATTACATTCCATCAATGAATAATGATATAGCATGGTGTCTTATAATTCATTAATCATCCACTGAACACACATTTATCTATGATTTTAAATGTCATTAACAACAATTTCAGGTGTTCAAATATAAATATATTCATTCATTAATTATCTAAAATGTGTTTAAATATTCATGACCGATTTTCAAGTTTTCAAATATATATGATATTCATTATTCAAAATTGTGTTCAAATATCAATTGTGATCAACAAAGTTTAAAACCGAAACAAAATGTGTTCAATAGATATAGTTAATGAGTTGTGACACCTTTTTATATTCATTAATCATGTATTCTCTTCGTCTTTGAATTTTGGTTCTTTTAACTTTTGACACATATATTAATAAATAATAAATTTATGTAAATTTAGTCTTTTTTATCCTTAATTCATTAAGTAAAAATAAAATTTATTTAATATATGTATTTTGGATTTTTAAGAATACAAAAAAAATATCATTAATTGTATATTAATTTTTTAAAAGAACCAAAAATTTAAGACAAAATAAAATAATTAAAGAATGAAATATCGGGTAGATGGAGTATGTTATTAACCGCATAGAAACATAATAATCACTAAGTACAAACTCGTGTCTCTTGCCTTATCTCAAGGCTCAAGGCTTAGAATCTCTTTTCTCCAAAGGTGCATTATTGAGTTGCTTAAATTTAAGACAAAAGTTGCTATTGATCAGTTTCAGCAGTGAAACATATACATGTGAGAGAGCCACATTTTAAGGACCGTTTTCACAGCTTATATAAGAATAAAAAACGAGTTTTACATGTAAGACCTTAAATTTATACAATATAAGTTAAACAAACTCCTTAATTTCTAAGAAATTAACTCATAGAGTTCCAATAATGTGTACCAAATATTACTCTAAATTGCTTGTTTGAATATTATGGCGCTTAATTTATTTCAATTTAATTGTTTTCCTAAAGAAAATGTGAGTCTGAATTCCCAACACATGGGATTCTTCGCATTTACGAAATTAGTATATTATTGACTATTTAATTGAGGTTAGTTAAACAATCGAAATCTAAGTTTTGTATTTTTAATTATAAAATAAAAATCTATAATTTTTTTAAATCATCAAATCTCAATCTAATGGATAAAAAAATTTAAATGCGTGAATTTAGGATTTTCTCACTTCACGGAATGAAGATATGCATCTATGTTTTTGTTTGTGTATACTTTATATATACACATGGATGGTCCACAAATTGTTGATAACAAATAGAAAATGATAATAGTTGCTTGATAGGGCCAAAGGCCAATCAATCTTAGAATTTTTCCACAATTTTCTCGACTAGTGACTAGTGGGACATTTTGTGTCCACTGCCTCAAACTCCACTTCAAGCAAAGTACCAAAGAAATCTATCCCCCACTACTTCAAACTTCACTTCATACAAAATACCTAACAAATATATCTTATTTTTGTCACAATGCAGAGTGAGAACAAATGATTAAAGAAAAGAATTTGTCACATTCAACAAAAAGAAGGGAAGAAAAAAAGTTAAAGATTAAGTGGGAACCAATTAACCTTTTGTAATTACAGGCTTTCTTATGCATTCAAATTTTATTTTGGTAAACCAAACCAGAAAAATGATTAAGTAAATTAATGAATAATGTTCATATTTAACTCACAAATGCATTTACTGAATCTAAAGAACAGCCCATTTCAATTTAATTTTTTTAGTTTTTTTTATGTAAACGGAATGGTAATTACGACGTGAAATTAACACATACAACTGCAATGTTTTGATTTTAAATCCGAAACAAGAAGAGTTAAAATTGTGTTTCAATTATTGAGACTACAAAATAGTAACTACTGTATGAATCAGATTCCTAGATCTATGAATGTTTAAGTTTTAAATAACTTGTCTAATTATGATTTTAACATTGTAAATGAATTTAAATGGATGATATTTTTTAGGTGCAGAAGTTCTAGGCCCTAATTTTGTCAACATAATCTCATTTACAGTTTCACACTCAGTGGTGTGAACAGAGAACAGAGCTCTTCAGCCAACCATTCAGTTGGGCAGTGGAATTTCGGAACAACATATTTATTTATTGCATTTGCATCTCATAAAAGGTGTTCATGATTTTGTCAAAAAAATAAAAGCTATTCATGATATATAATCATAGTCGATAGACATGTCTGTATTAAATTTCAGAAATTATATATAAGGTCCATCAACACATTTGTTTTTTATTTACTCAATAAAAACATTTGTTCAATTTAATTAATCCTTAAATTGCTTTTCAAAAATAATAAAGATTAACCATTATTTTAATCCCTGACTGAGGGTGATGTCATTCTAATTCTGATTTAATCAAAAACTTAAAATAACGTTTGTTACTTTAGTCTCTCAATTTTTTTGTTACCACTGTTAACATAGTGACATGTACGTGTGGTTGTGTGATGTGTCAGTCTCTCTCCCATGTGTGCATCAGAGTAAACAAGAACTAAAGAGACATTAAATTTAATCCTTGACTGAGGGCAATGTCATTCCAATCCTCGATTCAACCAAAAACTCAAAATAATGTTCGTCACTTTTAGTCTCTTACGTTAACTTTTTTGTTACTTCTGTTAATTGAGTGACGTGTACGTGCATGTGACTGTGTAATGTGTCAGTCTCTCTTCCATGTGTGCATTTGAGTAAGAAGGGACTCAATTTTAAAAAATAAATAAATAATTGAATATAATATTTCATACTTTTTTCATTATGTTCTTCACCATCTGTAACCTTAATGTCGTTTCCCAAATCCATATAATCAATGCTTCTTCATCGCAGGTTATAATGATAAGAAGTTAACCATCACAGCCAAATCAATCTTCTTCCTCTCAGTTGCGAAATTCTTCGTAAACTAAGTTTTTTTGTCGGTGTGGGAGAAAGGTTGTGAGATGTATCGCCCAGACACCAAATAAAAGAGGAAGACCGTTGTACATTTGTTCAATCAACAAAGTAATTTTAATATGAGTTAGGTATTTTATATTAAAGGTAAAAATTAAATTTGGCAAATTTGGGGATTATTTATTTTTTAAATTTAGTTTCAAATTCATATTTGAAATCAATATTATTTTTTCCAGATTCATTCAGATTTGAAATCAACTTTACTTTTTGTTGCAGGATGAATATAGTTATTGTGGATACTTTGTATGAATTGATTGAAACACTTGAAAATGATGGAGCACTTCAAACACATGTAATAGAGCACTTGTAATTGGTGTATTTGTCTTGCAAATGTTGTATATGGTTTGAGTTCATAGGCCATAAATTGGGTTTAGTAGTTTGGATAATTTTGTATATGGGTAGTTTGTAATGTGTTTTGTGTTTGACAAGTGAATTTAGTAGTTTGGATAGTTTTTAATATGGGTAATTTGTAATGTGTTTTGTGTTTGGTAGGTGACTAATGTGTTATGTCAATTGACTTTCTGGTTATACTTAATGTGGTTTGCAATTAACATTCTGAAAGTTATGAGTATAATCAAAATGGTTCCTAAAAAATATCACTTAATGTTAGAAGAGTCCATGAAAATAATAATTTAGAGTCAAAATGGTCTCTGTATGATATATCATATTGTCAAACACCAATACGATATGAAAGATCCTATATTAGAACAGATTCAAAGAGGAATAAGATTGACTTCTCATCATTATAATCTTCGATGAAGATGAATTGATTAAATGTGAATTTGAGGAAGAAATTTAGTGTTATGGAGAATCCAAGTTTGAATCTTAATTGCAACAGTTTTTTTTGTTAAACTTTACTTATCTTTCGGCAGAATTCTAAATAACAAATTCACTTATTTTTTGTTTCTTTTTTTAAATTTAATATCATCTTGGTCCTTATTTACTTTGACATATCGCACAACCATATAGTTTTACAAGTTATCCAATTAACAAAGATAAAAGTTAACATCTTAGACTAAAATGACATACTTTTTTAATTATTTAGTTAAATCATAGACTAATAAAAGTGATCCGCTTAATAATTGTGGTTTATCCAAATAACAATTAATCCTTAAATCTGAGATTATTTTAACAAATTAAATACAATTGTTATTGTTAACTAATGAAATGAAATCCACATGGGAAATCTTATTTGTAATTCCAGTAATTTAGTTACAGAACTAGACTCTTCCAATGAGAAAAGATAAAAACGTGTAAAAGCAAAATTTATATAAATGCTGACGTTTGTTCTTATTCAGCATCGGAAAGACCAACACACCCTCCCGCGTCCTGCATTTTGGCGCGCACATGCGGAATCAACGCCCTAAACTACCGGTGGGACCCACCCTAAGTCACTCAGTGGCACTCTTCCGTAAATAAACACTAAACCCACGGACAGCAAAGTCAAAATAGTCACGCGTTGTTGTACTATAAGAAAAAACTAACCCTCTTCTAACGGTCCAAACTAAACCCAAACACCACAACAGACAGAATCCTTTCCTTTCTCTCTCTCTCTACCGCCACCAAACTGTCGGCAGAGCTCTAAACGCCACTTTTTTAGCGTCGAGCTATTCACAATGCAGCTCCACCTTGGCTCAAATCTGAGCCTCTTCTGCTTCGGCTTGGCTTTGAAACTCGCGCTGCTGCCGGTGGCGGTTGGACAACTTCAGCATCACTCCCTCGACCAACATTGGTATTCCGGAACCGCCACTTGGTACGGCGACCCCGAAGGAGACGGAAGTACCGGTAACAAGATCTATTTTGTTACCTTTCTTTTAGTGTTTGTATGTGAGAGGTAACACTAACTAGTGAAGTGTTAACCGTAAGTCAGTTACAAGTTAGAAGAACTGATTTCTAACTAACTAACTTTATAACTAACTAGAGCAAGTAATTTGTAACTTTTCATCCCTAACTAGAGCATTTGGCTTAGCTTCTACAAAATTGTGACACAGAAATTTTGCCAAAGGCACTAATATAAAAGAAATGTTTAGAGAAAAAAAGTTTACGATGTCAATTAACAATTTCTATTGGTGGTGGAGTTTTATACCATCTCCATTCAAGTCTAATGTTAATAATAAAAGTGAGTATATGGATGACTACAGTATTAATTTTTAATATTTTCCTTAAGATAATTATGATGAGAATGTGTATATGTGAAGGTGGCGCGTGTGGGTATGGTACGTTGGTGGATGTGAAGCCGTTGAGGGCGAGAGTAGGAGCGGTGGGACCAGTTCTGTTTATGAAAGGTGAAGGGTGCGGTGCTTGTTACAAAGTGAAGTGCTTAGACAATAGCATATGTACTAGGCGAGCTGTTACCGTTATAATTACCGACGAGTGCCCCGGCTGCCCCTCTGACCGGACTCATTTTGACCTCAGTGGTGCTGCTTTTGGCCGTATGGCTATCTCCGGCGAGAATGGTCAACTTAGGGACCGCGGTCAAATCCCTGTTATTTACCGAAGGTAACCCCTGAAAATTACTTTTTTACACCCTTTTCTTAATTTACGATTAAAATGATAGTCATAGTTTTCATAAAATGAAATAGAATAAAGTAATGGCTTATTTAGATTGAGAAAATATTAATCTATTTGTGTATGATCTTATAGTATTGAATTCCACTGTTGATATGAAGATTTTTTTATTAATGTAGTACTTTTGTTTTTTGGGTATAAGATATTGAAATATGCTGATAGAAGAAATATCATTGGTTTTTGGTGGGGTTGCTTTCTGAACATTTTTTCTTGGTGGGGTTGCTTTCTGAACTTTACCTTTTTTTTATGGACTCCTTTACGAGTTCTGTTCTTTTCTCGTTTTATGTGGTGCAAACATTTGACTTTTCACTGCATTATTTTTTTTCCCTTTGATTTACTTATAATAATATATTAATAACTCAGCTCAGGTTCCTTTTAAGGAAAAAGGATTTATCTCTGTTTTCACAACCGTATTTGTTTCTATAAATTAGGATAAATATCGCACAAGTTTGATTGATGCACCCTTTTGTTTCGTGGATTAAAGGAAAGACGCGTTTTTAATAAATGAATGAATATTTTCCTGTGTGATTTTGTTTAATGCAGAACGCAGTGTAAATACCCGGGGAAGAAAATTGCCTTTCATGTTAACGAAGGTTCGACACCATTTTGGTTATCACTTCTGGTTGAATTTGAAGATGCAGAGGGAGATATTGGTACCATGCATATACGAGAAGTAAGCATCTATGTTTCTTATGTTTACTTCCGTATTTCTTTTTCCATTTTTAATTTGGTGTTATTGGTTATCCCAAATCTATATGGAGAGAGTATAATATAATTGAAACAGAGGAAATAAAAAAGTGCACAAGAGAAGAACCCTGAACTTCTGATCTCACAGAGAATCAGATGCAATTCCAGCTAACGGTCTCTAATATTATGAAATAAAGAAACTGGTAGTATATTTTTTATTGCTAATGTACATTTGATTTATTTAACTAATAAAGTGGAAAGGATAGTAGTAGTAATATATTGCATCTTGAAAACTGTTGCAGATTTTGACTGGAACTAGTTGTCTAAACGTGAAATAAAGCACTATGATCATTCACTATAGAGTAAATTTTTTACACTATAGTGGCATGCGTCACAAATTTATTTAAGGATGAAAATAATTATTTATGCTTATAAAAATAATGACTTCACTATTTTTTTTCCTTGATAGTAAAAGGGGACTCAACAGCATATATAGGAATGTTATTGGGGACGTGTCTCCTTAGATCACGTGCCTCTGTCCCATTCTTTCACTATCTTTTGCAATTGGGAGAGACCCTGTTCTCTCCTATTAACTACTATATTATCAGTGTGTTCTTACTCATATAATATTGCCCATTGCCAACTTCCTCTTGGTGCCTATTATTTTCTGCATAATATATGGGACCTACATTTAAAATAACATTTTCCTCTCTTCTCCCCCACACTATGATGTAGTAGTCTTAGTACCTTTTGTAAAGGACTTCATTGCCAAAACAGATCCAATAATTCATTCAAATGGACATTTTGATCTCTGTTTACAAATAATAATTAACTATTAGAGACAAATGCAGATAACCAATATCTTGATTATTAAACTTGTAAAAATAAAGACACTGATTAAAGATTGCAAAATAGATATTATATACTATTCTTTAAATTGTGCAGTATTTAATTTAATATTAATATTATTAATGTATTAAATTT
This sequence comes from Cicer yamashitae, assembly GCA_037974755.1. NCBI lineage: Eukaryota > Viridiplantae > Streptophyta > Magnoliopsida > Fabales > Fabaceae > Cicer > Cicer yamashitae. The sequence goes on from JBBPBQ010020323.1 coordinate 25,825,550, forward strand.
TGTATTTTACAATGAATATTTTATTGTTGGTTAGTTATTTATTTATAAAAAAATGTTTATGCTTTAAAGCCCTACTACATAGATCTCTGTTGTGTAGGTGGGGTCTGATAATCCATATATGTTTTATTTGCAATTTGAACAATGTTAATTTGATTTATATTAATGTTTGTTATTGTATTGTTGTTGACAGAATGGTTCAAGTGAGTGGCTGCAGATGAATCATGTGTGGGGTGCAAATTGGTGCATTATTGGAGGACCTTTAAAGGGACCATTCTCTGTTAAACTGAGTTCCTCCACCGGGAGAACCCTATCTGCTAGAGATGTTATTCCTACCAATTGGGTTTCAAAAGCCACCTACACTTCTCGCCTAAATTTCTACCCTTAGACAATACTATATACCCTTTGCAACTGGTACAAAAGCACCAACCAAGGTTGTTTCCTATAGTGGGTAATTAATAACCCTTCGATCTAGATTGCATGCAGTCGGTACGATTTTGACCATCAGATTAAGATTTGACGATTTAGATTTTAAAGTCATTTTAATCATTTTTATTAAATATAAAGTTCAACTTTATAAATCTAGATCATTCAATCTTAGTCGAACGGTCAGAATCCATCCAAATTCCTTCCCCTTAGTTTGCTATATATACTTGTAATTTTTTTCTTTTCTTTTTACTCTAGCTTTCTTTTTTAAAAAGAAAAGTAGTCATTTGATTGCACAAGAGCATTCAATGGTACTTCTCCTTTCTTATTTCCCTTTTGAATTTTGTATACCTACTTTTATGGTGTGGGACTGTTGGGAGTAAATGTCATGTAGCCCTCTCCAAAATGGAGAGAGAGCGTGTAGGGTAGTTAGTATCTTTAATTCCTTGCGGAGCTGAATGTGTGTACTGAGCCAGTTGGGCCTCATTTAATGAATATGCATTTTCTTTGAATGTCTATAAATTTTATTTTATGTTGCTGATTTTGTGACTTATATTAAGTCGTGTGGGTCCTCATGAATGGTTTTCTCAAACTCCATTAGTCTCAATTTTGCAAAAGAAAAATCTCATTTTTCATACTTCTGTTACAATGAGGGTCACAAACAACAAATAAAACTAACAACAGGCGGTTTACACTCCCAAATTGGGTCATGACATCAACTCCAAGAATTTGTGTCTGATCACAGTCATCAATCAACACCACTGTTAGTTACATAAGAACGAACAATCAAATATCACAGCATAACATTCCAACATTGATACATAGTCTATTATCATAACTCATTGTTATAACATCATCAAGCCTATGTTACTCATATAATCGATTAATAAAATGGGTTAATTGATTACCAATTCTCATATTACCCATAAATAACTTTTTAGACAATTTTTTCACTAACTTGATTGATTAGGTTCACATCTTAATTAATTAGTTGACATCTAATTGATTAAGCATCAACTCATTTTTCAAACGGGTTTTGTAATTAGTCTTATGTGGTGCTGAGTCCTTTGCATTGGTCATTTGAAGTGAGGTTTCATAATCGGGTTTCATCGATTAACCACTAAACTGTTACATAATAGATTAACCAATCAACTTAATTGATTAAACCATAATTTAGAACAAATCTAATTTCCGGATCTTCTCCTAATCGATTAAATTAATAATCCTAATCAATTACACTAACAAACAATCCAAATTGGTTTGAATTTTGAACATATTTAGTCCAACGATTTCAAATTGACACAACTCAATCTCAATTGGTTCATGTATAAAATCCACGACTTTAAAATTCAAATACTCGAGACTTGAACCATATTGAATATTTTTATTTTAAGTAAACCACTAAAATGGTTAGTGATTTTGTGGAGTGTTTTTAATTTGGTCCATGAGAATATGAATAAGAGCATCTCCAAAAGTGAACTCTATGGGTTCATTAAATGAGGTTCACTGTGCCACAAAGCAATTCATGTGAACTCAACGTAGGTTCATTAAATAGGGTTGTACCACATTATTTTGAAGCAATTCATTCATTTGTCACGGTTTAACAAAACCATATTAGGTCCCACAACTTTAATTTATACATTAATATTTTAATTATATTTAATTTTATTACAACTTAAAATATTAATTTAAATATTTTAATTAATATTATTATAGATTATTTTAATTTAAATTTAAAATAAAATTGAACTTTAATTTTTATAATAATAATAAAAATTAAATGTTAAATACATGACATAAATAATTAAAAATGATAAAAGTAAATAATAAATTTAAATTTCGTTATTCTCATGTCCAAAGCGCTCCCAAATATGCTCTACTAAATCTGCTTTAAGTTGTTGATGACCTCGTTTTTCACGGATACTTGTTCTCCTTTGTAATCTTGTTGCAAGATTAGGATGAGGACCATTATGTGTTTCAGTTGTTGAGACGTTACTATCCATGTTATCATAAGAGTAATCAAAATCACCACCATATGTGTGACGTTCGTCTTCAACGATCATGTTATGCAATGCATGCATATATTGTATGTTTAAGGATTTCCATGTGCCAAGCACGAGCTGGACCACGTATAATTGCAAATCTAGATTGGAGCACTCCAAATGCTCGCTCCACATCCTTTCTAGTTGATTCTTGTTTTTGGGAAAATAGTTTTCTCTTTTCTCCTTGTGGCATTGGGATTGTCTTGACAAATGTAGCCCACTCGGGATAGATGCCATTTGCTAGATAGTATCCCATATTATATGAAGTTCTGTTAACTGTATATTGCACTTTGGGAGGGTGTCCTTCCAAAACATCGTTAAACACATTGGACTAGTTTAACACATTAATGTCATTGTTTGAACCTGCAATGTCAAAAAAATGCATGACAAATCCACAAGTCTTGTGATGCCACTGCTTCAAGCATGATTGTGGGTTTACCATGATCACCTCGACAAAACTGGTCTTTCCAAGCAATCGGACAATTTTACCATTCCCAGTGCATACAATCGATAGAACCTAACATACCTGGAAAGCCACGTGTCTCCCCCATTTGTAATAAGCAATGAATATCATTGTTGTTGGGTCTTCTCAAGTATGCAGCTCCAAACATCTCGTTCACGCCCTTTACAAATCTCTCTAAGCACTCAATTGCAGTGCTTTCACCAATTTGAACATATTCATCTACACTATCACCGGGAGATCCATATGCCAATATACGAATAGCAACAGTGCATTTCTGCAATGGCGAAAGACCCATTTTACCAGTTGCATCGACCTTCATTTGAAAATACTCATCGTGATTTCCAAGTGTAGTTACGATTCGAAGAAACACGTGTCTATGCATTTGAAACCGTCTTCGGAATTGAGCACTTGTGTATACTGGATTTTCAGAGAAGTAGTCGTTGAACAATCGAGTATGCCCTTCTTCACGATTTCGATCTATCATTGTTCTTCTTTGCCTGTGCCTAATAGAACTATTGGACTGTTGTTGCTTTTCAAACAATGACATCAATAGTTCCTCATTAATGTTGTCCACAAATTCATCTTCTATCAACTCCTAGAAGAATTTATTGAGTTCTTTCGAATTATTTGGATCCATTAGATGATTGAGGAAAGAGAGTGAACAACTTGATAAAAAAATATAGGAGTGTGAGAAGATTGGTATATATTTTTTTTTTAAAGAATGAGAGTATATATATATATAATGTTAAATGAATAACGGCTAGTATGACTAACGGCTAGTTTGAATAACGGCTAGTATGACTAGCAGCTAGTTTGATTAACGACTAGTTTGAATAACGGTTATTTTAACAATTGCTAGTTTGACTTACAGCTAGTTTTAACAATTGCTAATTTGACTAACGGCTAGTTTTTAACAATTGCTAATGTGATTAACGGCTAGTTTTGAATAACAGTTAGTTCTAGCAATTGCTAATTTGACTAACGGTTAGCTTGATTAACGACTAGTTTTAACAATTGCTAATTTGACTAATGGTTAGTTTGAATAACAGTTAGTTTGAGAAACATGAAATTCTTATTAATTAAAGTAACACTAATAGTCATTTTACATGATGTCTCATTTTTTTTATAAAAAAACTACAACATTATCTTAACTAAAATCCATACTTTTTTTTAAGTCTATTACAATAAATTTCATGAACTTGGAGTTGACTCTCACTCATTCCGGATGTATCTTTCATGATGACCTCCATTGCCTTGAACTCCATCTCGTCCTCTTTTAGCTGTGCCAATTTTTTTAAGGCTGCTACTTTTTTATTCATTGTATCTTGCACAACATTATTAATAAGAGGTGTTTCAACCGCCTTTGCCTTGCCCATTCTTTTTGCCGCCTTTTGTCCCATTGGACACTCCATTGGTGATGTTGAGTCAAATTCATAACTTGTCTCTGTATTAAGAGATGATGAGTACGCTCCACTAGCATAATTCTTTATTCTTTTTGAAGAACATTTAATTGATGCTCCCATCCATTTAGGTTCACATTTTAGCAATCGCATGCATACTCATGATTAAATGGTCCACCTGTATCTTGAGAATAAAAAGCATGTGCAGCAATCATGATGTCCTTCTCTGAGCTTCCACTTTTCTTTCCACTAACAGCTTGTTTGTAACACCCAACAAATTTTTCAACGAAACCATTTATTCGATGCCATCGAGATTTTAGTTGACTTGGTATTTTCTCTCGCAACTACCCACGATATTGATTATAATTTGTTGCAACTCTTAACCAAAAACCATCTGCTTTTTGGTCAACTCCTACAATTGAATCTTTTGAAATGTTGAGCCATGATTGAATAAGTAGTGTATCTTCATCCATTGTGAATAGCTCTCGAGATTTTTTTCGACCATGATGTTTTTCTCCCTCTTCGACAATAGTACTTTTAAGACCAACTTGAGTAGAAAACTGTGGAACTTGACACTCTAACATAGGGCCAATCGATATTTGAGGTTCATAACAAGTAAGCTCTCATTGAGTATTCATTTGAGGTCTATAAAACATATTGGGATTGGTTGGTGGTGATGGTAATTGAGAATTTTGAAAATTAGGATGTTGATCTCCACCTTGAGTATTCATTTGAGGTCGATAAAACATATTGGGATTGGTTGGTGGTCATGATAATTGAGAATTTTGAATATTAGGATGATGATAATTTTGCATAAAATGTAATCAAGATTGTTGAAGATTATATTGATTTGGATCCATTTGCCACAAACAATTTTTGTTTGAAACAATAAGATGAAAAAATAAGTAAAAAAGTATTCTTAATAAAAGCTTAAAGAAACTTTTGTAACAAAAATTGTGAAAGAAAAAGTAAGAGTAACAAAAACAAATTGTTCCTATTAATAAGCAAATTGTAACAAATTAACAGTAAAAAAAACTAACGGTCATAAATTAAAAAAAAAGCTAACGGTCATAAATTAATAAATAAAAAGTAACGCTCATAAAATTATTATTATTAATAAATTAAAAAGAAAAACGTCACCAATTAATAAAAAAAGCTAACGGTCATAAATTTATTATTATTAATAAATTAATAAAAAAGGTAACGGTTATAAATTTATTTTATGAAAGTACCGTTCCTTCTTGAGAGAACCGTGATTGCAGCTCGACACAACTCCAACTGTGAACTCCAAAAAACTCACTTTTACGTCACTCCACGCTGGCGGACGAACTTATTTTACTCCCGTTGGAGATGCTCTAAGTAAACGGTCATTTTGATCACTGAATGCAACAGTTCTTGAATGTCAAAGTTATAAAAAAATATACTTAAATATGTTTTTTGTTTGTTATTTTGGTATTCAAATATGTTTTTAGTTAGTCATTTTAATCCTCAGATGTTTTTTATGGGTTAAACTAATCTATAAAATTACTAACAAAGAGAATATTAGGGTTGCATTTGCAATTTCGATACATGTAGAGATTATAGGTAGAGTTGAGTATACGGGTTAGTTTGTCTCATTTAACACGGCCCACATAAACACTCACATTAAATAGATCAAAGTAACTCATGCATCAATGATAACGAATTGTGACATGTTTGCTCGAGTTTGCCCCACGTTTGTCCATAGTTAAACAGACTAATCCACAAATTATAAATAAATAAATCACAATTTTATATTAAAAAACTTAAAAGTTGAAATTATAAAAATCTATTTTTAAAAACTCTAAAAATCTATCGTTGATAATTTTATGTTATAATTTGTAAGTTGCATGAGAAAATAAAACTTGTAAGTCGTAAGTATTAAAAAAAAACCACAAACAATACTTTAAAAGAATTTAATATTCCAAACAAATATTAAAAGTATAATAAATAAAATGAAAAAATTATATATATATATATATATATATTATTACCATAAAATTATTCTTTGTTCCAAATTATTGACAAAATTAGTTGTTTTTATTTAAAAAATTATACGGATTATAGACAAATTGTAAATTCACAGATTTAGACCGCTTCATTCATGGCCTAACTAATTTTCTATTTCTAATATCTCCTTAAAGGTGTTTGCTTCTAGGTTGAGATGAATAACACAAATGTTGTCAAAAAAAATTAAAAAAAAAAATGCAATGTGAAACGTCGAAATATATCAACTATAGGATTTTGAAATGTTATAAATAAATTGGCCAAAAGACTTCTAGAATGCCTGAAATACATAACCTAAAATATTTTTGGATGTCGAAAATATATCGAGTAAAAGATTTTTGAACGCCGAAAATACACTGACTTAAAGAATTTTTTGGAAGATTTATTCTTCTCTTGAAATAAGAACAAGAAATATTCTAATGCAATCTTGCTTCGTTCCTTTTGTTTGTTGTAGTAGGTGTTGAGTCGTGTCTACGCCTCACGCAATATCTTCTCTCTTTTTTTTTTTTTTTTAACGAAATCTTTTCCACAACTTCTGTTCATTAGCTTGGACTTCTAATTGAGAATCCAATTGTGCATTTTTTTCTTCTAGAAACAAGAACAATCTTGCTTCTTTTTTGTTGATAAGTGTTGAATCCAGAGTATATATTTCCATGCATGATATTTTATTGCATTTTGTTTTGAATGTCCATTTGGCTAAAAAGAAAGAATTTTGTCACCAACGTTGTTGGTGTTCTTAAAAAATCTTCAACAAATACTTTGATAACATATATTGTTGTGTTTGATGATGAGAAGACTTTGAATAATGCACCTGACTCCATTTTTTTGATGTTGAAACAATGTTGATATCAAAGCATTGAAGAAGTCTTGAGTTTTGGTAAAGTTTTGTTACCTTTAATGCCCATTGTTTTATGGCTTTTTTTTTTTGTAGTATCATCGTCACGATAAGATAATTCTAATTTGGAATTTGAGAGGGAAGGAGAAAAAAAATAAACAAATTGTTCAAGAATCAAATGGAAAGGATAAAGAAATCAATTAAACTTCTATGAAAATTTTCACAAGAAATTTTTGAGAAAGAAAATAAGTGGAATAATTATCTCTCTAATATCATAGCAGAATACACAAAATATTGATATTAAACATGAAAGAGACGAAAATAAAAATAACTTTTGTGTTCATCAAATGAGAAAGGTCATTACCATAATAGGTATAATAAAGTTTATATACCCAAACTAGAACAACTAATTTCTAACTAGAGTAACTAACACCCAACTATAGTTACTAACTTGTAACTAATTTTACATCTCTAATAATAGGGACAATACATCACACGTTCAGATATCAAAATGATTGTTTAGTAAAATATAAATAGTTCAATTTGGTATTTGACTTTGTAAAATGTTTCTAAAATCCATCCTTTTGTTAGACACCTAACACTAAACATTGTTAACTTCCAAGTCTATTATTGACAACCAAAATTATCATTAATTTTGTAGGCGCTCTTAATTTGGTCTGGGAGAATATGAATATTTTAATTTAGTTTATGACATTGTAAAATGTGTTTATCAAATTCATCCTTCTATGAATACTTGTTATTAAACACGGTGGTTTATGAAGATGTGCCTGTTAAATGTATTGTTGGTTGTCCTAGTCACATTGAATAAAATATAAAATGTCTGAAATTGTGAAGTAAAGAGAACAATTATATATGTTATCTAACCCTTGTGTGTGGTTTTTTCTTTCTCCTTTTTGATATTTCATCTTCATCTCTACGATGTTGTGCATTGTGAAGATAAGAATTATCTCTCGTTGTTCAATGTGAAGTGGTGGAAAGATACATGTTGTACTCTCTCCAACTTCCATTTAAATAATTTTTTTAAAAAAATATAACAATGGTGATCATTTTGATTTAACCTAGTTTGATTGGTATGGTGATATCTCTTTCATTGCATATATTTTTGAAAAACAAAATGTTTCAAAATGTGTGTTTGTTCTATACCACAATATAGTTTGATCACTCCTTAGTGAAAAATTATGATTTTTGAGAATACTTGGAAGAAATCCTATTTGTGTAGTGGTGTTTATGGGACAAGGATCAATTGTTTTATTCATGGTGCAAAACATTATAGAGAAGAATATATATATATGCAAAGAGAATTATTTATCATCTTAATTTTACACAAATACAAATGTTTGATATTATTCTATGTGAAAATGATAACTAACAATATATTTAACAAACACGTCATCACCATTCACTATTTTTAGTGATGAGTATTTTCAAAAGGATGGATTTGAGAAAGGTTTTGCATTATGAACTAAATTGAACATTCACAAAGACCAAATTTGGAGGTTTTGCATTATGAATTAAATTGAACATTCACAAAGACCAAATTTGGAGCACCTCTGTACAATCTGCTTTCATTGTCTCATAGTACACTTAGGGCCGTTTGATGGACATGATAACGAGACAGATATGATACACGTATCCTATCCCCTTCCTAATCCTTTGTTTGATGCAGCCATCAGATATGATACGCTATTATCTTATCCTTAATTTCAGTTAGGATAAAATAATCCGTTCTCAACCGGATATCATTGTTAGCGTTTCTCTCTTCCTCTAGCCTCAACTAGTCGTGTTCGAGTCTACCTTGTGGCACTCTTCCATTTTTTTTATTTTGTTTTCTTATTTATTTTATTCTGTAACAATATAAAAAATTGATGAAAAATAATAATTATTTTCTTTTCGAGATAATGATATGATAGTAAGGGCTTGTTTGATTGTGTTTTACTTTTTAGTTTTTGAAAACTATTTTATAAATAAATTTTAAAAAATTGTTTTTAAAAATAAATTTTTAAAAAAATTGTTTGCTAACTTTAATTTTTAAAACAGTATTTGACTAGAGAATTAAAAAAACTGAAAAATAAAAAGTAAAACACCATTTGTCTGTTTTGCTTTTTTAGTTTTAAAATGTATAATATTAAAAATAGTTTTACAAAATAGTTTTTAAAAACAAGTAATCCAAACAAATTGTTTAGTTTTTAAATTTTAAAATACTAAAATTACTTCATAAATTATTTACATTTTTATGATAGTGAGTCATTATTCAATTGTGATAGATAGAGAAATCACAATTTTTATGATAGTGAGTCATTCTTCAATTGTGATGGATAGAGAAATCACAATTTTTTCAAGTATATAAAATTACTTCATAAATTATTTACATTTTTTTAGCATTTTTGTTTATTTATAAAAAATTATATGAATGTTATTTTGAAAGAAAAAAAATTAAATAGATTATAAGGACAAATTCGTCATTTTATCAAAATATAAATCATATCATCTTGTTATCCGTTGTGTATCAAACACTGAATAGGATAAACTAATTTTATCAAGTTTGTTATCATGTGCACATCAAACACAAGATATCATAACTCTTTATCCTACCCATATCCTATCATGTCTCTATCCGCTCCTTATCCTATCCTGTGCCTATCCTATCCGGTCCATCAAACGGACCCTTAACGTCATTTAGTAACAAGTATTAATAGAAATATGTATTTGAAAAACATTGTTAGTCGAACATCAAATTTAAATATTCATATTTCTATACACCAAATATAGCACACCTTATAAAATCAGGAATCATTATAGTGATTTAATTAAATATTTTTGTTGATAAATAATCAATATAAAATATCATATTGTTGATATTTTCATGTTTTTTTCAATAAAAATAACATAAGTTGTAAATTTTATATGATTTTTTAAAACAATTCACTTGTTTGATTAGTTAAAAATATAAATAAAAAAAAATAATTCAAATAAATGGTAAAGATAGAAGTAAAATTTTTTTCTAAAACTTGATATTATTTTATGTACATGTATAAATATTTAAAAAAATTCAGTTCTATAATTGAATAAAAAAATACTATTGTCAATAAAACATTTTAAGTTTAATATAAAAATAGTTTTTTTTTAAAAAATTAAAATAAATTTTGTCGAGACAAATACATTTTACATTCTTTTATTGTAATTTTTGTTTTTCCTTTCATGTACGGAAGTAGAGGTATTAGTCATCAAGAGTTGCTGTGGTGTAGTGGTTATCACGTCAGTCTTACATACCGAAGGTCTCCCAGTTTGATCCTGGGCAGCAACATAACCTTATTTTGTTTCGGCCTTTTTGGTCCAGCATTGTGGATTCGGGTCAGACGATCTTGTGACCCGGCCCATCTCATAGTTCACCTCCATTCCAAAATTTCCAATTACTGATAGTAAGAGAATCGTGAATAAAACATTCGCGGCGATCTTCTTTGTTCCGACCACCGTCGCCACTCAATTTTCCGACATCCGTCGAAGATCGCAGCTCACTGCTTCATGCAAATCGTAACCTCAGGGTGCTTCTCTTTTCTCAAATTTTAAGCTCTCTTGCACCGTCGAAGGTATATTGGCGACCTCTGTTCTCTTGCGATATTCTCTATGCTTCTCTGGTTTACGCTGTGAATTTTTTAGCTATCTTTCATTTTAATTTTTCATATGCTTGTTGATTCTCTCTCGGTTCAAGTCGAATTCAATTGTTTTAAACTCTGTTTTTGGAAAATTAAGTTTTCACCTTTTCTTCAAGGGCGTGTGCATATTTTTTTTTTCTTTGAAGGTGTAGATTGGATTTGAGAGGTTCTTCTCTTGAAGGCCAAGCTTGTTCCTTTAGTATTCTTTTTGTATGCCTGCAGTTTCATGTGGTGTTGAGCTTTTTGAAGGTTCATTTTAAGTTGATTCAAGGATTTATCCCTTGACTTCAATGAATCATGTACAGCGCCGTGATTGCGGAAAATAGCTGTTCAAATTCCATTATGCCGTAGCTGTATAGAGTTGCAATAGCAGATATTTGACAACACTTTTTACTAAATAGTGTATTGCGGAGCAATCACAATTTGTTCAATTTCCGCTATGCTATAACACTATGGCGCCGCTACAGCTATTTGACAACACTAATCATGTAACTTGGATTATCAGCAACATTGTAGTTGTATTGTATTATTGTACCTAGTAAGTGATGTTATTTGTCATAGACAAATTGATAAGAGTCATACCAATGCTTATATCAGTGATTTGTGAAGGTTGAGATATTGAAAGAGTATTAAGAAGGAAAATCAGAGTTAGATACTTGTTACTAACATTTCCCCCTTTTTAACAAATTAGCCACTAACATTTGCTTATCAGAAATGAAAATTAAAAATACTAGTAAGTATGTAACATACCAATACTGAAGCTCAGGGTAAGTATTTAGATTGGAATTTCGGGGACTAATAAGTGAATTGTTACATTTCTAGATAGTGGCTAATATTAATATACCTTTGATTGTCCATCTAATCGAGTGTGATAGGAAATTCCTAGTGAGAGTGGTACTTATTATAATGGAGCAAAATGAATTGTCTCGTTATTGAGAGGTAGCATTAAGCTATTTATACAAAGAAGTTTTATTAGTTAGTCAACTAACAAATAAGGATAAAATTATGCTAGTGTGCGGTATTTGGACTCACCCAGTAATTTCTTCATCCGTTAAAAATCTTATACCTCTTTGTAGGGACCAACAAAAAGAAATTTTTGAAAAAATTAAAAAAAAAATTAGAAAAAATTTGGAAAACAAAATATTGAAAAGATAATGGGCCACCTTAGCCCACAGGGCTTTGGGGCTTCCTCTGAGTGGGGGTTTTTTAGTCATGGGGGCTTTTTGTCCCCTCCAACATTTGGGCTGGGGCCAAGATTAGTGGGCTTGCATAAATTGACAGCTCAAGCTAGCTCCAAGTAACTTAGTGCAAACTGTTTTGGGTTCTTTTGTTAGTATTAACGAATTTATGTTTCTAAGTTACAGGAAAGTTCAGTTGATATCTCATTGTTTCTGAGAAGATGCTGCCTAGGGCATTGTTGTCCAAGGTCATTCCAAAGCCCTCTGTTTCTCTTTTCCAATTCAATCAACAGGTTTGTCATTACACTTTCACACTACTTTATTTTGTAGAAAACTTTTACACTTAACTAACTATGTAGCATTGACACGCACATCATATTGGCACGTCGATATTGATAATAATTTGAAAAAGAATAAAAGTACTCCTTTCCCTACTTTCTAAATTAAGTGTCGCTTTAGCAAATAAATTTTGTTCCAAAATATGTGTCGATTTATTTTTTCATTTAACTTTAATCATGCTATTCTAATTTTACCCCCAAATTAATACTTTGTGCATTACTTTCAAGTCATTATACCCAACTATGCATTTATGACCATTGTTAATAGTAAATAGTTAATGAGGACAATTTTGTAAAATTGTTAGACCTATTCATTCATTTATTGTATTTCTTAATCCATGTGAAAAAATCTTAAACAACACTAGTTTTAGAACGAAGGGAGCAATTGAATGTAACCATATGTTTTTGTTTCGTGTCGGTATGGGATACCTACACGTTACTGAACACTGACACATCTTCAATTGAAAGTGTCGTTGCTCCGGATAACTAGATTTTTTATTGTGTTTCAACATATTTGCTTATCTTGGTGGAAATAATTTGCAGAGAGGATTGCATAGCAGGAACAAGAAAGCCATGGAGTTCATTGCCAAAGGGTGGAATGCTTTGAAGGAGGTTGATAGAGTCATTGATTATTGTGAGCTCAATGATAGGCGTCTCATCCCTCTTCTTAACGTAATCACTTCTTCTTTCTCAACCTATTAGCCATTTGCTTCTTTATTATTTAAGATTTTATATGAGAGAACAATACATAGATCCTTGCTTATTTGAGGTTAAAAAATAGACAGCAAAGGAGAATTTTGAGCTTGCTTTGGAGGCGGACAACACCAACACCCATGCTAGGTATTGGTTGTCCAGATTGCATATGAAATACCATGTTCCTGGAGCAAACAAGGCTGTGTAAGTCAATTTTTTTATCCTCCATTATGTCTTGTTTCTTGTGAATCACTAACCTAGATACGAGACTGTAAATGACATGTAGACATTGTAATAATTTGGGAAAATTAGAGCGATTAACTGTAATCAAATTTGTCGGTGTCAGACACCGATTAGTGTTGAACGCCAAACACGTCTTCCATCTAAAGTGTTGGTGCTACCCAGAGTTGTTTCTTCCTGCTCTACTTATTTTTCATGAAAGAAATGCCTATATACTATTCCAATAATATATCTATAATTTGTTATCATTCATTAATTTTATTATTATAAATATATAAAAATCATTACATGGAGCCTCCGTTTTGCTATGAAATTGTTTGTGTTGGTCTACTTTCTGATGTGAACTCAGCAGAGTAGCTATCCACAAGAAGGGTGAAGTAAACATTAGATTTTAAAAGAAATGGAATGCTTTAATACATTATAAATCTCATTTTTTGAAGTATAATGAAGTAGCTGTTGAAAACACACCATTCTTTCCTTTTGTAATTGATGGCATTCATATTAGTTTTTTGCTTTGATTGTTTCCTGTTAATTCTGTGTCCTTTTAAACAGTTCTCATTGATTGAACCTTTCCCCTGATGATGCTATTCTGAGTTTTATGAACTTGGTTCATTTTTAAGTCTCACAAAAATACTGTTAAACATATCTACCGCTAATACGTGATCATATTTTCCTTTTTCCCTTGGCAACAGAGCGGCAGCATTATTGGTAGAAGCAGCAGAAATGGGTGATCCTGATGCACAATATGCATTGGGTTGTCATTTAAGAGTAGAGGTGAGGCTACTCTAGACCTTATATTGTGAGGACTCTGTTTAAGTACATTATAGCCAAACTTCAAGATTTTGAATCTATGACTTGAATCCATGACTATTTGCAGATTTATTCATTGTAGATTTAGGTAGTATTCTTTGTGGTTAACAAATGAGATATATTTCCTAGGGGAGGGCAATGGTGGGCTGATGTGCATACACAACGGCCTGGCTGGGATGTTATGTGTTCTTAACCGTGAATCAATAGTGGTTCCTTGTTTTTTTTCCTTGCCTGATTAATTTGTACATTTATAGCCTGATTACATTTGTACATTTATATTTGACTTCTAAAATGTACTTGAGTAGAATACTTCTGCTATGTAATCTTCTCCTTTTCTTGAGTTTTGTTCATGTTTCATAACTGGATACTATAGGAAGTATGAAGATCCTGATTTTAATGAGATGTTTTTAAATATATTATTTTTGGAAACAGAATGACTATGTCCAATCAGATCAACGAGCTTTTTATTATTTGGAGAAAGCTGTGGACCAGGTATGTTTACCCTATGGAAGGTGGATCTTGCCATGATTTTGGAATGTATGACAAAACCTTATTGGTGTATGTTATGTTCTAGTTGCATCCAGGTGCTCTTTATCTTTTGGGTGCTGTGTATTTGACTGGTGACTGTGTTAAAAAAGATATTGCTTCGGCGTTGTGGTGTTTCCATAGGGCATCTGAGAAGGTAATAGAATATTTATAATATACCAATTAATCAAAATTAAACAACTAATTTTCTTTAAAACCCTTGCTCATGGTTGTGAATTTTTTCAACATTTTTTCTTAGTATTTATCGACAGTTGTCCATTCATTTCTTTTCATGTGTGGTGAGTTAGACTGAGTTCATCATACATTGTAGCCATTTGGTTATGCTGTTATGAAATCCAGTTTGCGTTTCTTAAGATTTGTAGCATGTAATCAATGAGGAGGTAATATTGAAACTGGATGACCTTTTAGCCAAATCATGATTGACGGGGAAAGCATTTTGGTAAGAGGAGTGCTAGCAACACACTCTTTTCAACACACACTCTCTAATTGGTTGAAATTCAAATGGGTCCCACAATCATTTAGACCCCACATAAATTTAAATTTTGATCGGACGCATTTGAATTTTAACAAATTTGAATTTTAACAAATTACAGTGTGTGTGTGTTTAAAAGAGTATTGCTAGCATAAATCTTTTGGTAAATGTGTTGAGGTGTATAAATATATATCTATCGTGATTGCTTTATATCTACCTAAAGACAACACATTATTTACTTTTGATAATTTATAAAATGATCTTTCTAGTATCCTAGTTTAGCCAATTTAAGTACTTTAATTTTACACATGAAAAGTTTTAATTGTTATAAAGAAAATTTAACTTAATCTCCATGAGTTTAACCAAAGTGTAAAGTGTAAACAAGATTAATTCTTAGTTGCTTGTTCAAAGATTTTGCCTTGGTTTTTTAATTTTACTTCATATATTTGTAGGGCCATGCTGGGGCAGCTATTGCATATGGATCTCTTCTTCTTAAAGGTAAGCTTGCCTTCGTGTGTTCTTCCCCATATTATTTATTATATATCTGGTGCATCGTCCCGTCCTTACTTCCTTTCAATCTACACTAGGTTATGGTGTATATTACTGATACTAAGGACCTTATTTTCATAATAAGTACATATTCAGAAACTATAGGCACTTTGCTCTATTTGTAATGCCTACCAGTATCATGTAAAAGGTTGTTGAAGTTGAGCAGTTCTACAAAAGATTTTGTTTTATTGATTGTAATTGCTGAAAGTAAAGAGGATAAAGTGTCTCTAGATAAATCATGTGCGAAAACTTTAGTACATTATGGAATAGTTATTGCAGTGTGTGATTGTGTGCAGAACAACAATTATCCTTTATAACAGACCTTCCTAGTCGAGTAAGAGATAATTTGCCAAACTTATCTAAAACTGAAAATAATGATGATGAACAAGAAAAATGCATGTCGCTTGAGTTTACTATAATTCACCTAAAGAACATGTAATAGACATCTACAGCTTAGGTTGTTGGCTTGTTGGTATAGAGGAAAGATAGGTTGGAGATGTAGCAAAATTTGAACAATTCTGGGATCAGATTAAGCAAGCCACAACCAAAAATGGAGTTAAAAGCTATGAAACACTGATAGTCTGATACAAATCCGAACACTAGACATGACACTGACACACAGACATTGATAATAATTTAAAAAATGAAGTATATTAAGTGTAACCACAGGTGTCGGTGCAAGACACTGACACATGTCAGATACCAGATATGCATTCAATTTAAGGAGTCGGTGCTAAGGTTAAACAGTCATAGTGACATAAGTTAAACAGGCATAGTCATATACAACCCATCGCCATTAGTTTATAATAGTAAATTAGAATATCTTTGCTTCACTGTACTTTGTTTTCTGGCTCGATCTGGTGGGTTGCATGCAACTTTATGATGTCCTGTTTAGAGTTTGATACTAATAAAAGAACGGATATTGTGCCTCAGGTGTCAAAATTCCAGAATCAATAATAAAATTCAGTTTGAAGAGAGGTTCAGCTGCTCAAAAACGAGGAAAGAACAAAGAAAGTATTGCAATTGATCCAGTAGAGATGGCAAAAGAAAAATTTCAGATAGCTGCAAAAGCAGGATGTGATCTTGGATTCAAATGGCTTGCAAGGTTAGAGGAGGAAGAGAAAAGGTTACTCACCCAAGAATATGAAGATTAAATTAGGAAATGCAGTTTGCTTTTGTATGCAGAACAATTGTGTAATTTATAGGAGTTAGCTTTTCTATAACTAATGAAATACCTTTAGAGGAAACGATCAAAAATTAAATACATAAGATGTTAATAAATTTATATTTTCTATATATGAATTTTTATACTCAATTATAATATCAATTATTGCGTGTACAGAAAAAATGTTAATAATTGATATTTGCATATTTTTTAAATAAATATCAAAATCCCGATTTATCAAAGGTGGGATTATGCACAAAACACATGTATATATATGAATTATAAAATAAATAAATAGCATCAGTATAACTAAATCAAATTATTGCACAAACATTACTTTAAGCAAAGTCTTGAGTTCAAAGCTTATAGATAAAAAAAAAACGTTGTTGAGAGGAGATATAACACCAAAAGTGCTTAGCCAAGTTCTTGGGTAGAGATTAATCACTGGGTTGTCGATAAAATAGTCATGAAGTCTTTGTGAATGAAAAAAAATAGTTTTGTTGTCTTAAATGTATTTAGTTGAAGAGTTAAGTTAACTTGAATGATTAATCTTTGCGGGTATGCGTGAGATTCCTTGATTTAAAAAAAATATATATTTACTTGTCATAATTAGAATTAATTCAATATAATTTTTAAATACCTAGACTGTTTTGATAAAAATAAATTAGATGTAGATTCTAACAATAACTCAGAAGGACTGAGGGAACCCATCCACCCCGTCCCAACATGCAAACACAAATTATCACATTTAAATGAGTTATATATGTTTACTCCATATCCTCAGTCCCAACTAGCATCAATTTACATTTTATTTCATTTAAACATTATTTATAACTTTTTTTTACTTCTAACAATTGATAAATAGTTCAAGTCCTTTATTGTCAGAGAAGACGCAGGGGAGGGGTGTGTGGCTGTGTGCATGTTGACTCCCTCCCCCTAAAATAAAAATAAAAATAAATTATGTATTTAATATAAAAATTAATAAATATATAAACTTTGATTTGATTAACTTTTGTTTGAACATAGAGGGAGGACAAAATGATTAATAAAGCAGCGCCTCTTTGGCTTTGGCAGTAAATGTTTCCACACTCAAGTGTTTTGTGTGGCTGCCACAACCACAAAGCCTCTAACCCTTTTTTCACTAATGCATCCAAAATCAAATTGCACCTCTTTTGGAGTGTCTCCATTTCTTTCTTGCCTAAAAAGAAGAGTCAAATATAAAAAGAGTCAAACCAAACACATTACCTTATTTCTCGCCTTAGCTCAATGTCCCCACAATCCATTCAAAATCAAGGTATTTTTGCTATGCCAAAATATTTTTCATTTATATTACTCAGATCAAGATAATGTTGGTTAATTTTTTTTAGAATCGATAATATCTGTCTAAATTTTTCAAAAGTTTCTTCTATGATTTTTTAAAAATAAAATATTTTTTTAATAATATTAACGATAATAATTGTTAAAATTTGTCAATGCCCATATCTGGATCTTTTTTAGCAAGGACATCATCGTCATCAACAGTTAGAAAAAGAACCCCTTTTTACTAGGTTTAGTTCTACTGCCTCTACATATGACAAAAACATAAGACACACTTAAAAGTAAAGCATTTCAATTTATAGTAACAATAATCAGTTTCTAAATGCTGTTACCTCAGATGGTTGCTATTCTTTCCACATTTCTCTGCTTGATTTTATTTCATTCATTCAACATTGTTGCTTTCAAGGACCAACAATGGATGAAAGCCACTGCAACTTATGCTAAAGACACAGAAGGATCACTAATTACAGGTACTTCTCTTTCTCCCCCTTTGATTCTTTTATATATACTACTTTGTACTTAAATATAACAACAAAAAAACATGTATTTAGTAGAAATTTTGGATCAATATACATATACTCTTTTACTTATACATAGCAACCTAGGAAACAAAGATACTAGACACGATATTGACAATGACACTTTAAAACGAGTTATAATTTTAAAAAATTAAGGTAATTTAGTATAACAATATGTGTTAGTGTCGTATCAGACAACAGACACGTCTTCAATATGAAGTGTTGAGAAAATTGAGATAGTTAAATATAGCAACATGTGTCAGTGTTGTGTTAGACAAGTGACACACCTTCAATATGAAGTGTATGTGGTACATAGATAAGAATATTAGTGCTTAGTAGCCTTGTTTTGTCAAATGTAAATGGTTGTGTTATGAATGTGGTGCACAGAAGGAGCTTGTGGTTATGGAGATCTCCACAAAGCAAGCTATGGAAAACACAGTGTTGGATTAAGCACTATTTTGTTCAATAGAGGGAGTACATGTGGAGCTTGCTATGAGATAAGATGTGTTGACCATATTCTGTGGTGTGTGCTTGGGAGTCCACCTGTGATTGTTACTGCCACTGATTTCTGTCCTCCTAATTATGGTCTCTCAGTTGATTATGGTGGTTGGTGTAACTTTCCAAGACAACATTTTGAATTGTCACAGGCTGCTTTTGCTGAAATTGCCAAGGGGAAAGCTGATATTGTTCCAGTTCAGTATAGAAGGTAGAGATAGATTTTTTTAAACAATGTTATTAGATTGCTTTTGGATAAAGTTAAACTTGATAAACTGTTTTTATAAGCTATTTATATAGCTTATTGAAATAAGCTAAAAACACTCTATTAACATGTCATAAGTTTTTTTATAAACTTTTTTAAATACTTCGAGAGATACTTATGTCAATAAATAAACTCAAATAAGTACTTCTTATGTCTAATATTAAGTGTTAGTTTAGGTTATTTTACACTTATTAAGAAATGTAAATAAATAAAAGAGTGTAGAAATTTTTTAAAATTATCTTTATTAATCATTGTCATAAATGTATAGTAGAGAATAATGAATTTTGTGAGTGATACATACTAATTTGAGGGTAAAATTAATATTACATAATAAACATACTTCTTTTGTTAATGTGACACTTCCACTCATAGTGACACTTAATATTTTAAGATATTTTTCTTTTGTTAATGTGACACTTACTTCATAAGTAAATTGATACAACCTTTAATGTTGAAATGTGATGCAGAGTGAAGTGTGAAAGAAGTGGTGGGTTGAAATTCACTATGAGTGGAAGTTCTCATTTCTATCAAGTCCTGATTACTAATGTGGGATTGGATGGTGAAGTGTTTGCTGTGAAAGTGAAAGGATCAAGAACAGGATGGATACCAATGGCAAGAAATTGGGGAATGAATTGGCATTGCAATGTCAACCTTCAACATCAGCCTTTGTCCTTTGAGGTTACTAGCAGCACTGGAAAAACACTCACATCTTACAATGTAGCACCGCAAAACTGGCAATTTGGACAGACATTTGAAGGAAAACAATTTTAAATGTATATTTGAAATTACGATGTGTTTGATGAAATCACCGTGACAATGGGATTTTTTTTAAAACTTTATTACTTCATAGTGTAGCTTTTATTAAAATTATGGTAGCATATATGATTTTGCAAAAATCAATATCAATCTAAACATGCACTTAGGCTTTTTAGGTTCTTTAGCACGGTTAGATTTGGAGATGTGGATAGGATAAGTTTTGTTAGGCTTGAATATTTAAGCTACAAACTATGACTCATGGTTCATGATCAAGATGTTTGCTCATGATTCATGATCAAAGATGATTAAAGAGCATTTTGTAATAGAAAATTGAGCCAATTGTATACATGACACCAATTCCTTTATAGCCAAAATGCACTCATTGACGTTTAGCTTGTTGGTCCAAACGCATTTATTATACAAAAGAAATTGCATTATTTTGTGTGAAGATATTATAGTATTTTCAATTTATGGTGGGCAGCTCACCAAGCCTGCATCCCGGAGAGAGTTGGGTTTGGATAATACTTTTAGGAGTTTTCTACCACGCACCCCTTCCTATATTTGTCACCCTCAACTCATTTAAAACTACAATTTTATCCTTTTAACTATTTAAAATAAATTTTGAAATTGACAGTTTTGGAAGTTTAAAATTTTTAAAACTGATATTTTCATAAGTTTTGAAATAAGCAAGTTTTCAAAATTTTTTAAAGTTAAATTTTCGAAATAAGGATACATTCCGAAAATTTCAAAACCTTATAATGTTTTAAAATTTTAAGTTTCAAAAGTTTTAGTTTTTAAAATCACGTCTACGATGATGCTAACGAGGTGAACTGTTTGCTTCATTCATTCATTCGTCGATATGATGTTGTGGGTGGAACTCTATCGGCTCTATCTCCCCTACCACCTCTATCGCCCCCAAGACCTCTGGCGATGGTACGAATAATTTCCCCGTTCGCACCTCTGGTTCTAGGTACTGCAAAATTAAGTTAACATAATTATTATATCAATAATTTAAAAAACATGGAAAAAAGTTACAAAAATTTAGAAAATTTCAAAACCTTCAAAAGTTTCGATTAATTGAAATATTTGAAATTTTTTCCTATTTCGAAAGTTTCGAATATTCTAGAAATTTTCTATTTCCAAACTTTGAAACTTTCGAAAAATCTGGAAATTTTCTATTTCGAAAGTTTCAGATTGCTCGAAAGTTTCGAAGTTCTAGAAATATCACTTTTTGGTTTCAAAGATTTAAAAAGATTCAAAAGTTACAGCGATTTCTCTAAATGTTCGAAAGAAGAGTGAAAAATTGAGAGTTAAATGTTTGAAAGAGGGAGTAAAAAAATGAGAGGTAAATTTTTTTTTGAGAGTTTTATAGATAGTTAAACGAGTAAAATTGTATTTTCATATGGGTTGGGAATGACAAGTATAGGTGGGAGGTGTTGTTGGAACCAAGTTAGTTTTACATATAGAGTTTTGATGTTAACAAAAGTATTTTGTGAAAACAATATATTTGACTTCAAAGAGTATGAAAGAAGATTCATGTTTTTGAAGAAAATCTAAAATAAGATTTGATTCCAATTTATAATTGAAGAAAATCTAAAATAAAGATTTGATTCAAATTTATAATTGAAGAAAATCTAAAATAAGATTTGATTCAAATTTATAATTGATGAAAATCTAAAATAAGATTTGATTCAAATTTATAATTGAAGAAAATCTTTGACCAAGTTGAAAAGAAGATATGGTCAAGATTTGAAGAATATTTGAAGAAGAATTGATTAAGATTTGAAGAAGATTTAGTGAAGATTTGAAGAATATTTGATCAACATTTAATGAAGATTTGAAGAATATTTGATCTACATTTAATGAAGATTTGAAGAAGATTTGAAGAATATTTGATCAACATTTTAATGAAGATTTGAAGAATATTTGATCAACATTTAATGAAGATTTGAAGAATATTTGATATGAAGAATTTACAAAGTCAATCTACACAAAATTGGAACAAAATCATTCTGAAGAATTTACAAAGTCAATCTACACAAAATAGGAACAGAATCATCATGAAGAATTTACAAAGTCAATCTACACAAAATAGGAACAGAATCAATTTGAAGAATTTACAAACTCAATCTAAACAAGATACAATTCAGAATTAAATAAGGACTAAATTGAAGCCCAAATTTTCACTATAAATAGACACTCAAGGCTGAAGGAGAAAAGTATCGAAAAGCAGAAAAGAGTAACTCTAGCTCAAAGTTCTCAATTTATCTTAGAGTTCAAAGAGAGAAACACCTGTTCAAGTTAGAAATATCTTTTGAGTGTTCTTTTCTTAAAGTGTGAGAGTTATTGTTATTATCAGCTTTGTTAGAAGCAACTACTCAAGTTTCAATCTCTTGTATCCAACCCGATAGTGGTTTAGTTCCTTCTTCAATCTGGGGTCATCAGGTTGTTAGGAGAAGACTTGGCTTGTAGGGTCAAGGTGGTTAGTTCCTCAAAAGTCTGAGGTTGTCAGGCTGTTTGGGAAGACTGGCTTGGAGGGTCAGGTGCTTTGTAATTCAAGGTTTTTGAATTAGTGGATTAAAGCCTTCTGAATGAAGGGACTGGATGTAGCCAAGTTAGTGGTGAACCAGGATAATTCTACGCGTCAAATTATTTATGCTTTCATTGCTTGCTGCCTCTAAATTCGATTGCTTCTACTCCAAGTAAGTCACCAAAACCAAACTAATTTTTAATTATTTATAAATTATCAAAAAGTTATCAACTTTGTGCAAACACAATTCAACCCCCCTTCTCGTGTTCGCACCTTCAGGTGTGTGGTAAAAAACTTTGTTTTTAGTGTTCATAATTTTATAAGGTTTTTTTAATCTGATTCGATAAAGCTCATAACCTATTCGAACTAGTCTTAATTAAGATGGTTTATTTCGACCACTCTAATTGTATGGTACTTTTTAAATTTCATAATTAAATCTAAATTCAACACAATCACTAACCTTGATAATGCAATTGTAATAAATATATGAATAAATAAAATTATTTATATTAAATAAATAAAATATTTTTTTTGTTATTTTCTTAACAAATTTTTATATAAAATTTCAACAATAAATTAAATAATTAATATAGTTTAAATACGTTGAGTATGATACTTGACCTTCTAAAAAAAGTATGATACTTGACAAAAAAAAAATTAGGATGGTTAATAAATGTAGTAAGTTGGCTAAAAATATATAATAAGATGTCATAATTTATTAATGACCGAACATAATTAAGCACGATTTTAAATGTTATTAACTATAATTTTCAAATATAAATATATTATTTTTATATATTAAAAATCCAAATTGTGTTTTTAAAAATACATGATTTTCAGGTGTTCAATCGTATATTCATTAACCTTAAAAATATTAGTAAAATACATATCATGAAAATAAAAATTTAATTAGAAGAAAAAGTAGGTGGAATTGATATCATATTTTAATAATATTTTATTAAATCATAAAAAGTTAAAATAATATATTTTAATGGTAAAAGTATGTGAAATTTGAGAGAGAGAGAGCCTATCAAAATCCCACTAATAGGAGTATTTATTTGGTACTTATTCTTAGGTAAGATCCAATCAATGTGGATGCTCTTAGGTTTTGTTCTTAATTGGACAAAATCCAATTCGACTTTTTACGTAGCCCAAAATAGTAACCCATCTCAGACAATTAGGATTTTTACCCTAATGGCCAGACCTAGCCGTTACGACATCAAAATGACATTTCGTTGAATCCGCCAGCAATAATAGCTATTCGTTTGTCTTGCCCCTATCCCTTTTGCTTTGAGAATCACTTATATAAATAGTGTCCCCGGCATCTGAAAAGGTACACATTATTTCTCGCCCTACACCTCTTAGAACCTCGAATCAATACTTACTTGAACGTTAGAGTGTTTGCAGGTACCACCCTATCGTGGGAGTCCAGAATTTCTGCCCATCCAAAAGACGACCATCGTCTCAGATCTAGTTTGAATCACCAACGCTGTATGTGTGAATAGGTTTCCTTGCTTTGCTAAAAATCCAATTCATAACTTTCTAATGGCTAGCAATAAATGTAACAACCCCAAAAAGAATGTGAAATCCACCCTTTAACAACCAGATGATGGGACCACATTTTCCCTGTCTCACGAGCTTCCCGTCAACAAAGACATGCCTGGCACAATCCCCGACTTTGGGATGGTCCAGAATGGAGGAGCGACTCTTGACGAGCTTGTCGCCTTGATTTGGGAACAACCCCAAATGATCATGGAACATAACTACCATTTCATCGTTGTGGATAACTTAAAGCCCACCACCCTGACGGTGGTAAAATCCTAGAAGACACAGGAATTCAATGAAGGTTTTGTGAAATCACGTCGTCACGATGCTTCGCCTAGAAGAAGAGTCCGGAGGTCACCGACTTCAGATCGCAGAAGGAGTTCCCTGCAAAAGTCACTAGATCGAGGACATCTTGGAAGGTCCTATGAGGACTTCCCGTCTAAGGAGGTGCGCCAACATCGACATCGCTCACGATCAAGGTCACATTTCGTCTCCTTCCAGGCTCACACAAATTGTTAGGAATCACACAGATCTCGATAGTCTTGGGGACCCTTCACAACAAGAATCAGGAACTCTAGAATACCTAGGGTGTTGGAGAAACCCCTACACATGTACTCATATGACGGGGCAACTGATCCCTATGAACACATAAAAAATGTTGAAGCCATCCTCGACTACCGAGGAGCGGAATGACCCATCAAATGTCGTCTCTTCGCCCTCACGTTGAAAGAAAGCGCGATGAGATAGTTTAAGGGTTTACCCTCAAACTCCATCGATTCTTGGGAGGAATTTTGCAGGAAATTCACCACTCTATACACGTCGTCCCCAAAATAACCTAATGTTAGTGCAATAGTGGTTTTAGTTATAATCCTCTAATTGATGTTTTCATGATAACAAAAACAAACAAATAAGGAACAATTATCCCCTAACTATATTTTCTAAGTATGCAAATTAAGTTAGAAGACAAAGATTTGTATTAATGACTATCTATTTTAAGATAGCATAAATTATGAGTAAGTTAGAGATAATAATCTAAGTGTTTCTAACACAAAGAATATTATCACCTAATAAATAAATAATTATGTTTACTAATAGAGAAAGTCATAATATAACAATAAGAAGTATTTCAATATGCGAGCTACAGTCCGAGTCAAAGCATTAGAAGCTAAAAGAAATACAAGTTATTGTTCTGGTAGCTATATCCTCTGGTGATTGAACCACGACAAAGGAACACCAAGATTTCGCCTCTATTCTATATTTCGAGTATGGTGCACGCGCTCTAACATGCACTCTTTATAATGCAAGCTTTAGTTGCCTCTAGTAATGCAAGCAACACTCTGGCTCAATTGCCTCTGATAATGCAAGTAATGTTTTGGCTTAGTTAACTCTAGAAATGCAAGATATGTTCTATTTTAGTTGCCTCTGATGAATTCAACTGTGCTCTGATCTGTCTGCCATTGATGACTACAATTTGCATCTATTCCTCTTCCTCTAAAGAAATTCAACGTTCCAAAGAAAGTCAATGCTCTGATGAAAAGTCAACACCCTGAGGAGAGTCAATGTTCTGATGAATGTCAATGACATGATGATAGCCATTGCTCCGAAGAACACAAAGCTTCGCATATCCTCTGATAATCACCTTGAATCTATTTTTTCTGATGGTCTATGAGACATGCTTTGAACATTGTATCGTTTGCTCCTTCTATTTTTCCATACAAGATACATTGAGTGATTTCACAGATTTGTTTCTGACATATTTTCAATGGGAAATCTCTCTCCAAAGATTTGGTACGAAAATTCATGATATACAGACTGATTTTCTGCAATCAGTACAAAGGCCAAAAACCTTAAAGACCTTCAATGCTAATATTCTCAACAGACACTTCTTCCCTGTATTTAAGAAGAAATCGTCCAGTCAATAAGGTGTGAGAGAGATAGAGAATAAAAAGGGCAATGTGTTAAGAAGAAATTCTGAAAAAGTCAAAAACACATCAAAAGTAAAGTACGAATGAAAAATCTTCTCAGTAGAGAGTTATTAGAATTGATGTAAATTCGTCAAAGTGTTTTCATTCACTTAACTGATATAAGAATCGATATGTAACATTCTCTCAATGAGAGTTGGAATCCTAGAAATATACTGTGTCAATTCAGTCACAAACTTAAATTGATGTAAATTAGCCCGTTAGTGGCAACAACTCTCTCACCCCTAAGAGGTACCTGAAAAGGTACAACAACACTCATTAACCTTAACAACAATTTGCCATAATGTTGAAGAAGGGTTCTGACGATGATAGGCTGGAGAGGCTAGAGAAAAATACTCAAAGCCTAAAAACGCATAGTAAAGAATACTTGGAAGCCTAAAGAGCAGAGTAAAGAATACTGGTAAGCTTGAAGAGGTAGACTAAAGAATACTTGTAAGCCTGAAGAGGAAGAGTAAAGAATAATTGTATGTTATTGTTGAAATAGTGGATTAAGTCATCAACTATATTGAGGCAAAATCTCTCTGTCAAGGGAGAACTAGATGTAGCAACTGTTATGTTGTGAACTAGTATAAAAATATGTGTTTTCCTCTCTCTCTTTATCTGTTTCCCTTATCTTAGTTCTTTATGATTCAACCTTATTCTTACTAAACCTAATTTATAAGGGTAAGTTGAATGTTTTGAAAAATAAAGTTTTTGTGCAAAGCAATCAAAGTATCTTTTAAAAATGGCATAACACAATTCAAACCCCCCATTTCTTATGTTTTCAACACCTTCACCTAAGACGATTGATACCCTATCGGCGATTGTCCAGGGAAGAGATGAACCCTTCTAAAATTACATTAAACGCTTCAACAAAGAAGTTGTGTTCATCAAAGAGGCAAACGACGACATGAAGTTGTACTTAACGAAGGAAGGCCTCATCGAGGGAAGCCATTTCATTGAAGAAATTGGGTTGAAGAAGCTTAGGACCCTGAACGGTTGGCCAGGTACACACCTACATCTAGAACAAAGAAGAAATCAATGCTCAAAAGATATGCAGGGGCTGTTAGAAAAAAATTGGTTTCAAGTATCAAGACCCTACTTGTTTTGATGATAACAAAATCGGTTTGTGGGAACAATTTAAGGCACTAATGTTTTTAATTAAGTGTGTAGTTCCAAGACCAAAAATACTATGCAAAATATTAGGATATATCCTTTGATGATTGGTAAAAAAGATTTCGTAAATTACGCATTCCAAAACTGGTGAAAAAACGTCTCTGATATACTGCCTATGATGGTTCAAGTAGTAAATTGCCACGACTGCCTCTGCCTCTAATTCAGTTCTGCTCAGAGTTGCCTCTAGAGATAAAGCAATCGTTTCATTTCCTATGCCTCTAATAAGCTGCCTCATGTGAAAGTCAACGATTGGGAAAAGTCAACGTCAAGAGTAAAATCAACATTTTGACAAAATTCAATGTTTGGGAAAAGTCAACACCTATGGTGAAAGTCAACGTTTGGAAAAAGTCAATCAGGGTCTGATTATCAACACTGCCTCTAACAATCTAGGTTTGATTATCTACTGCCTCTAATAATATGTTGCCTCTAATTGTTCTATGCCTCTGATTTAGTACATTTTGCTTGATCTGAACTTAATTCAAAATGCTTGAAGTAATTCTAAGTTTTCAGCTTGAGCTTAATGGTCATATATATCTTCAACGGAACAATTGATGAAAACAATGAAGATACACGTTGTCTTCTCCAATGAAGGACACAAGGCCATACCTTGAAAGACGAAGACAATGCTGTAAGGCTTCTATAAAGGCACACACATTCTGAGCTAAAAAAAAAAATTGCAACATTTTCAAAAGAGAAACAAGCAAAACACTAAGTTCGAATTTATTCAAATATATCTAAGTAGTGAGAGAAAAGCATTATCTTGTAAACATCCTCTAGTGAGAGAGATTTTTCAGCAAACACAAACTATTCTTTTGTAACCAAGCTCCGTAGTGGCTGATTGTTTTCCTCAACGACTTGATAGTACTAAGTTGAAAGTTGAGAAGACATTGTTAGAACTTGTAATTCATTCCGGTAGTGGCTTCCATTTCCTCAACAACTTGACAGTACTAAGTTGGAGGTGATAAGATTGAACACAGTCACTATGACTAACCAATGTTCAAGTGTAAAGTAATGATTCTAATGGATTAAATCCTTCAAAGAAAGGGGCCGGACGTAGCTACTGAGTTAGTAGTGAACCATGATAAATTATTGAGTCTTTTATCTTATCTTTTCAGTTTATTTACTTCAGTTTTAATCTTCAAAAAACAATTTTAAAAATAGTAAATACAATTCAAACCCCATTTTCTTGTATTTCTTGACCAACAGGGGCATGTCCAACAATGACATCAAGAACATAACTATTGACATCCCCCGACGATCTCCAATCGAACGCAAGCGAGAAGAAAAACTACAAAAATATTTGACAAACCAAGGGAGTCAGCCTGATCGATACCTTGCCTATACCCCTCTCAACGCATCAAGAAAACACATGTTGGATGAGTGCGCCAATGCACTATTCTGGACTGGACAAATCCCAATCTGACTTCTTAGGTTGCTTGAAAGAAACCCAATTATGTGGTGTCTTCATTCCAAAGAAAACCCAAAATAGAAAAAAAAAAAAAATAGGCCCACTGTCGAGTTTGCATCGACGTAACCACAAACCCATTGGAAAGCTTTCACGTAGGCAAGATAATTTGGATGAATTTGGGAATCACACAGGTTGAGGTACTGAAACACATCCTTCTCAGAGTAGTAAAAGGCAACCAGAATCTCATATATATGAATATAACCTTGTACACA
Source organism: Cicer yamashitae (assembly GCA_037974755.1). Classification (NCBI taxonomy): domain Eukaryota; kingdom Viridiplantae; phylum Streptophyta; class Magnoliopsida; order Fabales; family Fabaceae; genus Cicer; species Cicer yamashitae. Next base: position 25,854,646 of record JBBPBQ010020323.1, read on the forward strand.
GGAATAGAGATCATAGGGTACTCCGAGCATATATGTTTGTCATTAGCTAGAGCTAAAACTTCCCAATCACCAACATCGTTACACACTTCGGTGAACCTATTCTCCTCGGTAGTTGTAAAAATAGATACTACCCAAGGGGTTCACGGGCTACCCAGACATAACTCCCTTCAAGAGATGGGAGAATCAAGTCATGTAGAGATGACGCCTCATTTACCATGTCAACCTGAAAGGTAGAAGAGGAAGAGAATGAATTCGACATTCAAATTCTCATTTCAAAAGTTGTTCCCAAAGTGAAAGGTTCAAAAGGAGAGCCATTGTGCCAACAAAAAACTAGCATGACGGAGCAATAGGACCACACCGATCACCACCACATTAATAGCGTGAAAATACCTTAACCTATGGTTACCTCAAGCAAAAACATTGCGTTCCCTAAACCCAATCTACATCGGTGGTAGGAACCTCCGCCTCACCTAAAACCATTGCCCACAATGGTAGAAAAGTTCACCCACTATAATGGGACCACTGGCAACCACTATGTGCTGCCATGAAAATGCAAGTGGCCATGAAATTGAAGAAAATGCAAACTATGAAAAAACTCAGAAAAAACTAGAAAATGTAATAATAGAGAACCAAAAAAACAATTTATCGAGTATAAAGGTGGACCTTTACAGTCACGAACACACCAAAAACGAGAGACGAGTACCACCAACGAAGAAAGAAATCGAGAAAGTGATTCCTTTCACAAAAACCAGAGGGGGCGTGAAGGAGAAGAAAATGAGAGAAATGAGAATCCCTCCAAAATCTGAGGCAACTAATTATATACCTCAGATGATCCAACAATGTGAATTCAAAGGTCATAAATCAACGATGGTGATCAAACCTCGAAACAATGTGAAGCCATAATAAGTACTCAAGTACCTACTCCATAGGGTGATACATGTCAAAAGGAAACCCAAGGGACATCACACAACGTCATTTTGCCAACTCCTCAAGTCATCTCAACTAATAATTAAAACACCCATGATCAATCCTTCAAACGGACGAGTTCCTAGTGTCGAGCACGTTCCAACATGACAAAACAAATGAGACTCCCTTTAACCAATATGACTAAAAAGCTAAGAAGATACTCAAAGATATGTCATAAATGTATAGTAGTCGACCTATTTTGGCACAGTAACAAATGTCAAATTCGACTTACATAACCTAGACAACTTTACCCTGTCGATTATGAACATCGATTGAACACCTTCACGAAAGAGGTGTTCCTCCCTATCGGAGCACCTATGTAGACAACTTTTCAAGTCGTTGCCTTGCCTCCTCGACAAAGCCTAATTCAACTTCTTACCCAACCCAAAATAGTAACCCATCTAGCCGTTAGGACATCAAAACGACATTCCGTCGAATCCTCCCACAATAATGGCTATTCATTTTCCTTGTACCCCCTTTGCGTCAGGACTCACTTATATAAACAGTGCTCCATCACCTGAAAAGGTACACATTCTTTTCTACCCTACACCTCTTACTCCCCAAATTAATACTTACTTGAGCGTCAGAGTGTTTGCAGTTACCACCCCTTCGTCGGAAGCTAGACTTTTCACCTATCCAAAAGTTGACCTTTGTCTCAGATCTAGTTCGGATCAGGTTTCACTCTGGTCTCTTATTTTTTTCGTTCTATTTTAGTAATTTAAATTATAAACGTTAAAAATTTTGGTTTGTAAAATTTTTTCGTTCTACTTTTTGTCACTTAAATTCCAAACAAAAGACATTTTAGAATTTCCTATCAAATTTCCATTTGAATCTATCAAATTTTTTCTATGTTGACATTACATATTAGTGATTAAATGTTGGATACAAGAAGAAGAAAGAAACATTTAACAAACTCAAACAAAAAAAATTACAAAATTAACCAAAATGTCAAAGGTTTGTGTCTTAAAAACTAAATTAGAAGTTTTCAAAAGAACGGAATTAAATAGAAGATGAGAAATCAAAATGAAATTTCAAGAGTCAAAGTGTAATTTAGTTAATAAAATATGATTTTAATGACATATACTGATATTGTAAAATAGTTTTACAGAGTAAAACAATTTTACAGAGTTATCTAATGAGAAGTTTTAATTCTTCATGTCACTAATTTAAAATCATATAAATGTGGAGTGATATAATAAAATATAGGCAAATGACATCATTTAATCCTTTAAATTACACGAAAATATCCTATTAATCATTTGACTTTTTTTTGTATCAAGTTGGTCCTTTAAGTTTGTAAATGTTACAATGCTAAACTATTTTTAGTTATAACCTCATTTCAATCATTTTTAATTAGAGGTTTTAAAAACTGAACTATAAGTTTTGTTATCATATATATCATATTAAAGAACATAATATATTTTCATGTGATTTCATGATATAGATTAAGAGAATTTTGCGTTTAATTTCAAGAACCCTAAAATGCATCTCACTCGAATTCTCTCTTGCGTAATTATTTTTCTAAAAGTTGATTAAAGTTTATGTTTTTAAGATTATTGCAATCAAAACCCCTTAAGAATTACATGAGTTTAGTGAAAAAATTAGAAGAATTTTGGGTTTCAATTTTGATTATTTGAAATTAGGATCGTCAATGTAAATATTTACAAACATAAATGACAAACTTCACATAAAAAAAGAAAGAATAAAAGACAAACTTATTACAAGAAAAAGATAAAGAATTAATATGTTATTTTTATGTAACTTATAGACAGCGGAATATATTTTTCCTAAAATAAATAAACAAAATATAGATTTTGATTTTGATTGGATGTTAGTCAAAGTATGTTCTTTAAATTCCATAAAATATAGTGAATAAAGTAAATAGTTTAATTACTATGCACTGACAAGTGTAAAAAGTTTTACATCGTCAGCACATCACAATCATTCATAGTTGTGAATTTTGATGTAGTTACAATAAAAGTCAAATATTTCTAATTATTCGACAACTGAAATTGACTGACAATGAAAAAAAAAAATTCACTGTTCGGATATACAAATTAAATCCTAAAATAAATACGTATAAAATTTTATATTGTCATTTAATTATAATTCGCCATAACCTCAAATAATTATATAATTGCAGATTAAAAAATTATATTAATATAATTTAATAGATTCTATAATTTAAATTAAAAATTATTTATATAATATCATAAATAATAAATATATTTAAATATATATATATATATATATTTTTTTTTTTTTTTTGAAATTTTGGATGAGGAAGACATTTGTTGTTTGAGTGCCACGCGAATGTAATTGAGGAGGTGAGGTGGAAGAAAAACGGGTGGCCACGTCAGACTCAGAATCAAAATGGCAACAACATCGACACACTTCTTCTTCATTTATCTTCTCTGTTTCCTCATTTCATTTCCTCTTTCTTTCTTCAAACCGAAGCCATGTCGGATCGATTCTTTCCCAACCCAATGCCTGAATTCGTACCCGAAGCAACGCCGTCAACTCAACATGAACTACACGAAGCAATCACCGTTACAACCGGGGACTCACTCCACAAGCTCCTCGCCATGCCTCACGCTCCACTCTCCGAGCGTCTCAAACGCGCTGCCTTAGACCTCAAACAAACCGTACCTTACTTACTCATTTTCTCTTTCTCCTCCCACTCTTTTACACAAACTTCCAACTTTCTAAGTGATTAATTACGATCAATGAATATTCATTAATCATTTAAAAAATTGTTGGTAAATTTGGTGGATGAAGTAACAAAACTGATTCTCATATAACACACAAGGTGTTTGTGTTTTTGTGTCAGATAGTGATGGAAACGTGGGGCTTTACTGAGCAACGCGTTGGTGACTTCACTCTCTATTGTGGACTTCTTGGAACCGCTTTTCTCCTTTTCAAGTCTTACGATGTCACCCAAAATGCAAACGATCTAACACTTTGCTCCCAGATTATCAAGGCTTGTGATACTGCTTCTCTTTATTCTAGGTTCTCTTTCTCAATTTACTAGTACCCCTTTACCATGTTTTGTGTGATTCTATGTAAAGTTTCAGACTTTTAATTATTGGGTTGCAGGGAGGTGAGTTTTATTTGTGGGCGTGCTGGTGTTTGTGCCCTTGGGGCTGTGGCTGCTAAACATGTTGGTGATGATGAATCCTTGAGGTACTACTTGGCTCAGTTCCAAAAGGTATTACAATTTTTAACTATATGTTTTTTTGAATGACAAAGGTTAGTAATGTTAGTCTTATGCTGATGGTGGGGATGGGGATCAAACCTTTACCTCCTTATCACTCCACTCTTTATTTTCCCACTTTAACCACCAAGCCAACCTTATATGTCCTACAATTTAATTATATTAATTACATTATTTATTTTGTGGAGGTTATCTTTGTAGTGGTGTATGAGTTGAAATGTAGTGTCTCTTTGATTCTGCAGCGCCGAAAATTAATTTTGATAAAAAGTGACTTGAATGAATAGGTATTTTTGTTTCAATACATTCTTCGAATAAAAGTGATTTTTATCCATTCATGTTTTGATAGATTGGGTTAAAATTGCGTTTGATTGTGTATATCTGCCACTTTTAATAAATTTGAGATTTGATTTTTGGTCACAGCGAAAGCTAAAAATCTAAGCTCTTGGGTAGAATTGATTTTGGGTTTAGGACCGAAAGCCAAACATTACCAATTTGTAGCAGTGTTGTCAGTTGTGAATCGCAGAAAATAACGATTTGTGCTATAGGGTTGCAATAGCGGCTATTTGACAACACTTTGTACTGAATAGCGACTGCGGAGCAATAACATTTTGTTCAAATTATGTTATAGCGCTGTAGCAGTTTGACAACACTGATTTGTAGTCAAACTACGTTTGACCTACCCAAACGTGATTCAACCCAAACGTGATTCTGTGGGATGTCTGGTCGTGGAACCAAACATAGGCCAAGCATAGGCGTTGGGAAATGGAATGAATTTGAAATGATTACTGAAGGTGTATAAGTGGTAATCTAAATCCCAGGAGTACCAGATCATAACTGTAGTTTAACAATTAATCATTTCTATTTTTTGACTTAACAAACCGCATTACACTAAAATGCTTAACTAAGCCTTGTGGTTGTGGGGTGCAGATTAAGCTACCAAAGGATCTTCCTGACGAGTTGCTATACGGGAGAGTTGGTTTTCTATGGGCATGTTTGTTCTTAAACAAGCACCTTGGTCAAGGGACTGTTCCCTCTACTTCTACTGTGAGTTTGGTCTCCAACTCTTCGTGTTACTTTTTCCGTTTTTAAATTGTTACCAATAGAATTGGACAGAGTTGATAAATACCACCATTTTATGTTTCTGAATTTGTTTTCAGGCCCCAGTTGTGGATGAAATTATAAAAAATGGAAGGGCGTTGGGGAGAAAAGGAAAATGTCCTTTGATGTTTGAGTGGTACGGAGAGAAGTATTGGGGTGCTGCACATGGATTGGTTGGGATTATGCATGTTCTTATGGATATGGAGCTGAAGCCTGATCAGCTTGAGGATGTTAGGGATACTCTTAAATACATGATACTTGACCGCTTTCCTAGTGGAAACTATCCGGCTAGCGAAGAAGATAAGAAGAGGGATGAACTTGTGCATTGGTGTCATGGAGCTCCTGGAGTGGCTCTCACACTTGTCAAAGCATCTAAGGTCAAAACTTGTTTAGTAAACTCACTTGATAACATGTTTTTTCATAAAATCTAACGATAATTTGGCGAGTTGCAACATGTTTTGTGAAAGAATCACTTCATTGCATTTATTGTTTAAGTGGATTGAAGACTCATTACCTTTTCATAATTGATGATTTCTCGTGTTACCAGTAGTCTAGAAACTTTTTTTCTTCTTGTCATGCATATGATAGTATACTATTGGATTTTCAATCTCGTGCATTTCTAATATTGTGAATTGTCATACAAATAGCATGAAGGAACAGGGTTCTAAATCATGGTTGTGACGCGATACTTGATATTGCGCAAAATCACACTGATGTGGTCTCAATCACATATGCAAAAACAAAAAGTCTTGATGTTACTTCTCAAATTGTGTCAGTTGGTCTTATTTTAAAACCATGTAGGAATCATATTTCATTTTTCTTATATTATCATTTACATTTACCACTTGTAACTTAAGAAAAAACAATCCTCAGGTTTTTGGAGATGAAGAATTCTTGGATGCAGCTATGGAAGCAGCCGATGTGGTTTGGAGTCGCGGTTTGCTCAAGCGAGTTGGAATTTGCCATGGCATCAGTGGGAATGCATATGTCTTCCTGTCACTTTACCAACTCACTGGGAATGCGAAGTATCTATACAAAGCCAAAGCTTTTGCTTGCTTTTTGCTCGATAGAGCTCATAAGTTGATATCTCGAGGTGAAATGCACGGAGGCGATAGACCTTATTCACTGTTTGAAGGTGTGGGAGGTATGGCTTATCTCTTTTTGGACATGGTTGATCCTTCTCAGTCTAAATTTCCTGCTTATGAACTATGAGAATATGTGCAAGGTAATTTGGGGTAATGTTGACACAAAATGAAAGGCAAATACAATACTTTGACGTTTTGTTTAGTGACTCAATGTATTTAATACGGTATTGTATGTGTGTTCTATTTTATGTCAACTTTTGTGTTTTAATAACATTATTGTTATGTTTTAGGTTCTCAACAAAGAAACTGCAGTTTACTTTAAGAAAATATTTCTTGTTTTTATTTTCTAAAATGTGTATTTTATTTACTTTGATGGAAGACTCTTGAAGTAAACTTTTCTTATGGAAACAACATGAAATACTAGTTAATGAAGATACATTTTCGGAAATAATGAAATACATTTATTTTTGTTGTTTATAGAAAAGTAGACAATTTGTAAGGTCTAGTTCAACTGATCAATGTTGAAATTGTTAGACTGTACATCATGTCTCAGATTCGAATTCGAGACTTTACAATTATGTGTGAGTTTCTTTACCATTTTCATCTGCAAACAAGAAAAAAAATTCGAACTCGATACTTTACAATTATGTGTGAATTTCTTTACTATTTTTCATCTACAGATAAGAAAAGAAAAGTAGGTAATTGTTCACTTTAAATTTTTTTATCTATTTATTAATGGAGAAAATTAACACAAATTTTAAGAAATAAAATCGTTAAATTGTTTTCACAGAAAGTAAATAGCTCCTAAGTAATATAAGCTTTGTTAATTGGCATAAGACTCTAATAAACTTGCTGTATTGCAAGGGTAGGGAGGGCTTTGATTTTTACTGGGTAACGAACATTAATTTTTTTTTCGAATATTAATTTTTGAAATAAAAAGGTAAAAAGATAAATTGAATGTAAATTTATTTATATTTGGATGGATTAATATGTATTAATGTAGATGTATTAATATAAAGGTGATTTTATGAATTTATGTTTGAATATTTTAAATCAAAATTTGTTTTTGTGTGTAATTATTAAAAAGAGTTTTAACATGTATATAAAATTGCAAAAAGCTAGAGTTGATTCAGCCTCAACATGGAAACTACAAATAGTTGCTTCAACTTATGAATTGATTCAGGATCAAAATTGTTTCTCATTATAAAAATCAAATATCTTAAAAATCTGATAAAAACAAATCATTGCAAATTCAAGTTAGGGAGTTTTCAATGTGGAACCAAAAAAGATTAAAAAGTGTGAAAAGGTGAGGAAAAATACTACACATTAATAGTGAATGGTTGCAGTATAATTAGAAATTTATTTTATTCATTTTTACAAAGTTGAGTGACTATAGCTGCAAAAACAATAATAACTAAATATTGAAATTAGACTTTGACAATGGCACCATCTAATTTAGTTCAAAACAAAAAACAATACCAAATTAATCCTTAACAAATACATGAGATATACATTAGTCGCTCTGTTAAGTTTCACCCTCTCAAAACTATTTTTAAAATTTCAAAATCATCAACTAAGAAGATCTAAATTAATTTCTCATTAATTTGAGTCAAATTAGTCTTTGTTTAATTACATGATGTACTCTTCATTCCTCTTTCCTCCTATTTTATAAACCCTAACTCTTTCGGGTTTTTGAATAGGGAAAGCGGCCTTCAATAATAAGATTTTGATTGAAGAAGAAAACACAACCATTGAAGTTTAATTATTCTTTGAAGTTGCAAGTGTTAGTGTTATTTTTTTTTTTATTTCTAATATTTACAGAATGTACACATAAATTTTTGTGAAAAATGAACTAATTTTGGTCTTTTAAGATGGGTAAGAAATGGAATGAGAGTAACATACACGAGGGACTAATTTATATTGTTTTTGGAATGAGAAAATAAAGAAGAATGAGAGAGTAGAAATGATTAAGGAAAGTCTTATTTGATCCAAATTAGTGAGGGGGCAATTTAGGTCTTTTTAGTTGACAAAATTGAAATTTAAAAAATAAATTTGGGAGTGACATCTACACGTCATCAATTTATTTTTTATGTTGTGCAATAAAGTAATAGACATGTCCTTATTATAACTGGACACCTAAAGAACTAACCATTTAAATTTGGATTAAATTTAACAGATAAATTAACGTGTCTTCATTATCTAATTGTCAAGGCCTAATTTATATTTTGTTTTTTTATGGGGACTAAATTGGGTTGCCACCAAATTGTGAGTGTTGTGTTGGATTCAAATTGAAGTTTACTCTTAATTTTATAAAGAAACAGATGTTAAAATTATATATATATATATATATATATATATATATATATATATATATATATATATATATATAATTTTAGTTCTTCGTTACAAGATATACGAATTAAAAATACTTTAAGTTGTATCTGGTTTATTTATTTATTTATTTATTTGTGAAATATGATTTAGATATTAACTTTGAAGAGTGTTAGTATATTGATGTCATATGAAATTTAAGAGAAATTTATATGTTATAATTATTTTTATATAGTGTTATTTTTTATTTGTCATTAGACAACAATTGTTTTGTTTTTGTTTTTTTTTTTAATTTAGAATTTTCACATTATTTTGTGTTGTAATTTTATTCTTTTAATTTCTATATGTTTAGATTTTCAAACATTGAGAAACTAATTTGTGTATTCGGTCAACAATTATTTGAAAAAACAAAATAGAATTTTTTTAGTGAAGTCTCATTTATATCTCTCACGAAAATATAAAACCATGTTAATCCTAAGAAAAACTCGCAAGTTTTGGTCCTTTTAAAAAATAAATCGGACATATTAATTATTCCACCAAAAAATATCATAGACTTATTTTCTCCTCAAATATTATTTTTGTGGCAAGGTCTTTCGAGTTCTTCTTAAATATATATTTGGTTAAGAACATGATACGTGGAGGACAACTCTTTTTTTATATAGAAAAAAACAAGTTTCATTCGTATGCTAAAATGAGAATATATTTTAAATTTGAATTTAATAATTCAGATGGGTAAAAATACGTTAGCGATATAGAGTTTAGAAATCACTAAAAAATAATCAAATAAAAACCTTAATCTTAACAATTAAGTTAATATCTTCTGCATAGGACCAACAATTAAGAATAATGCAAGATCTACAACACTTTTTAATTTCATCTATCTTCGAAAAAAAAATATTTGTTAGTGTTATCTCATATTGACTATATGTGTTCTCTGATATAATCAATTCAACAACGTGTTGACAAGTCATATTTAAGGCTGAGAGGACATTAAATTTATTGATAGAATCCATAAACTCCTTATTAAAAATATGATATTGACAAAACAAATATTTTGTCTATATTAACACTGCATTAAGATGAGAAAATAAAAGTTTTACAAAAAATTATTTTTGAGAGGTGAGAGAGGTGGCGACTTTGGGTAGAAAATTGAAAAATTCTGCAATTAAGAAAATTAGAGCACTACTTTCTTTTCGCACAAGGTTGCTATGTTAGGTGCTTACAATTTCAAAGAGTACAAAGAACACTAAAAATTAATGAAAATTGTTTATTTTTTCATGTCATACTATTAAAGTGAGTAAACAACCACTTTCGACCCTAAAAGTGTTACACGTTGTCACATTAGTTGCTTAATTAAAGGAAAATATTTTAAACACCTTAATTTTGAAGTTTGTTAATCAAATTCATCCCTAATGTTAATTTTGGGGTTAACTTTTGTTAGTTTTTGTTGACGTGACACTGAAGGGACTTTAATATGTCACGTCAACGTGTGATGTGGCAAGATACTACTATTTGAATGTTGGGAGACTGAAATGAAATAAAATACATAATGAAAAGGAATAACATGTATTCTCCCCCAAATGATGAACTCTAAATCCTTCTTCCTTTTCTCAAATATCTATAATTTGAAATAAGAATCCATATGAACATGATAAGAGGTGGTGCTTCATTTTTTCAAGCAAGACAAGTACACGAATGTTGATTTCGACCATAGTTCTTATTCACAAGGTGATATGAGATTGAATAAACATGAAACATAATATGAAGATAAAAAATAATGGTGTTCAGAGGAAAAATAACAAAGAATCCATGAAGATCATTATATACTTGCCCACGTCATAAGGTATGATAGCTCAAAGTAATTTCAATCTTCTATTTGTGTATATCCTTGAATGTTAACATGAAACAAATTTTATCATTTGTTTTAGTGTGTAGGATGATATTGAAAATTGCAACTTCTTCATATGGGTGGATGAATGAGAGGACTATCTTGCTTCTGAGGCATTACGAAGAGAAGGAACAAAAGACTTTGAAAAATATTATGGAGATGATTATGCAAGGGATGAACAATTTAAGAAAGAGGTGAATGCAAAACTAGACAATTTGGTTCTTGATATAAAGTTAATGAAGTATTTTGTTTTTGCATCTTTTATGATTCAATTGGTGTATATGATAGTACTCAAGTAATTGAAGCAGTGGTTGTTGTTGCTGAAGTAGCAATGTCAAGTTACAAGGAAGGGAGTTTGAATTGTAATCTTGCCTATTTAAAATTTCCTGTTAAAAACTTTAAGAAAAACAACTCAAGAATGATCTTGGTTATGAAAACAGAAACGGAGAACGTTCTTGGTTTTAAAACAGAAAACGCAGAACGTTCTTGATTAGTAAAAATCACAGTTTTTAGTTTCTCTATTTAATTTAGACAATAATAATAACTGAATGTAAATAGAGATAAGGAAGAGATACCACACAAAGATATATCCTGGTTCACCCAATCGTGGGCTACGTCCAGTCCTCACAACTGTGAGATTTTCACTAAGTGTTCAAGGAACGGAGAACAATCTTTTGGTAACACAGTTAAAGATCAACCTTGATCTGTAACTACACTTCCTTTCCACCCAGAAAGGATTCAATCAAGTCACCTAACTAATCTGCTAGGATTTTCCAGTTAACTCTTTTAATCAACCTCAAACTATAAACAATCCTTATAGTTATGAGTTTACAATAATGATTTAAAGAATTGGTTGAAGCTGATTACGCTCAACTCTTGTTTGATAATAAAATTAGAATTAAGAACTCAGTAAAAATGATCTATAAGTATGAAACGATTTCAGCCTGATTTCTTTTGTGAATGAGATAGCTTCAAGAATGCAAGTGAATGTGATTTAATGAGAATACTTGGCACTTGAAGTTCTGAATGATGCTTGCGAATTTGCCTTCCTTTTATAGACGTTTTGAGCAATTAATTCTGGTCAGAAAGAGCTGTCGGTAGTGCTCTGTTTTCCTTCTGACAGAAGCAAGGAATCTGTTGACAAAATGTACCATTCATGTGACAGTTTTGAGCTTTGTGTTTTGGACTGTTTTGCTTAATTTCAAACATACTTCCTGTGCGCTATAATGACCCATTAAGCTTTGATAATACTTGATGATAATTGGGCTTCGATCTGGATACTTAATTCGATCCAAAACTGTTTGGAAAGGAGTGAATATTTTTCTGCAGAAATGAGAAGTCTTCTTCTGTAGAAACAGAGATTGTTCTACAAAAACAGAGAACGTTGATTATAGTTGGAGAAAGATGATTAATCTGGTCTGATAGTCTTCTGGACAATCTGAGGACTTATAATCAATCTTGAAGTTCAGTTTTGTTCAACTTTCTTGACAGTTCCAGACTGGAGAAAGTTGCAGTCCGTTTTTGAAAAGCCTAAATTCATGATGATTTATCTTAGTGATCCGAGGACCGTTTTGAGTAAAAATGATTCCTATTTGTTCCTTGTCATGTACTGATGAAATTGGTATAAAGGATTAAGGCAGAATCAAATTAAAAGTGTTGGAGAAAGATTGGTGAAGTGGTTGTGATAAACATTCTTGATTCTGCTGATCTTTCTCTGTTTTGTACAGTTTATGATCATGACTGTTTTATTTGTCTTTGATCTGATTTCTTTGCTTTGCTTGGTTCCTATCTTTAATAAAAACACTCAAGAGCACAGATTAAATTAACATAACATTTAGAATCATAATTAATATTCTTAATTAATCTTTGTTTATTATCATCAAAACTTAATTTGAGAGTTTGTCTTAACAATCTCCCCCGTTTTGATGATGACAAACATGTTAATTTAGATTTTAATTCTGATTCTAATTTTAATTTTGAAAAGGATAAAAGCTCCCCCTCTATTGATGCAATAGATGGTTTTAGTAATATAACTAATGCAATCAGTTAAAAAAGGATATTTCATTAATAATGCAATTACTGAATTACAAAAAGTAAGATCCTGAATTTCAACAGGTCATAAACAGAATAAAAACTAAACTTAATTCTCCCCCTTTGTCATACAAAAAGGAAGGAGAAAAAGATCCCTATTTGGCTAAAGAAGGAGAAGAGCCTTCGGACGATTGAGATTTGGACGGTACAGGAACAGGCTCAGGAGCAGGAACAGCCTGAAAAGGAGGAGGAGGAGGCACACCGAGCTTGGATGCAAGCGTATCCGTGAGCCAAGATTGTAGCTGAGTCTGTTGAGCCAAGAGAAGTTGCAGAGTTGCCATTATTTCGAAGCTGGTGGGTTCCTTTTGAGGATTCATGATTGGTGGAGGAATGGGAGCAATGCTGCTTAATGGAGCAGAGACAGCTGGGAGAGAGGCAGGTAGTGGCTGAGGATTGGATTGATTGGATGAAGTAGCGTTGTTGGAAGGTTCGGAAGAAGCCAAAAATTGACTAATTCCAAAAATGGATGACGTGGTGGTTTGTGGAGAAATGTATGCAGGTGACATGGCGGAGACATTTTGGTGATGAAGCAGTGTTGTCATGGGGTCAAGGGGAGAACGAAGAAGTTGGGAGACAGAGATGAAGTCCGTGGAGGAAATGGTGGATTGTTGGGGAAGAACGGAGAAAGTAGGATTGGTAGGAGGAGTGCTGGGAGAACGTTCTCTGTTTTGAGGGGAACGTTCTTGAGCATGATTAGGAGAACGTTCTGGGTTTTGAGGAGAACGTTCTGGACTTAGAGGAGAACGTTTTGGGTTTGTAGGAGAACGTTCTGGGTTTGGAGGAGAACGTTCTGGAGCATTATCAGGAGCTCGATTTGGTGAAGGAGAAGGTGATGAAGGATTTGTAACAGGAGCTTCTCGTCTGGTAGAACGTTTTCTTTTTAGTGTGGATGGAAACGAATGAATGAGTGGGGCAAATTATCTGGTTCTGGGTCGGTTAGGTGGTGGATATCTTGGCTGTGTTTTAGGTGTTGGAGAAGGCTGTCTGGTGACGGTGATTTTCATATGGGCCATGTTTTTGGTGGAAAATTTTGAGATTTTGATAAGGGATTTTTCATTGGACAGAGGGATATGAAAATGATTGAAGACTTTGGTAAGAATCATACCATAAGGGACAGTATTCTTCTTGTAGTCTTTGTTGGCAGCAACGATCATGTGATGAAGTATCAGATGAGGGAGGTTGATACGCTTGCAGTTGAGCAGATGATAGATGATGAGTGCGTCGTTTTATGAGACATACTCATGGCTTCCACAGTGAGGAAGAAGAGTATGTTGACTCATGTTGTTGAAAATTTTAGGGAGAGGACGAAGGAATGTTGAAAGGTACCTAGTAGAATTCTCTTGAAATAGTTCAGAGAGAACTGCAGTCTCTTTAAGATTAAGAGCCGCATACCAGGATTTTCCAAAAACAGCAGGACCTTCAGTGGGAAGATCCAAGATGGAGGCCAGAATGTCAGGAGTCAATCTGATCTCAATTCCCTTGATAGTGGAAACTAACAGAGATTGTTCAGGGAATGTTTTGGCCTGACAATAGAAGGCTCGAACAACATTTGGATAGTGGGGTTCAGAGATTTGCAAAAAGGCAGTCCAGCCTAGGGCATCAGTAAAATGTTGGACAACGTTGCCATCGACTATGAGTTTGTCGAAGATGAAAACTCTGCCAACACCAATGGGCCTCTGAGCCCATTTGTCCTTAAACAGTTTGGTGGCAGTGGGAGGAATCAGAAGAGTGGTATTAGGTTTGGCCTTTTTGGAAGGTGGAGATGGTGGCACAGGAGAGTCAGAGTCAGAGGAAGGTTCAGAGGAAGGAGAGGAAAGAGGTTGAGGTGAAAGAGGTCTTTTGGTGGTTTGTGAAGGAGAGGGAACATAAGACGGAGAACGTTCTTCAGAAGGTGAACGTTCTTGAGTTAGAGAGGGAGATTTTTGGTGATCAGGAGAACATTCTTGAATGGGAGAATATGCTTGAGTAGGGGAGGATGTGTTTTGAGTATGGGAAGGAGAAGTGGCGGGAGAACGTTCTGGGATAGGAGAACGTTCTTGAGTGGAAGAAGGAGAATGGTGAGGGATAGGAGAACGTTCTTGAAGTGGAGAACGTTCTGGAGTAGGTGTAAGGCTTTTTGGAGTAGTTGGAGTGGAAGGGATGGGAGAACATTCTAGAATTTGGGTGGGAGAAAGTGTTGGGGTTTGGGAACGTTCTGAAGATGAGGAAGGAGAAATACAGAACTTGTGCTTAGGTACAGTTGTTTTGAATCTTTGGTGAATGGGTAAGTTTGTTCTTGCCAGAAATTTGGAGGTTGGCATGGTGGTTTTTGTTTTTAGGGCACGAGTTTTAGGTTGAGTGGATGTGGGAGAGGAGAAAAAATCAGTCATTGGTCTCCGTTTCTAGTTTGGAGGAGTGGATTGAGAGCCTTCAGCTGAAAAAGGTGATTTGGATGGGGTTGGTATTGAGGTTTTGGATTGAGGAGTCTGAGACGAAAAATAGGATTTTGGTGGGGTGACAGGTTTTGTTGAAGGAGGAGGAATATCAGATGATTCATCCGACTCAGTGTTTGAGATGATGAGATAGGCAGGTTTAGTGATTGGGGTCCTTGAAGTCCCAATTCCTGCCAAGATTCTCATTGAGCGTCTTTTAGGTGCTGGAGGATTGACAAATTTTTGTGGTGGTGGTACGGGTTTAGAGAAGGATGTTCGCAAGTGAGGAGGAACTTGAGCAACATTTGGAGATGGATAGGAATAAAAAGGAGGAAGAACAGAAGATACAGGTTTGGGAATGGAGGTGTTAGGGTTGGACTCAGGGGACGAAGAAAGATAGTCAGAAAAAGAAGAGTCTGATGAGTGTTTTGGAGGGGTTGGCCTGGGTGGAGGTGAAGGTGAACGATCGGAGACTGGTGAGAAGGATGATGATGGTGATGGAGTATTAGTGCTTGCATTTTTGCGAGCATATTGTTTTGTTCGAGCCATTTGTTGACAGTTTAAGAAAAATGGAAGATGAATTTGGAGGAAGACAAAGGTTTTGAGAAGATAGAAACTGTTTCAGAAAAAGAAATGAGCAGTTGTGATAACTGCAACATGTTTTTGCAGTTTTTTCAAGAAAGAGAATAATGATGATTAAACCTAAGGAAGTGACAAGTGTTGGGGAAAGGAACAGATTTGACGGCTTGGCCGTGACCTTTGAAAGCCTTGATGCACGCGCAATTAATGCTAGGACATGCCTTACCTGCGCATGAGGAAGATGACGGTTGGGAAGAAGATTTGAAAAAATGGAGAAAGATGTCTGAAAAACGGAGATTGATAAACGTTCTCCGTTTTCTGCAGAAGCAGTTTTAACTTGAATTTTCAGGATTTTTCATAATTTTCAGTTTTTCTTTAATTAAATTAAAACTTTCTTCAACCAAGGGCTTTGTAAAAATATCAGCAAGCTGATTTTGAGTATCAACAAAGATTAATTCAATATCCTTTTTATTAACATGATCGCGAATAAAATGATGTTTTATTTCAATATGTTTTGAACGAGAATGCTGAATTGGATTTTTTGATAAATTGATTGCACTAGTATTATCACCGTAAATTGGAATACTTGAGTAACTTACAGAGAAGTCTTCAAGTTGATTTTTTATCCAAAGAACTTGTGAGCAACAATTTGCGGCTGATACGTATTCAACTTCGGTGGTTGATAAGGCTATAGTATTTTGTTTTCTGCAAGACCAGCTTATCAAAGCATCACCCAGAAATTGACATGCTCCACTGGTGCTTTTTCTTTCAGTTTTATCTCCAGCATAATCAGTGTCACAATATGCTACAAGATCAAAATGAGAACCTTTTCTATACCAAAGGCCAAGATCAGTAGTTCCAACAAGATATCTAAAGATTCGTTTTACAGCAGTTAAATGAGATTCTTTTGGCGCAGATTGAAATCTAGCACATAGTCCTACTGCAAATACAATATCTGGCCGACTAGCAGTTAGATATAGCAAGGAGCCAATCATTCCTCTATATTCTTTTTCAGAAACAGATTTTTCATGTTCATCTTTGTCTAATGAAGAGGATGGATGCATAGGAGTAGACATGATTTTAGCTTCATTCATTTTGTACTTGGTTAACAAATCTTTAATGTATTTTTCTTGACAAATAAAAATACCATTTTCATGTTGTTTAATTTGTAAGCCAAGAAAATATCTTAATTCTCCCATCATGCTCATTTCAAATTCACTTTGCATGAGTTTTGAGAAACCATCGCACATTTTTTCATTAGTTGATCCAAAGATAATATCGTCAACATACACTTGTACAATGAGTAAATCATTTTTATCAATTTTCTTAAAAAGTGTAGTGTCGATTTTTCCTCTGGAAAAACCATTATTGATTAAGAAGGAACTTAACCTATCATACCAAGCTCTTGGTGCTTGTTTTAAGCCATACAGAGCTTTTGTAAGTTTGAAAACGTGATTTGGTTTTGTTTGATCTTCAAAACCGGGAGGTTGTTTCACATAAACTTGTTCATTTAAAAAACCGTTTAAAAATGCACTTTTAACATCCATTTGAAATAATTTAACAAGTTTGTGAGATGCATATGCAAGAAGTATACGAATAGCTTCTAACCTTGCAACAGGAGCAAAAGTTTCATCGTAGTCTATACCTTCTTGTTGGTTGTAACCTTGAGCAACCAATCTTGCTTTGTTTCTTACAACCTTACCTTCTTCATCTAATTTGTTTCTGAAAACCCAGCGTGTACCAATGATTGTTTGATCTTGAGGATTCGGTACCAAGGTCCAAACTTCATTCTTGTCGAACTGCTGCAGTTCTTCCTTCATGGCTTCAATCCAAGATTGATAATTATGGCTTCTTTAATTGATTTTGGTTCAACTTGAGAAATCATTGCCATGTTGTTCTCATCATTCTTGAATGACTTTCTGGTTCGAATTCCATCTGCTGTATCCCCAATGATTTGAGTTTGAGGATGATCTCCTATCGTTCTCCAGCTTTTAGGTGGAGAATGATACGGAGATTGTTTATCAATCTCCATTTCCTGCACATCAGTTCTTTGCTGTGTGTCTGGCAATTCTTCATCCTCATTTGTCTTTTCAAGTACTAAGTCATCAAACTCATCAAATAAAATATGCATACTGATTTCAACAACTTTAGTTATTAGATTAAACACTCTATAACCTTTGGAGTCGGTTGAATAACCCAGAAAGATAGCTTAGTCTGATTTTGAATCAAATTTTCCAAGAACATCTTTGTTGTTTAGAATATAACAGTAACACCCAAAAATATGGAAGTATGAAATGTTTGGTTTTCTGTTTTTTCAGATTTCATATGGAGTTTTGTTTATGATTTTTCTAATGGACACACGATTTAAAATATAGCATGATGTATTGACGGCTTCAGCCCAAAAATATTTTTCAACATTAGATTCTTCCAAGATTGTTCTTGCCATTTCTTGTAAGGTTCTATTTTTTCTTTCAACAACTCCATTTTGTTGAGGAGTTCTTGCGCAAGACAAATTGTGAGAAATGCCAAGTTCTTCAAGAAAGTTTTTGAAAGGGGCATTTATGAATTCTCCTCCATGATCACTTCTTATAGAAATAATGCTGGATTCTTTTTCATTTTGTACCTTTTTACAAAAGATTTTAAAAGCTTCAAAAGCATCATCCTTTTGTTTTAAAAATAGTACCCAAGTGTATCGAGAGTAATCATCAACACTAACAAAACCATATTTCATTCCTCCTAAACTGGTTGTTTTGACAGGACCAAATAAGTCTATGTGAAGTAATTCAAGAATTCTGTTTGTGGAAATAAATTCTTTTGAGTGAAAGCTGCTTTTAACTTGCTTTCCCTTGACACAAGCTTCACATATTTTGTCTTTTTCAAAATTCAGTTTTGGTAATCCTCTGACAAGTTCTAATTTTGAAATTTTGGAAATGGTTTTCATGCTGACATGCCCTACCCTTTTATGCCAGATCCATTTATCTTTATCAATAGATATGACGCAGGATTCATCAGGCAATTCTTTAAGATATAATACATAAAGGTTTTTCTTTCTGGTTCCAGAAAACAGTTTTTCACCAGATTTTGTTTTTATGATTTCACATAGGTTGGGTTTGAAAATAACTTCACATCCATTGTCACAAAGTTGACTTATGCTTAAGAGATTATGTTTCAGACCTTCAACATATTGAACATCAGTTATTTGAGCAGAGTTTTTCTTACCAATTGTCCCTTTACCTTTGATTCGAGCTTGATTGTCATTTCCAAAAGTGACAGATCCTCCGTCTTTCTTGACAAAGGACATGAAGCAATTTTTATCACCTGTCATATGTCTTGAACAGCCACTGTCCAAGAACCATGGCTTTTTCTTGATACCTTGAGAGCCAACCTGCAGTTTTGGTTTCATTAACTTTTGGTACCCATTCTGTCTTGGGTCCTTGTGGATTAGTTCTAAATTTTGATTTTCTGTTAATATGACATGTAGATTCAGACTGTCCAATCTTAGAACATGAAGAACATTTGATTATTTGTTTTTGAAAAGATTTTTTTAACTTGTTTTGACAGATTTTCAGAACTTTCTCCGTTTTCTGTTTTAGCTGGAGAACGTTCTTGTCTTTTTTGAGAAAAACCTGTTCTTGTTCCAGATTGTTCTTTTCTCTGTTTGTTCTTGATTTTCTCATTTCTTTTCTTAAAATAACATGCAAATTCAAGATGTCCAATTTTGCTGCAATATGAACATTTGATCTTGCATTTATTCTCTCCCTTTTTTGGAATAAAAAAGTTTTCATACATTTTGGTTTTCTGAGTTTGATTAAAACCAAGACCAGCTTTATCAAATATTCCAACTTGAGATCCCATAATATTTTGAAAGGTTCCAGTGGCTTTAATAAAGTTTAACATATCATTTTTAACAAGTTGAACTTCAGCTTTAAGGAGAACGTTCTCCTTTTGAAGTGCAGAGTGTTCTTGATTTTCTTGATTTTCAGTATAAGACCTTTTCAGATTCTAAATTATTTCCTTTAGCTTATCATTCAGAACCTGAGTTTTTTCTTTCTCTTCCTTTTCTTTATAAAATTTATCTTTTAAAGAACTACACTTTTAAATGAGTAAGTTTGAATCATTTAATAAGTTGTCAAATTCTTTTTCCATTTGTTCACATAAAATGCAGGATTCAGAATTTGTTACCTCATTTTCTTCAGTGTTTGCCATTAAGCATATGTTAGCTTCTTCATCTTCTTCTTCATCAGATTCATCTGAGTTATCCCATGTGGCCATCATTGATTTCTTTTTTAAAGGAAATCAGTTTGGTGTTCTTTTGTTCAGAGGACATTCAGATTTGTAATGTCCCAGCTTATTACATCCAAAACATGTAATTTGGCTTTTGTCTAGTTCTGTTTTAGGATTTTCTTTTCTGTTTGGGAATCCCTTCTTGATTTGGTCTCTCCTTCTCATCATTCTTTGAATTCTTCTAGTGAGAAGAGCAATTTCTTCATCAGCATCTTCTTGACCTTTTTCTTCTGGTTCTTCTTCTGTTTGGTCAGGCATGCTTTCTTGAGATGCTTTTAAGGCTATTGCTTTTCCTTTCTTGATAGGTTTATCTTCTTGCAGTAATACCTCATGTGCTTTTAAGGTTCCAATTAGCTCTTCTAGTGCTAGTACTTCAAGATTCTTGGCTTGGCTTATAGCTGTTACCATTGGTCTCCATATGATCTTTCTTACTCTCTCTTGTACTGAGTAAGCCTTTCCCAAGGATCGCATTTCATTTACTATAGTTGTGAACCTTGAATACATTTCATCAATGGTTTCTCCTTCATTCATTTCGAACAGATCAAATTTTCTTATGCCGATGTCTATTCTTGTTTCTTTGACATGGTTTGTTCCTTCATGATGAATTTGCAATGTATCCCAGATTTCTTTAGCCGTTGTGCATTCATCGACTCTTTCACTTTCTTCCCTGCTCAAAGCACACGATAAGAATAATTGAGCTTTAGAGTTTAAGAGTACCTTAGTTTTGTCTTCAGATGTCCAGTCGATTTCTTCCTTTTTGGCAGAGTTTGAATCATTTTGATCAGCTTTTGGAATGAAATCTCCATCTGTAATGATACGCCACATTCCTGTGTCTTGAGACTTTAGAAACAACTGCATCTTGTTTTTCCAAAAGTAGTAATCAGTTCCATCAAAATATGGTGGCCTGTTTGAGGATCCTCCTTCAACAATGTATTTTGCTTTTGACATTTTTTCTTCTAGATCTTTTTCTCTAGCACTTGGTTAAAGTGTTTTTTTTTTAGAGACCTTGCTCTGATGCCAATTGAAGTAGCAATGTCAAGTTACAAGGAAGGGGGTTTGAATTGTAATCTTGCCTATTTAAAATTTCCTGTTAAAAACTTTAAGAAAAACAACTCAAGAATGATCTTGGTTATGAAAACAGAAACGGAGAACGTTCTTGGTTTTAAAACAGAAAACGCAGAACGTTCTTGATTAGTAAAAATCACAGTTTTTAGTTTCTCTATTTAATTTAGACAATAATAATAACTGAATGTAAATAGAGATAAGGAAGAGATACCACACAAAGATATATCCTGGTTCACCCAATCGTGGGCTACGTCCAGTCCTCACAACTGTGAGATTTTCACTAAGTGTTCAAGGAACGGAGAACAATCTTTTGGTAACACAGTTAAAGATCAACCTTGATCTGTAACTACACTTCCTTTCCACCCAGAAAGGATTCAATCAAGTCACCTAACTAATATGCTAGGATTTTACAGTTAACTCTTTTAATCAACCTCAAACTATAAACAATCCTTATAGTTATGAGTTTACAATAATGATTTAAAGAATTGGTTGAAACTAATTATGCTCAACTCTTGTTTGAGAATAAAATCAGAATTAAGAACTCAGTAAAAATGATCTATAAGTATGAAACGATTTCAGCCTGATTTCTTTTGTGAATGAGATAGCTTCAAGAATGCAAGTGAATGTGATTTAATGAGAATACTTGGCACTTGAAGTTCTGAATGATGCTTGTGAATTTTCCTTCCTTTTATAGACGTTTTGAGCAATTAATTCTAGTCAGAAAGAGCTGTTGGTAGTGCTCTGTTTTCCTTCTGACAGAAGCAAGGAATCTGTTGACAAAATGCACCATTCATGTGACAATTTTGGGCTGTTTTGCTTAATTTCAAACATACTTCCTGCGCGCTATAATGACCCATTAAGCTTTGATAATACTTGATGATAATTGGGCTTCGATCTGGATACTTAATTCGATCCAAAACTGTTTGGAAAGGAGTGAATATTTTTCTGTAGAAATGAGAAGTCTTCTTCTGCAGAAACAGAGATTGTTCTACAAAAACGGAGAACGTTGATTATAGTTGGAGAAAGATGATTAATCTGGTCTGATAGTCTTCTGGACAATCTGAGGACTTATAATCAATCTTGAAGTTCAGTTTTGTTCAACTTTCTTGACAGTTCCAGACTGGAGAAAGTTGCAGTCCGTTTTTGAAAAGCCTAAATTCATGATGATTTATCTTAGTGATCCAAGGACCATTTTGAATAAAAATGATTCCTATTTGTTCCTTGTCATGTACTGATGAAATTGGTATAAAGGATTAAGGAAGAATCAAATTAAAAGTGTTGGAGAAAGATTGGTGAAGTGGCTGTAATAAACATTCTTGATTCTACTGATCTTTCTCTGTTTTGTACAGTTTATGATCATGACTGTTTTATTTGTCTTTGATCTGATTTCTTTGCTTTGCTTGGTTCCTATCTTTAATAAAAACACTCAAGAGCACAGATTAAATTAACATAACATTTAGAATCATAATTAATATTCTTAATTAATCTTTGTTTATTTTCATCAAAACTTAATTTGAGAGTTTGTCTTAACAGTTGCGTAATTTGTTGATTTTAAAATTAGTTGTGTTTTCATTGAACATTCATGAACCATAATATGATCTAGAAGGTTTTGATTCAATATTGACTAGAGTGGGAGTGAGAGTGTGTTTGTTTTAAAGTGAAAAATGATTGTACGAAAGATATTACAAGTAATCATCTAACTACCCTTTCAACTTCTCCCTTTCATTTTGATTTTTTGTGACACTCATAATCAATAAGTATGTGCCATGTGTCCACCCTATGTGACTTGAGTTGGAACACATTAACAAAATCTAATGAGAGTTAATCCAGAGTTAATGTTAGGGATTATATTAGGGATGAATTTGACTAATAGAATTTAAAATCTGAGTGTTTAAAATATTTTCCTAATTAAGAGACTACAATTAGGGGTGAGAATAGATCAGACAGTTTGATAGGGGCCTACAGCCTAGCTTACATCAGGTTTAGGCCAAACCAAACTTTTCTTTTAAAGAGACAAGATCAAGCCTTATAAAAAAGTCTATTTAGTTAAAAAGGTCCTTTAAGGCCTATCAAACTCGCCTATTTAAATAAATAATATTTTTTATTACCACTATAATTATTATATTAAATTTTGATCTTTTTGTTAGATATTAAACTTTTAGTAATTTACGCATATTAACCTTCTTTAGTTTTTGACATAATTAAATGTATTATTATAAAATAAAATTGAAATAGAATGTGTATAAAGTCATATTCTTCAAAATGTCATGTTAAATATCACAATAGAATTTAATTTCATTAACAAATTAACTCGTTAATTTATTTAAAGATATGTTTGATTACTTATTCAAATATGTTAAAACTTTCATAAAAAAAATAAAATATGCTTTTAAGTAGGTTAACATATCATACCAGACTTTTATCAAGATTATGCTCAGGCCTAAAAAGAAATCTACGACATATCACATATTAGGCTTAGGCCTTGAATTTTTTTAAAGACCAGACTCAAGCGGTGTAAAGTCTAACTCGGCCCGACCTATTTTCACCCAACCACTATGATAGCGAGTTACTCTTTCAAGGAAAAAAAAGTGATTGTTTTCTCCTATTAATGTTGAGTGATTTGACAAAATACATAATTATTATGAAATATTTGTGTGAAATTGTTGTACAAATAATTTAAATATATAAATTAATTAATATATTTTTCTCTAATTTAAATATGTTCAAATAATTAATTTTGTGGGAAAATCGATAGAAAAACTAATTTGTAGCATTCTAAATTTGTAAAAAATTAAAAGTTTGTCAAAATGAAAAATAGAGTATAATAGAATGGAACATAACCTAATAGAGCGGAATATAATGCAACAATGAATTCATTCCATTGTTTAAATATTTTATAACGAAATGAAACAAATTTATTATTTCATTATTTAAAAAGTGAACGGAACAAAATAAATTATAATTTTTTTATTTTATTTTTACCCTTTTTTATAAACCACTAATATGCATCTATAAGTCCTACCTCAAATAATAAAATGTAATTATGATAAAATTTATCATTTTTAACATGCAGTATTAAAACATTATTCTCCTCTATTTCTCCATTTCCACTAATTAATACCAAATATATTATGGTAAAAAAGCCAACAGATATAGCACTCTCCAAAATTGAGTAAAATAAAGTGTAACTAAACTTTAGTTCACCTCTAATCTAAAGAAGTGATTTTGCTTGAGGTGAATGTAAGCGGTGAGCTAACTTAAAAATAAAAAAATATAAAAAAGCTTGAGAAAGGCCTGAACAGTGTTGTGAAGACTTGGAAGAAAGAAAATGGCAGAAGCAGCAAACATCAGAGAAGCAAGAAGAAGAAAAAGAATCCTCCAACAAGGTTCCGATCGTCTTGCTTTCATCAAAGGCCAAATCCAATCCCTCCCTCCTTCCGGTATTTCAGTTTTCTTTTCTTATTATTCTTTCTTCAATCATCCAATTCCAAAACCTAAAATTCAATTTCAAAACAAAATATCTCAATTTCAATTTCTATCGCTTTTGTTCAGATTTGCTTCACGGCAAGGAAGAAGCGGGACACTCGAATCCCGTTTTGCAAAATCACGTTCCTTCCGAAAGAACCATAACCCAAGCACCTCCTTTGCATGAAAAACAGCACACTCAAAATGAAATTTCAACTGTTCCAACTTCTGAAATTCAACCTGAACCTGAAACTCTACAATTGCAATCACAATCACAATCACAACCACAACCAGATTTATCTAATGAAATTTTCCAGCAACAACCACAAACTGAGGAACCTAGAAGTTTCAATTTCATAATCCCAAGCGACGTGACCAATGCGATTGATGCCTCGAGTATTACCCGTCTTTGTTGCTCCATTTTCATGGCTCTATTAGTTGTTGCATCATATCTAGGATTCTCTTTGATTAAGAGTGTGATAAGTTTTAAGCCACTTTACGTAGTTCTGCTCACGAATTTAACGATTGTTGTTTCGAGACTTATTTCTGGGAAACAAAGAGGATTTGATGATAGGTTGAGGAGAAGACAGAACAGCAATGATTCTTCTGATCAATGGGGTGGACAACTTGCTAAAACATTGGAAATTGGTATGGTGGTGAAGAGTGTTGTTGATGCTATTTTCATGGATTGTGCTGTCTATGCTATTGTTCTCATATGCAGCCTTTCGCTTGTGCGGTCGTGACCAAAGGGTTTCTTTTACTTGGTTTGAATTTTGAATCCTTTTACTTTTGTTAATTAAATTTGGTGTTTTTGTGAATTGTCCCTTAATATGGATAATTAAATATTAGTACACGGATTTTCTTTCCATTTTGTGTTAATCTGATTGTTTCTTGCTCTATATTGAAGGCATCATGTATCATTTCATTATGCCAACGAAACTGCAATCTGGGAAAGAAATAAGTGGTTAGCCTAGAATGCATTAGATTGGAGTTAAGGAATGGTTGTTCATTTTAGGCATTCATTGTATGGGCAATTTTGTTCATAAAATTAATGAAACTTCTAAATTATTCATCAAAATAAAAATCATGGACCACATATTAGTTTTTTTAGTTCATTCCTCCAAAGTTGTTTAATAGAGAGATTAATGTCATCGAGGATTTTTCAATTTCAGATATCATTTTGAAATTTAGTTGATTTTAGGGACTAGATTGTTTGAGCCCTTAAATTTCAGAGACTATATTGACAATTAATTCATTTTTTTCTTTATTATATCAACTAATCTGTTTTGTATAGAAGTACTTGCCATCAAACTGAGATCAAGGTTTTGGACTTCATTTGATATGAACCCCCTTTATCAGCTGCAAGTTTTAGAGCTTTATATTAATGTTTGGCATGCTTTGCAGCCTTGAAATCACACCAACCTTAATTAAAAGTGCAATTAGCCTGCAAGAGTACAAATTAGATACTTTGTCAAGAAACTCTGATGATCGGATTCACTTTCTGTGATTTCTTCATGCATAAGAGGATAAAGATTATGGAAAATGCTAATGGTCACGAACAGTACACTCACGAGAAAATCATGATAGAGAGAGAGCATGCAACTGTTGCTGAATCTTGATGTATATGATCTCCATGTATTGTGTCAAATGCCAAATCTATCGGTTCAGGTTCATTCGTGATGTATTCGTGCTATTTGTCTTCGCTCAAAGATTATCTATACCTGATGAGGGATGTGGGAGAGGTGTAGGGAAGAGAAAGAGGGTGGGAAATTTAATGGGAAAAAGAGAGATAATAAGAAAAAAAGAGGTGTGAAGGTTATAGGGTTCGTTTAGTTTGGACTTCAAACTTTATTCCTTTGGGCTCCAAAGGACAGTTTCTCTAGTGTCAACATAAATTTAGAGCTTTTCAAAATTAAACCTAACATAGCATAACATTTGGATCACTTGAACTACTATCTCATTATGACTCCTGTATGTATAATTATTAGTCTAAAAATAAATGCTAGTTTTGAATAATCCCATTTTTTTTTCTGATTTGAAAGAGGGAAAGTTTGAGTCTGTTTACCTATAAGGAACTTGCAGTGAATATCTGAGTCTAAATTTTTGAAATACTGATGCATAGGTTGCAAGGTGTTGATTGGAGAACCATGGTGATGAGGGATTTGATATGACATATGAGCAATTCCATGCTTTCCTGATCATCAGCTGCTCCTGGCACCACACTGATTTATGACAGTAAAGTGGCCAAAATCTGCTTCTGCATTCCCAGGATCTTGAAATGGGTTAATAATTACTATCAAGTATCAACACATTGGAAGGAATATAAAAATTATGATGCCATATGGATATTGTAAGTGCTACCTGGTAATGTAGAGGTCCTTGTGGGGGTGGTTCTGGATAGCAGAGTCACCCGGAACTGGAAGTGCGTACGCAGTTTGTCGGTGCCTTCACCTGAACCAGAGCCAGAGGCTCTTTCCTCTACATCGTCTCTCACTCCCTTTCCCGCCGCTTAGAATTAGTTAAAGCTGATTTTCAATAAGGCAAAGTATAGGAGAAGACAAACCATCCTCTTCTGTCTGTGTTTTCTTACTATATACTATTTTGCTGTTTATTTGAGATAAATGTTCTACTTTGCTATTTGTCCATCTTACATAGAAGGAGTTTTACACAGAGTATTGAGTAAAGACTAAAGATTGCGAGATAAGAAATCACATTCACATATTTGCTATATAATTAATTTGTAGGCTATTGAAATGAACATGGTCAACGCAATTCGTTTTGAACTATGCACACCGCAAACGCTATGTTCTTATGTAGTTCGTGATTTGTGTTAGAAATGAGTTAAACACAATAATTTATATTTTGAATCTTTTAATACACTCACTTAATAATTTATATTTTGAATCTTTTAATACACTCACTTAAAAATGAGTTTGAACAATAAATTTAAAACTAAAACTTAATTTCATAGGCAAAATTTCATACTTCAACTTCAAGTTATAATAGTTAGAATAAATTATGAAGATAAAGTTATCAAATAAAAAATATGTAAATATGTCAAAGTCAATTATCAACTTCATGAATAAATTTTTTTTAGGTTTTTTTGTAAGTTCTCTACATCAGTGGTAATCTTATTTGAGGTGCGAACACTAAACATGAATACTTTTTATAGCAAATATTCAAATATGGGTTCACTATGTTGTGGTAGTCTAGTCTCTTGAATTGGTTTATTTGAATTTATTAATTAGTATAAACACTTTGAGAGAGTTGATGAAAATAACTTATGACATGTGAATAATTTTTTTTCAACTTATTTTTATAAATTTTACAGGATTGTTTAATAAACAATTCAGGTTATATAAAAATAACATTATTTTATAATTTGTTATATAAATAGCTTAGAAATAAACATTTATATAATTTTATTTTTAATTTTTTATATAAATAGCTTAGAAATAAACATTTATATAATTTTCTAAAAAATAAAGTATTTATGTAATATTCGCTTTTGTTCATTAAGACAAGGCCATCTTCATAAACCATTTAATTAAGTACAATACTCATGATTTCTAATGTTGGGAAGATTATTTTATCGTCGGTCTACATAATCTTGTACCATTTGTTCACCCACAACTTTTACAGTTTTCAAACTTTATGGGTTGTGATTAATGGACACTCTATTAATTGAAGGGACCAATCTCTTCTTTTAATGGTGCTAACATCTCCAAAATTTTTGTGAAGTTCATTTGCCACCATCTTGAAAACCCTAAAATCTTGGCACTTGAGTATCAACACATCCTATCAATATTCATGGAAATGTTGACAAACAATTAAAATAAAGTGTACTTTTTAGGAGTTTGCACCAATGCCAAACCAGTTTCTACTGAGGTCAATCTCCAATTTTACAGAAATATATTCAAACTTTGGATATGTTTTGACTGAATATTTTTTACTGTAACTTGAAAACTGAATTTACAAGAAAGCTCAACTATTTATTGTTTGCTAAAATTATTTTTTGGGTGAATCAATAATATTTCCATCGAAATATTATGTGAACTAAAAATCTATTTAAGGAACTGACATCTCACAAAAGATGTTGAAAATTATGTGAATTAAGAATAGCAAGAGTTTATTATCGATCATATTATGACACGAAGCATATATGCTTCTAAATATAAAAAAGATGACAATTTAGATACTAAAATTTAAAAGAATATAATCTATTAAAGAATTTTATTATGAATTACATCCCTCATGGAGTACATTGCAATGACTAATGGATGGTACTACAAGTTGTTTTCATCTCCACCAAAAATCTCCATCTGATATACAATCCTATAATTGACTTAAATGAAACTAAAAGAAATATAAAAATTGTACAACTAGTAAAAGTTTGAGTATACAATAAGAATGCAGTTTGCTTTCATTTTTCTCATGTCCAATATCAGATATCAAATTCTCGGGTCGCACAAGATCGTATCCGTGTGAGCGAAATCCTTCTAGAATCACATGTGTAGGATGCTTAAAGCCGTGAACATAACAAATGAAATATGTTTAGCTCTGGAATGAAAAATCGATCGAAGTCATATAAAGGCGTGGACTAATGAATTAATTTGTTAAACCAGTTTTGTTCTGCACAAGTTGTTCAACATCTCCAAGCTCCAATTCTTTTCCTTGACCCTCATGTTCTTTCTGAAACATCATCTCTATCTGCTCCAATGACTTCCCTTTAGTTTCAGGCACAATTGTGAAAACAAAGACAATGGCAAGAGCCGAAATAGCAGAAAACAGAAAGAACGTTCCGGAGAAAGAAATTGCGTCGGATACAGACAAGAAAGACATGGCTATAATGCCGCTGCAGACCCGATTAGCCACAGCTCCAAGTGCAGACGCTTGAGCGCGCACTCGCAAAGGGAAGATTTCTGAAGTCAAAACCCAGCACACAGGGCCGAGTCCAACCGAAAAGAACGCTACATTTCCGCAAACAAAAAGAATAGCCAATGCAATCACTAATGGCCCTTTTTCGAATAATGAAAGAGTAGCTCCCATGCCGAACAAACAAACTGTCATCCCAATTGTGCTTGTGATGAGAAGAGGTTTTCTACCTAGTTTATCTATAAGAACAATGGCCACAAAAATGAAAATGGTCTTTGTTATACCGACAGCAACGGTAGCGGCTAGAAGTTTCGATTTATCCTCAATCCCGGCTGCTTGGAAAATCTCCGGACTGTAATAAACAGTCGCGTCGATTCCCGAGATCTGTTGAAAACACTGAATTCCAAGGCCGGTAATCAACATCCAGCGAAGCGCGGGAGGAGGAAACATCAATTCACGCCACACGGGTTTCCCCTCATACTTATCAGAATTGGCAAAACCAGCAGCCTGTTGAATTTCCGCAAGCCTCTCCTCGACTTCTTTCTCGTCTTCGTTTGTTTTCAACAGCACCGATCTCGCTTCATCGATTCGGTTCTGCATTACCAACCATCTTGGCGACTCAGGAATAACGAAAAGTGCAAAACCAATGAACACTGAAGGCAAGATTCCAACAGCAAGCATTACTCTCCAACTTATATGTACTGAAAGGCCGGAAAACGCGTAATTGGATACATAACCAAGCATAATTCCTACATTTATGAAAATCTCTGGAAAAGTAGTAAGAGAGCCTCTAGTGAGATTTGGTGATATCTCAGCAATATATATAGGTGAGATCATAACTCCAAACCCTATTCCAATTCCAGCTAACAATCTTCCAATCATTAGTATTTCATATGAAGGTGCAAGAGTCATTGTAATACCACCCATTTGGAACACAACAGCAGCTAATGCCATTGTCCATTTTCTACCAATAATATCTGATGTTCTTCCACCACCTAAACTACCCAATAGAGAAACAATGCTCAAAATACCAATCAAAAATTCTACTTGAACCTCAGTTATCTTTAGATCTTCTTTGATAAATATAACTGCACCACTCATCACACCCACATCTGCAAAATTCACAAAAACAAATCAAGTTCCATAAAATAGCACCAGAGTTGGAATGTAACACTGACACTTTAGATCGAAGACGTGTCCAGTGTTCGACACAACACATGTGATTGCGGACAATTACTTTTATTTTCTCAAATTTTTACCAGCCTCAATATGTCAGTCTGGTGTCAATGTCTGTGCTTCATAGGTTGGAATTCAAAATCAAAACAATCTCCACAATAAAACCCCCATAATTCATAATTAATACACACTTAAAAATCAAAATTGCTTGAAGGTATAGTTCATTCGTATGAGTTGGGATGCTGAAAGAGTATTAAGAACTAAGAAGGAGGTTCAGGGTTCGATCCCTGATCCCTACTACCGACAAATTGCCCCTACCTAACATATTAATCACTATTAATTTGCCTATAAAAAACAGTTAATAATCAAAAGCTTGGTAGGTAGATCTGTTATTATCTTAGATACTAAGAAAGCAAAAATGAATCAAATATGGAACAAAATTGGTGTAGATGGGTTATCAAAAACAATCATCAAAACTAATCTAAATAGCATCATAGTCAATGCAAAAAAAAGTGACAAAGTCAAAGACTTTTCAAAGAAAGCATACCATAACCAAGAAGAACATTGTTGAGAGAAGCAAAGATTGCACAAGCAATAACATATTTCCTAGTACTGTTCCTCCTATCTTCCAATTGTTGTTGATTCAAAACATCATCGTTATCATCAGGAAACTCAGAATTCATCCTCTTGTACTTGTTCTTTGCTCCCAATGGAATTCCAGACAAACCCATTTCCCCATTCCCGTTTTCTTGGAACATCATCTCTTTAATTTAGTGAAAGACTTGTTTTTGTTTTTGTTGTGGTTGTTCAGACAACAAAGTTGAAGAAAGTTGCAACCTTTGTGTCTGAACGAGGTTGTTTGTGTTTGGTTGGATTGTGTTAAGACATATCTGAGACTAAAAAAAACTGAAAAACATGGATGTTTGGATTGGGGTTTGAGATCTGAAACTGAAAGAATGAAAGTGTTGAAAATTGAAGAACGTGACTAGGCAACAATAGAGGGCCAACCCCTTTTTTTCACGCAAGCAATGGTAGAATGAAGCAAAGCAACCCAACTTGACATTTTTTTTTTTTTTTAAATTTAATTTAATTTAATTTTTTTCTTCAAATTTTGTAATTAATGTGTGATTGGAGGATGGATGCATCACAAGGTTTGGGATTTGACCCCAAACATTAATTTAGCTTAAATGGAGCTTTCGGGGGCAACAAAGATATGTTTTTAATTTGTTTGCAATTGTATTATGAATTATGGTTTACTCTGAATCAATTTTAAAAAATGTTTAAAGTTTTAGTGATTTGTTTTTTTTGGTAGTAATTGTTAATGATTATTTTAATATTTATTATTAAAATAATAATTTAAATGATATCAGTTTAATAAAAATAAAAAAAATAAATATGTATTTTGATATTAATTGATATTAATCATGTCATCGTTTTATTATCGATTATTTTTATAATTTCTGATCATTTTTAAATACTAAGTTACAATAGACCACTTTTTAATGTGGTCAAAAGTAGAGCTCACCCTAATTCAGATCAAATTAGTATCTTAGTTGATTTTGTTGTGCCTCTATAAGGTAATTTACATATAGTTGTCAATATGGGTAAGTCTGGATTTGAAATTAAAATTCTTTACTTTTAATAATAAAAAAATGTATGTGTCTAATTATTAGATTATTTAATAAAAAACAATGTAGTTTATACATAAAAATAAATTTTTATTATATATTATTTATCATGGCTTTTATTTTATACTCTTTCTATTTTTTAACTTTTTTTTCTCATATGAATATCATTTCTATTTATTTGGAGTCTAGTGAAAATTTAATTCAACAGTTAATTATTTTATCAATAATATTTTTGACTATTTATTTCAAAGGAAAAATAGGTGTAGTAACATAATAAATGGTCAATGTTATCATAAAAAAGTAAAACTAATTTCATTAATAACAACAAAATTTATTCATTTTCTTGATTTGTCTAAAAAAACTTAAATGACACTTTCAAACAAATATAGTATTAAGTGTGACTTTAGGTTATGTTACACAATTTAAGAAAATAAATAAAC
>JBBPBQ010020323.1:25903449-25931846 GCA_037974755.1 Cicer yamashitae
CAGCACTAGTCACCAGGGCAACAGGCTGGCTGGCTGGGCAGCACTAGTCACTCGGCCATCTCTCGGACAGAATCAGCCAACCAACACTAGTCACAATGCAAGCCAGCACTAGTCACTAGGCAAGCTGTAACATCCTCTAAAATTATTAATTAAAATAATTTGGATCTATAAATATATTTTCCAATATTAAATAAGGTGTGGTAATTATTCGCCATGTTTGCCTTATTGTAGTAAAGTTTTTAGTAAGAATTATTTAGTAGATGTATTTTTATTTCTAAGGCAAGAAGAATTTGGGCTAAGGGTTGTGGCTCGGTATCACACGGCCCATTTGAATGAGTAGGAAGTTGGGCTGGGAGTTTATGCCTTGTTATTGATGAAGGTTAACTAATAATAATAATAATAATAATAATAATAATAATAATAATAATAATAATAATAATAATAATAATAATAATAATAATAATAATAATAATAATAATAATAATAATAATAATAATAATAACAATAATAATAATAATAATAATAATAATAATAATAAGAATTATAATAAGAATTATAATAATATTTTCTCTCTTATATTCCTTATTCAGGCCCAACACTATCTACCCAATAATGTTCTCTTTAAATAGGAAGGAATACTGAAACCCTAGCTACCATCACAAACCCTATTTCACAAACCCTTTACAAACAAGATTCTGTAAAGAATACCAAAATTCTAGCCACCATCACCATCACCTCCCCTTCTTCGTGCATCAAAGCTTGGAATTTCTTTTCCTTGTGAACAACTTCGTGGGGCTTAGAGATTTGTACTAGGAAGAAAAACGGTCAAGGTAAGGGCTTTTCCCCACACAAATTATAGTTAGACCGTTGGTTGGATGGATGAAATTAATAATTGTGATTGCTTGCTTTTTGAAAGGAATAATATGTAGACTAATGAATTAAAATAATGAACCCACAATCCTTTGTGTTAAGTTTGTTATATAATATATGATTTTTGGAAGTAAAGTATGAATTTTGATGTTATATGTGATAAAGTTTTGATTTTTATGGCGAATATGACGTAAAGTATGAATTTTATGTTATATGTAATAAAGTTTTAATTTTTATAATGAATATGAAAGAAGAGTTGAATTTGTATGTTATATGTGACCAAGTTTTATGATGATGTGTATGAGTTGGAGCTGAATCTTGTTGTTATATATGTTAACGTGTTAATCTTTATGGTGTGTATGGTACCAAGTCTTGATTTTTGTGTGTATGTGGTGAAAGTTATGATTTTCATGATTATTTGTTTATGGATATGTGATCTTAGTGATATGTGAATAAGATGATGATTTTGAAAAGTGATTTGAATGCTTATGACATGATTCTTAGTGGGCTATGTGGAAATATATCTCTTTGATAATATATCATCATATCATGTCATGGCATATGCATCTTCGTGGAAGTTGCCTTAGTGGCAGGTTTTCCCCATTGGTATGGGTGATATGTGTGGAAGTTGCCTTAGTGGCAGGTTTTCCCCATTGGTATGGGAGATTTTTCTGTGTGGAAGTTGCCTTAGTGGCAGGTTTATATCCGGATCATATAGTTTTAGGAGCATGCATCATGTATATATTTTTGTTATGCAATTTATTAGTTTGTGTATTTTTTCTTTTAAATTGGAAGTTTTTACTCTTACATATTTTGTGTTATTCTTCTATATGTTTAACTTTGGTTTGATGTGGATGATGGATAAAACTGACCCTTACAACAACATTTTAGGTACTAATGAGTTCGAGGAGATTCAAGAGTAGTTGATGAGTATTAACGTGCGACAAACGGGGGATAAAAATGGGTTTTCAATATAATTTTGTAATGATAGGATTGTCGCAATACTTCTAAGTTTGTTTTTAATCAACTTTTAAAATGCACTAGGATTCTAGAAATGCGGAAGTTGGTTCCCTTCCGTTAGGAATTATTGTTTTTCTTGTTATAGCCTTGAATAAACATTTTCTTAATAAAATTAATAAACGTGGTTGTTACTAATTATTTGCATGAATAAATGTTAGGTAGTTAGATAAAAAAAAAATTGTCGTAAATATTTCTAAACAATATATTTTCAAGTAACGTTTTGGATCAAAAAAATCCGGGGTGTTACAATTGGTATCAGAGCAATAATCCTCTGAAATTTGGGGTGGGACGATTTTGTATGACGCTTGCCTTGATTTATGCCTTAATTTATGTGTGATGCTTGACTTTGTTATTTATGCCTTGATTTATGTGTGATGCTTGACTTTGTTATTTATGCCTTGATTTATGTGTGATGCTTGACTTTGTTGTATTTTTATTTTAGGATTCATTATTAATTTTGTTATATATGTATTTATATAGGGAAAATTAACATTATGAATTGATTACTTGATCTCTTTTAATGCTAAAAAAAAAAAAAAAAAACAGGAATTTTCTTTCAATTAATTACAATTATAATATGCCTTGAATTCTTGATCCTAGATTTGAAATTTTTACTAATTTACTACTCGTGGTTTAATGATGTTATTAATTATGGCAATTAAATTTATAATGAATATAAATATTCCGTAATTACTTAAATTTTGATTTATGATCTAAATTTTTGCAATAAAGACAATATTTTAAACCTTCAACCTATTTAAAATTTTAGAATCCCCATAATATAAGGGAAGGGTAATATCGTAAAGGTTGTATTAGTGGGATTCTGGCTAAGGAAAGACTTGGTTATTAAGTGGTCCGTTGACCCACCTCTCTTTCCTGGGAACCCCACTAATACACGGTTTACGGTGTGACCTGAACTTATCGTATAACCGTGAATAAAATATTCCCTTACAACCCTACGATTACAATTAGATCATAGTGTTATCCTAATTAGCAAATTTGTAGGAAGTATGGCTCGTCGCGCAAATCGACCAGTCCCCCAAGGAGGAAGTGACATGACTGAAGTAATCCAAGCCATGAATGCAATGGCAGCTGCAATGACCCAACAAGTTGCAGTTCAGGCTGAGCAAGCTGCAGTCTAAGCTCAACGCAATGCGTAGAGGGACCAGATGGAGGAAGCAGCTATGGCAACAAGAGGACTGACTGAATTCTGTAGACATGACCCGCCAAAATTCAAGGGGGAATATGAGCCTGACAAGGCTGACCTCTGGCTGCAGGAGATCGAGAAGATCTTTGAGATCCTCCACTGCCCAGATGACACAAAGGTGGAGTATGCCGCCTATTTGTTGGTTGGTGAAGCTGAATATTGGTGGCGAGGGGCGAAACAAATGATGGAAGGAAACCACGAAGAGGTGACCTGGGATGTTTTCAAAAGAAAATTCTTGGACAAATATTTCCCGAAGAGTGTCAGGGCTGAGAAGGAGGCCCAATTTCTAAAACTATATCAGGGAAGTCTCACAGTGTCCGAGTATGCAGCAAAGTTTGAGTCCCTAGCAAAACATTATTGCTATTTTCGTAACCAAATGGATGAAGAGTACATGTGTGAGAGGTTTGAAAGCGGGCTCAGGTACGAGATTAAGGAGTTCGTGGAACCCCTAGAGATACGTCAATATCAGGTGCTGGTGGAGAAGTGCAAAAAGGTGGAGATCATGAAACGGAGCCGCCTTAATAGGAGATCATGAAACGGTATTTCCGGGCCAGACCATGGCTAGGGTATGAATTCCAACACGGAAACCGAGACACAACTATAAATTTAGGAGAAGAATGCTACAAGGATCTCCCGGTCGTCGACTTCATCTGGACTTTTCGGGCGATTTTCGTACCACCCGACAAAAATGGACCGAATCGGTATTTTCGGGCCAGACGATGGCTAGGGTTTGAAAACCGACACGCAACCCGAGACACAGTTATAAAATTAGGAGAAGAATGCTACAAGGATCTCTCGGTCGTCAGACGATGGCTAGGGTTTGAAATCCGACATGGAAACCGAGACAGAGTTATAAATTTAGGAGAAGAATGCTACAAGGATTTCCCGGTCGTCGATTTCATCTGGACTTTTCGGGCGATTTTCGTACCACCCGACAAAAATGGGCCGAAATCGGTATTTTCGGGCCAGACGATGGCTAGGGTTTGCAATCTGACACGGAACCCGAGACACAGTTATAAAATTAGGAGAGGAATGCTACAAGGATCTCCCGGTCGTCGATTTCATATGGACTTTTCGGGTGATTTTCGTACCACCCGACAAAAATGGAAAGAAATCGGTATTTTCATGCCAGACGATGGCTAGGGTTTGAAATCCGACACGGAAACCGAGACACAATTATTAATTTAAGAGAAGAATGCTACAAGGATCTCCCGGTCGTCGATTTCATCTGGATGTTTCAGGCGATTTTCGTACCACCCGACAAAAATGGACCGAAATCGGTATTTTTTCAGGCCAGAAGATGGTTAGGGTTTGAAATCTGAGACGGAAACCGAGACACAGTTATAAATTTAGGAGAAGAATACTACAAGGATATCCCGGTTGCGATTTCATCTGGACTTTTCGGGCGATTTTCGTACCGCTCGACAAAAATGGACCGAAATCGGTATTTTCAGGCCAGACGATCTCTAGGGTTTGAAATCCAACACCGAAACCGAGACACAGTTATTAATTTAGGAGAAGAATGCTACAAGGATATCCCGGTCGTCGATTTCATCTGGACTTTTCGGGCGATTTTCGTACCACCCCACAAAAATGGACCGAAATAGGTATTTTCAGGCCAGACGATAGCTAGGGTTTGAAATCCGAGCCGGAAACCGAGACAGAGTTATAAATTTAGGAGAAGAATGGTACAAGGATCTCCCGGTCGTCGATTTCATCTGGACTTTTCGGGCGATTTTCGTACCACCCGACAAAAATGGACCGAAATCGGTATTTTCGGGCCAGACGATGGCTAGGGTTTGCAATCTGACATGGAACCCGAGCACAGTTATAAAATTAGGAGAGGAATGCTACAAGGATCTCCCGGTCGTCGATTTCATTTGGACTTTTCGGGCGATTTTTGTACCACCTGACAAAAATGGACCGAAATCAGTATTTTCATGACATACGATGGCTAGGGTTTGAAATCCGACACGGAAACCGAGACACAATTATTAATTTAAGAGAAGAATGCTACACGGATCTCCCGGTCGTTGATTTTATCTGGACGTTTCAGGCGATGTTCGTACCACCCGACAAAAATGGACCAAAATCGGTATTTTCATGCCAAACGATGGCTAGCGTTTAAAATCCGACACGGAAACCGAGACACAATTATTAATTTAAGAGAAGAATGCTACAAGGATCTCCCGGTCGTCGATTTCATCTGGACGTTTTAGGCAATTTTCGTACCACCCGACAAAAATGGACTGAAATCGGTAATTTCAGGCCAGACGATGGCTAGGGTTTGAAATCTGAGACGGAAACCGAGACACAGTTATAAATTTAGGAGAAGAATGCTACAAGGATCTCTTGGTTGCGATTTCATCTGGACTTTTCAGGCGATTTTCGTACCACTCGACAAAAATGGACCGAAATCGGTATTTTCAGGCCAGACAATGGCTAGGGTTTGAAATCCAACACGGAAACCGAGACACAGTTATTAATTTAGGAGAAGAATGCTTTAGGGATCTCTCAGTCGTCGATTTCATCTGCACTTTTCGGGCGATTTTCGTACCACCCCACAAAAATGGATTGAAATAGGTATTTTCAAGCCAGACGATAGCTAGGGTTTGAAATCCGACACGGAAACTGAGACACAGTTATAAATTTAGGAGAAGAATGCTACAAGGATCTCGCGGCCGTCGATTTCATCTGCACTTTTCGGGCGATTTGGGTACCACCCGACAAAAATGGACCGAAATCGGTATTTTCAGGCCAGACAATGGCTAGGGTATGAAATCCGACACGGAAACCGAGGCACAACTATATATTTAGGAAAAGAATGCTACAAGGATCTCCCGGTTGCGATTTCATCTGGACTTTTCGGGCGAATTCGTACCACCCAACAAAAATGGACAGAAATCGATATTTTCATGCCAGACGATGGCTACGGTTTGAAATCCGACATGGAACCCGAGACACGGTTATAAATTTCGGAGAAGGATGCTACAAGGATCTCCCGGTTGTCGATTTCATCTTGACTTTTCGGGCGATTTTCGTACCACCCGACAAAAATGGACCGAAATCAGTATTTTCAGGCCAGACAATGGCTAGGGGTTGAAATCCAACACGGAAACCGAGACACAGTTATTAATTTAGGAGAAGAATGCTTTAGGGATCTCCCGATCGTCGATTTCATCTGGACTTTTCGGGCGATTTTCGTACCACCCCACAAAAATGGATTGAAATCGGTATTTTCAAGCCAGACGATAGCTAGGGTTTGAAATCCGACACGGAAACTGAGACACAGTTATAAATTTAGGAGAAGAATGCTAGAAGGATCTCGCGGCCGTCGATTTCATCTGGACTTTTCGGGCGATTTGGGTAGCACCCGACAAAAATGGACCGAAATCGGTATTTTCAGGCCAGACGATGGCTAGGGTTTGAAATCCGATACGGAACCAGAGACACAGTTCTAAATTTACGAGAAGAAAGCTACAAGGATCTCCCGGTTGCGATTTCATCTAGACTTTTCGGGCGATTTTCATACCACCTGACAAAAATGGATCGAAATCGGTATTATCGGGCCAGACGATGGCTAGGTTTTGAAATCTGACACGGATCCCGAGACACAAAGATCAAATTAGGAGAAAAATGCTACAAGGATCTCCCGCTCGTGGATTTCATCTGGACTTTTCGAGCGATTTTCGTACCACCCGACAAAAATGGACCGAAATCGGTATTTCGGGCCAGACGATGGCTAGGGTAAGAAATCCGACACGGAAACCGAGACACAGCTATAAATTTAGGAGAAGAATGCTACAAGGATCTCCCGGTCGTCGACTTCATCTGGACTTTTCGGGCGATTTGGGTACCACCCGACAAAAATGGACCGAAATCGGTATTTTCAGGCCAGACGATGGCTAGGGTTTGAAATCCAACACGGAAACCGCACACAGTTATGAATTTTGGAGAAGAATGCAACAAGGATCTCCTGGTCGTCGATATTATCTGGACGTTTCAAGCGATTTTCGTACCACCCGACAAAAATGGACCGAAATTGGTATTTTCGGGCCAGACAATGGCTAGGGTATGAAATCCGACACGGAAACCGAGACACAACTATATATTTAGGAGAAGAATGCTACAAGGATCTCCCGGTTGCGATTTCATCTGGACTTTTCGGGCGAATTCGTACCACCCAACAAAAATGGACCGAAAGCGATATTTTCATGCCAAACGATGGTTAGGGTTTGAAATCCGACACGGAACCCGAGACACGGTTATAAATTTCGGAGAAGAATGCTATAAGGATATCCCGGTTGTCGATTTCATCTTGACTTTTCGGGCGATTTTCGTACCACCCGACAAAAATGGACCGAAATCGGTATTTTCAGGCCAGACAATGGCTAGGTTTTGAAATCCAACACGGAAACCGAGACACAGTTATTAATTTAGGAGAACAATGCTTTAGGGATCTCCCGGTCGTCGATTTCATCTGGACTTTTTGGGCGATTTTCGTACCACCCCACAAAAATGGATTGAAATCGGTATTTTCAAGCCAGACGATAGCTAGGGTTTGAAATCCGACACGGAAACTGAGACACAGTTATAAATTTAGGAGAAGAATGCTACAAGGATCTCGCGGCCGTCGATTTCATCTGGACTTTTCGGGCAATTTGGGTACCACCCGACAAAAAATGGACCGAAATCGGTATTTTCAGGCCAGACGATGGCTAGGGTTTGAAATCCGACACGGAAACTAAGACACAGTTCTAAATTTACGAGAAGAATGCTACAAGGATCTCCCGGTTGCGATTTCATCTGGACTTTTTGGGCGATTTTCATACCACCTGACAAAAATGGATCGAAATCGGTATTATAGGGCCAGACGATGGCTAGGTTTTGAAATCCGACACGGATCCCGAGACACAAAGATAAAATTAGGAGAAGAATGCTACAAGGATCTCCCGCTCGTGGATTTCATCTGGACTTTTCGGGCGATTTTCGTACCACCCGACAAAAATGGACCGAAATCGGTATTTTCGGGCCAGACGATGGCTAGGGTATGAAATCCGACACGGAAACCGAGACACAGCTATAAATTTAGGAGAAGAATGCTACAAGGATCTCTCGGTCGTCGACTTCATCTGGACTTTTCGGGCGATTTTCGTACCACCCGACAAAAATGGACCGAAATCGGTATTTTCAAGCCAGACGATCGCTATGGTTTGAAATCCGACACCGAAACCGAGACACAGTTATAAATATATTTAGGAGAAGAATGCTACAAGGATCTCCTGGTCGTCGATTTCATTTGGAATTTTCGGGCGATTTTCGTACCACCCGACAAAAATGGACCGAAATCGGTATTTTCTGGCCAGACGATGGCTAGGGTTTGAAATCCGACACGGAAACCGGACACAGTTATGAATTTTGGAGAAGAATGCAACAAGGATCTCCCGGTCGTCGATATCATCTGGACGTTTCAAGCGATTTTCGTACCACCCGACAAAAATGGACCGAAATTGGTATTTTCGGGCCAGACAATGGCTAGGGTTTGAAATCCGACACGGAACCTGAGACACAGTTCTAAATTTACGAGAAGAATGCTACAAGGATCTCCCGGTTGCGATTTCATCTGGACTTTTCGGGCGATTTTCATACCACCTGACAAAAATGGATCGAAATCGGTATTATAGGGCCAGACGATGGCTAGGTTTTGAAATCCGACACGGATCCCGAGACACAAAGATAAAATTAGGAGAAGAATATTACAAGGATCTCCCGCTCGTGGATTTCATCTGGACTTTTCGGGCGATTTTCGTACCACCCGACAAAAATGGACCGAAATCGGTATTTTCGGGCCAGACGATGGCTAGGGTATGAAATCCGACACGGAAACCGAGACACAGCTAAAATTTAGGAGAAGAATGCTACAAGGATCTCTCGGTCGTCGACTTCATCTGGACTTTTCGGGCGATTTTCGTACCACCCGACAAAAATGGACCGAATCGGTATTTTCATGCCAGACGATGGCTAGGGTTTGAAATCCGACACGGAACCCGAGACATAGATATAAATTTAGGAGAAGAATGCCACAAGGATCTCCCGGTCGTCGATTTCATCTGGACTTTTCGGGCGATTTTCTTACCACCCGACAAAAATGGTCCGAAATCGGTATTTTCGGGCCAGACGATGGCTAGGGTTTGCAATCCGACACGGAACCCGAGACACAGTTATAAAATTAGGAGAGGAATGCTACAAGGATCTCCCGGTCGTCGATTTCATTTGGACTTTTCGGGCGATTTTCGTTCCACCCGACAAAAATGGATCGAAATCGGTATTTTCATGCCATACGATGGCTAGGGTTTGAAATCCGACACGGAAACCGAGACACAATTATTAATTTAAGAGAAGAATGCTACAAGGATCTCCCGGTCGTCGATTTTATCTGGACGTTTCAGGCGATTTTCGTACCACCCGACAAAAATGGACCGAAATCGGTATTTTCATGCCAAACGATGGCTAGCGTTTGAAATCCGACACGGATACCGAGACACAATTATTAATTTAAGAGAAGAATGCTACAAGGATCTCACGGTCGTCGATTTCATTTAGACGTTTTAGGCAATTTTCGAACCACCCGACAAAAATGGACCGAAATCGGTATTTTCAGGCCAGACGATGGCTAGGGTTTGAAATCTGAGACGGAAACCGAGACACAGTTACAAATTTAGGAGAAGAATGCTACACGGATCTCTTGGTTGCGATTTCATCTGGACTTTTCGGGCGATTTTCGTACCACTCGACAAAAATGGACCGAAATCGGTATTTTCGGGCCAGACGATGGCTAGGGTATGAAATCCGACACGGAAACCGAGACACAGCTATAAATTTAGGAGAAGAATGCTACAAGGATCTCTCGGTCGTCGACTTCATCTGGACTTTTCGGGCGATTTTCGTACCACCCGACAAAAATGGACCGAAATCGGTATTTTCAAGCCAGACGATCGCTATGGTTTGAAATCCGACACCGAAACCGAGACACAGTTATAAATATATTTAGGAGAAGAATGCTACAAGGATCTCCTGGTCGTCGATTTCATTTGGAATTTTCGGGCGATTTTCGTACCACCCGACAAAAATGGACCGAAATCGGTATTTTCTGGCCAGACGATGGCTAGGGTTTGAAATCCGACACGGAAACCGGACACAGTTATTAATTTAGGAGAAGAATGCAACAAGGATCTCCCGGTCGTCGATATCATCTCGACGTTTCAGGCGATTTTCGTACCACCCGACAAAAATGGACCGAAATCGGTATTTTCGGGCCAGACAATGGCTAGGGTATGAAATTCGACACGGAAACCGAGACACAACTATATATTTAGGAGAAGAATGCTACAAGGATCTCCCGGTTGCGATTTCATCTGGACTTTTCGGGCGAATACGTACCACCCAACAAAAATGGACCGAAATCGATATTTTCATGCCAAACGATGGTTAGGGTTTGAAATCCGACACGGAACCCGAGACACGGTTATAAATTTCGGAGAAGAATGCTATAAGGATATCCCGGTTGTCGATTTCATCTTGACTTTTCGGGCGATTTTCGTACCACCCGACAAAAATGGACCGAAATCGGTATTTTCAGGCCAGACAATGGCTAGGTTTTGAAATCCAACACGGAAACCGAGACACAGTTATTAATTTAGGAGAAGAATGCTTTAGGGATCTCCCGGTCGTCGATTTCATCTGGACTTTTCGGGCGATTTTCGTACCACCCCACAAAAATGGATTGAAATCGGTATTTTCAAGCCAGACGATAGCTAGGGTTTGAAATCCGACACGGAAACTGAGACACAGTTATAAATTTAGGAGAAGAATGCTACAAGGATCTCGCGGCCGTCGATTTCATCTGGACTTT
Source organism: Cicer yamashitae (assembly GCA_037974755.1). Classification (NCBI taxonomy): domain Eukaryota; kingdom Viridiplantae; phylum Streptophyta; class Magnoliopsida; order Fabales; family Fabaceae; genus Cicer; species Cicer yamashitae. Next base: position 25,914,459 of record JBBPBQ010020323.1, read on the forward strand.
TCGGGCGATTTGGGTACCACCCGACAAAAATGGACCGAAATCGGTATTTTCAGGCCAGACGATGGCTAGGGTTTGAAATCCGACACGGAACCTGAGACACAGTTCTAAATTTACGAGAAGAATGATACAAGCATCTCCCGGTTGCGATTTCATCTGGACTTTTCGGGCGATTTTCATACCACCTGACAAAAATGGATCGAAATCGGTATTATAGGGCCAGACGATGGCTAGGTTTTGAAATCCGACACAGATCCCGAGACACAAAGATAAAATTAGGAGAAGAATGCTACAAGGATCTCCCGCTCGTGGATTTCATCTGGACTTTTCGGGCGATTTTCGTACCACCCGACAAAAATGGACCGAAATCGGTATTTTCGGGCCAGACGATGGCTAGGGTATGAAATCCGACACGGAAACCGAGACACAGCTAAAATTTAGGAGAAGAATGCTACAAGGATCTCTCGGTCGTCGACTTCATCTGGACTTTTCGGGCGATTTTCGTACCACCCGACAAAAATGGACCGAATCGGTATTTTCATGCCAGACGATGGCTAGGGTTTGAAATCCGACACGGAACCCGAGACATAGATATAAATTTAGGAGAAGAATGCCACAAGGATCTCCCGGTCGTCGATTTCATCTGGACTTTTCGGGCGATTTTCTTACCACCCGACAAAAATGGTCCGAAATCGGTATTTTCGGGCCAGACGATGGCTAGGGTTTGCAATCCGACACGGAACCCGAGACACAGTTATAAAATTAGGAGAGGAATGCTACAAGGATCTCCCGGTCGTCGATTTCATTTGGACTTTTCGGGCGATTTTCGTTCCACCCGACAAAAATGGATCGAAATCGGTATTTTCATGCCATACGATGGCTAGGGTTTGAAATCCGACACGGAAACCGAGACACAATTATTAATTTAAGAGAAGAATGCTACAAGGATCTCCCGGTCGTCGATTTTATCTGGACGTTTCAGGCGATTTTCGTACCACCCGACAAAAATGGACCGAAATCGGTATTTTCATGCCAAACGATGGCTAGCGTTTGAAATCCGACACGGATACCGAGACACAATTATTAATTTAAGAGAAGAATGCTACAAGGATCTCACGGTCGTCGATTTCATTTAGACGTTTTAGGCAATTTTCGAACCACCCGACAAAAATGGACCGAAATCGGTATTTTCAGGCCAGACGATGGCTAGGGTTTGAAATCTGAGACGGAAACCGAGACACAGTTACAAATTTAGGAGAAGAATGCTACACGGATCTCTTGGTTGCGATTTCATCTGGACTTTTCGGGCGATTTTCGTACCACTCGACAAAAATGGACCGAAATCGGTATTTTCGGGCCAGACGATGGCTAGGGTATGAAATCCGACACGGAAACCGAGACACAGCTATAAATTTAGGAGAAGAATGCTACAAGGATCTCTCGGTCGTCGACTTCATCTGGACTTTTCGGGCGATTTTCGTACCACCCGACAAAAATGGACCGAAATCGGTATTTTCAGGCCAGACGATCGCTATGGTTTGAAATCCGACACCGAAACCGAGACACAGTTATAAATATATTTAGGAGAAGAATGCTACAAGGATCTCTTGGTCGTCGATTTCATTTGGAATTTTCGGGCGATTTTCGTACCACCCGACAAAAATGGACCGAAATCGGTATTTTCTGGCCAGACGATGGCTAGGGTTTGAAATCCGACACGGAACCTGAGACACAGTTATTAATTTAGGAGAAGAATGCTTTAGGGATCTCCCGGTCGTCGATTTCATCTGGACTTTTCGGGCGATTTTCCTACCTCCCCACAAAAATGGATTGAAATCGGTATTTTCAAGCCAGACGATAGCTAGGGTTTGAAATCCGACACGGAAATTGAGACACAGTTATAAATTTAGGAGAAGAATGCTACAAGGATCTCGCGGCCGTCGATTTCATCTGGACTTTTCGGGCGATTTGGGTACCACCCGACAAAAATGGACCGAAATCGGTATTTTCAGGCCAGACGATGGCTAGGGTTTGAAATCCGACACGGAACCTAAGACACAGTTCTAAATTTACGAGAAGAATGCTACAAGGATCTCCCGGTTGCGATTTCATCTGGACTTTTCGGGCAATTTTCATACCACCTGAGAAAAATGGATCGAAATCGGTATTATAGGGCCAGACGATGGCTAGGTTTTGAAATCCGACACAGATCCCGAGACACAAAGATAAAATTAGGAGAAGAATGCTACAAGGATCTCCCGCTCGTGGATTTCATCTGGACTTTTCGGGCGATTTTCGTACCACCCGACAAAAATGGACCGAAATCGGTATTTTCGGGCCAGACGATGGCTAGGGTATGAAATCCGACACGGAAACCGAGACACATCTATAAATTTAGGAGAAGAATGCTACAAGGATCTCTCGGTCGTCGAATTCATCTGGACTTTTCGGGCGATTTTCGTACCACCCAACAAAAATGGACCGAAATCGGTATTTTCAGGCCAGACGATCGCTATGGTTTGAAATCCGACACCGAAACCGAGACACAGTTATAAATATATTGAGGAGAAGAATGCTACAAGGATCTCCGGGTCGTCGATTTCATTTGGAATTTTCGGGCGATTTTCGTACCACCCGACAAAAATGGACCGAAATCGGTATTTTCTGGCCAGACGATGGCTAGGGTTTGAAATCCGACACGGAAACCGGACACAGTTATTAATTTTGGAGAAGAATGCAACAAGGATCTCCCGGTCGTCGATATCATCTGGACGTTTCAAGCGATTTTCGTACCACCCGACAAAAATGGCCCGAAATTGGTATTTTCGGGCCAGACAATGGCTAGGGTATGAAATCCGACACGGAAACCGAGACACAACTATATATTTAGGAGAAGAATGCTACAAGGATCTCCCGGTTGCGATTTCATCTGGACTTTTCGGGCGAATTCGTACCACCCAACAAAAATGGACCGAAATCGATATTTTCATGCCAGACGATGGCTAGGGTTTGAAATCCGACACGGAACCCGAGACACGGTTATAAATTTCGGAGAAGAATGCTTCAAGGATCTCCCGGTTGTCGATTTCATCTGGACTTTTCGAGAGATTTTCGTACCACCCCACAGAAATGGATTGAAATCGGTATTTTCAAGCAAGACGATGGCTAGGGTTTGAAATCCGACCCGGAAACTGAGACACAATTATAAATTTAGGAGAAGAAAGCTACAAGGATCTCGCGGCCGTCGATTTCATCTGGACTTTTCGGGCGATTTGGGTACCACCCGACAAAAATGGACCGAAATCGGTATTTTCAGGCCAGACGATGGCTAGGGTTTGAAATCTGACACGGAACCTGAGACACAATTCTAAGTTTACGAGAAGAATGTTACAAGGATCTCCCGGTTGCGATTTCATCTCGACTTTTCGGGCGATTTTCATACCACCTGACAAAAATTGATCGAAATCGGTATTATCGGGCCAGACGATGGCTAGGTTTTGAAATCCGACATGGATCCCGAGACACAAAGATAAAATTAGGAGAAGAATGCTACAAGGATCTCCCGCTCGTGGATTTCATCTGGACTTTTCGGGCGATTTTCGTACCACCCGACAAAAATGGACCGAAATCGGTATTTTCGGGCCAGACGATGGCTAGGGTATGAAATCCGACACGGAAACCGAGACACAGCTAAAATTTAGGAGAAGAATGCTACAAGGATCTCTCGGTCGTCGACTTCATCTGGACTTTTCGGGCGATTTTCGTACCACCCGACAAAAATGGACCGAATCGGTATTTTCATGCCAGACGATGGCTAGGGTTTGAAATCCGACACGGAACCCGAGACATAGATATAAATTTAGGAGAAGAATGCCACAAGGATCTCCCGGTCGTCGATTTCATCTGGACTTTTCGGGCGATTTTCTTACCACCCGACAAAAATGGTCCGAAATCGGTATTTTCGGGCCAGACGATGGCTAGGGTTTGCAATCCGACACGGAACCCGAGACACAGTTATAAAATTAGGAGAGGAATGCTACAAGGATCTCCCGGTCGTCGATTTCATTTGGACTTTTCGGGCGATTTTCGTTCCACCCGACAAAAATGGATCGAAATCGGTATTTTCATGCCATACGATGGCTAGGGTTTGAAATCCGACACGGAAACCGAGACACAATTATTAATTTAAGAGAAGAATGCTACAAGGATCTCCCGGTCGTCGATTTTATCTGGACGTTTCAGGCGATTTTCGTACCACCCGACAAAAATGGACCGAAATCGGTATTTTCATGCCAAACGATGGCTAGCGTTTGAAATCCGACACGGATACCGAGACACAATTATTAATTTAAGAGAAGAATGCTACAAGGATCTCACGGTCGTCGATTTCATTTAGACGTTTTAGGCAATTTTCGAACCACCCGACAAAAATGGACCGAAATCGGTATTTTCAGGCCAGACGATGGCTAGGGTTTGAAATCTGAGACGGAAACCGAGACACAGTTATAAATTTAGGAGAAGAATGCTACAAGGATCTCTTGGTTGCGATTTCATCTGGACTTTTCGGGCGATTTTCGTACCACTCGACAAAAATGTACCGAAATCGGTATTTTCAGGCCAGACGATCGCTAGGGTTTGAAATCCGACACCGAAACCGAGACACAGTTATAAATATATTTAGGAGAAGAATGCTACAAGGATCTCCCAGTCGTCGATATCATTTGGACTTTTCGGGCGATTTTCGTACCACCCGACAAAAATGGACCGAAATCGGTATTTTCTGGCCAAACGATGGCTAGGGTTTGAAATCCGACACGGAAACCGAGACACAGTTATTAATTTAGGAGAAGAATGCAACAAGGATCTCCCGGTCGTCGATATCATCTCGACGTTTCAGGCGATTTTCGTACCACCCGACAAAAATGGACCGAAATGGGTATTTTCGGGCCAGACAATGGCTAGGGTATGAAATTCGACACGGAAACCGAGACACAACTATATATTTAGGAGAAGAATGCTACAAGGATCTCCCGGTTGCGATTTCATCTGGACTTTTCGGGCGAATTCGTACCACCCAACAAAAATGGACCGAAATCGATATTTTCATGCCAGACGATGGCTAGGGTTTGAAATCCGACACGGAACCCGAGACATGGTTATAAATTTCGGAGAAGAATGCTACAAGGATCTCCCGGTTGTCGATTTCATCTTGACTTTTCGGGCGATTTTCGTACCACCCGACAAAAATGGACCGAAATCGGTATTTTCAGGCCAGACAATGCCTAGGGTTTGAAATCCAACACGGAAACAGAGACACAGTTATTAATTTAGGAGAAGAATGCTTTAGGGATCTCCCGGTCGTCGATTTCATCTGGACTTTTCGGGCGATTTTCGTACCACCCCACAAAAATGGATTGAAATCGGTATTTTCAAGCCAGACGATAGCTAGGGTTTGAAATCCGACACGGAAACTGAGACACAGTTATAAATTTAGGAGAAGAATGCTACAAGGATCTCGCGGCCGTCGATTTCATCTGGACTTTTCGGGCGATTTGGGTACCACCCGACAAAAATGGACCGAAATCGGTATTTTCAGGCCAGACGATGGCTAGGGTTTGAAATCCGACACGGAACCTGAGACACAGTTCTAAATTTACGAGAAGAATGATACAAGCATCTCCCGGTTGCGATTTCATCTGGACTTTTCGGGCGATTTTCATACCACCTGACAAAAATGGATCGAAATCGGTATTATAGGGCCAGACGATGGCTAGGTTTTGAAATCCGACACAGATCCCGAGACACAAAGATAAAATTAGGAGAAGAATGCTACAAGGATCTCCCGCTCGTGGATTTCATCTGGACTTTTCGGGCGATTTTCGTACCACCCGACAAAAATGGACCGAAATCGGTATTTTCGGGCCAGACGATGGCTAGGGTATGAAATCCGACACGGAAACCGGGACACAACTATAAATTTAGGAGAAGAATGCTACAAGGATCTCTCGGTCGTCGACTTCATCTGGACTTTTCGGGCGATTTTCGTACCACCCGACAAAAATGTACCGAAATCGGTATTTTCAGGCCAGACGATCGCTATGGTTTGAAATCCGACACCGAAACCGAGACACAGTTATAAATATATTTAGGAGAAGAATGCTACAAGGATCTCCTGGTCGTCGATTTCATTTGGAATTTTCGGGCGATTTTCGTACCACCCGACAAAAATGGACCGAAATCGGTATTTTCTGGCCAGACGATGGCTAGGGTTTGAAATCCGACACGGAAACCGGACACAGTTATTAATTTAGGAGAAGAATGCAACAAGGATCTCCCGGTCGTCGATATCATCTCGACGTTTCAGGCGATTTTCGTACCACCCGACAAAAATGGACCGAAATCGGTATTTTCGGGCCAGACAATGGCTAGGGTATGAAATTCGACACGGAAACCGAGACACAACTATATATTTAGGAGAAGAATGCTACAAGGATCTCCCGGTTGCGATTTCATCTGGACTTTTCGGGCGAATTCGTACCACCCAACAAAAATGGACCGAAATCGATATTTTCATGCCAGACGATGGCTAGGGTTTGAAATCCGACACGGAACCCGACACACGGTTATAAATTTCGGAGAAGAATGCTACAAGGATCTCCCGGTTGTCGATTTCATCTTGACTTTTCGGGCGATTTTCGTACCAGCCGACAAAAATGGACCGAAATCGGTATTTTCAGGCCAGACAATGGCTAGGGTTTGAAATCCAACACGGAAACCGAGACACAGTTATTAATTTAGGAGAAGAATGCTTTAGGGATCTCCCGGTCGTCGATTTCATCTGGACTTTTCGGGAGATTTTCGTACCACCCCACAAAAATGGATTGAAATCGGTATTTTCAAGCCAGACGATAGCTAGGGTTTGAAATCCGACACGGAAACTGAGACACAGTTATAAATTTAGGAGAAGAATGCTACAAGGATCTCGCGGCCGTCGATTTCATCTGGACTTTTCGGGCGATTTGGGTACCACCCGACAAAAATGGACCGAAATCGGTATTTTCAGGCCAGACGATGGCTAGGGTTTGAAATCCGACACGGAACCTGAGACACAGTTCTAAATTTACGAGAAGAATGATACAAGGATCTCCCGGTTGCGATTTCATCTGGACTTTTCGGGCGATTTTCATACCACCTGACAAAAATGGATCGAAATCGGTATTATAGGGCCAGACGATGGCTAGGTTTTGAAATCCGACACGGATCCCGAGACACAAAGATAACATTAGGAGAAGAATGCTACAAGGATCTCCTGCTCGTGGATTTCATCTGGACTTTTCGGGCGATTTTCGTACCACCCGACAAAAATGGACCGAAATCGGTATTTTCGGGCCAGACGATGGCTAGGGTATGAAATTCGACATGGAAACCGAGACACAGCTATAAATTTAAGAGAAGAATGCTACAAGGATCTCCCGGTCGTCGACTTCATCTGGACTTTTCGGGCGATTTTCGTACCACCCGATAAAAATGGACCGAATCGGTATATTCGGGCCAAACGATGGCTAGGGTTTGAAATCCAACACGGAACCCGATACATAGTTATAAATTTAGGAGAAGAATGCTACAAGGATCTCCCGGTCGTCGATTTCATCTGGACTTTTCGGGCGATTTTCGTACCACCCGACAAAAATGGATCGAAATCGGTATTTTCATGCCATACGATGGCTAGGGTTTGAAATCTGACACGGAAACCGAGACACAATTATAAATTTAAGAGAAGAATGCTACAAGGATCTCCCGGTCGTCGATTTATCTGGACGTTTCAGGCGATTTTCGTACCACCCGACAAAAATGGACCGAAATCGGTATTTTCATGCCAAACGATGGCTAGCGTTTGAAATCCGACACGGAAACCGAGACACAATTATTAATTTAAGAGAAGAATGCTACAAGGATCTCCCGGTCGTCGATTTCATTTGGACGTTTTAGGCAATTTTCGTACCACCCGACAAAAATGGACCGAAATCGGTATTTTCAGGCCAGACGATGGCTAGGGTTTGAAATCTGAGACGGAAACCGAGACACAGTTATAAATTTAGGAGAAGAATGCTACAAGGATCTCTTGGTTGCGATTTCATCTGGACTTTTCGGGCGATTTTCGTACCACTCGACATAAATGGACCGAAATCGGTATTTTCAGGCCAGACGATCGCTAGGGTTTGAAATCCGACACCGAAACCGAGACACAGTTATAAATATATTTAGGAGAAGAATGCTACAAGGATCTCCCGGTCGACGATATCATTTGGACTTTTCGGGCGATTTTCGTACCACCCGACAAAAATGGACCCAAATCGGTATTTTCTGGCCAAACGATGGCTAGGGTATGAAATCCGACACGGAAACTGAGACACAACTATATATTTAGGAAAAGAATGCTACAAGGATCTCCCGGTTGCGATTTCATCTGGACTTTTCGGGCGAATTCGTACCACCTAACAAAAATGGACCGAAATCGATATTTTCATGCCAGACGATGGCTAGGGTTTGAAATCCGACACGGAACCCGAGACACGGTTATAAATTTCGGAGAAGAATGCTTCAAGGATCTCCCGGTTGTCGATTTCATCTGGACTTTTCGGGAGATTTTCGTACCACCCCACAAAAATGGATTGAAATCGGTATTTTCAAGCAAGACGATGGCTAGGGTTTGAAATCCGACCCGGAAACTGAGACACAATTATAAATTTAGGAGAAGAAAGCTACAAGGATCTCGCGGCCGTCGATTTCATCTGGACTTTTCGGGCGATTTGGGTACCACCCGACAAAAATGGACCGAAATCGGTATTTTCAGGCCAGACGATGGCTAGGGTTTGAAATCTGACACGGAACCTGAGACACAATTCTAAGTTTACGAGAAGAATGCTACAAGGATCTCCCGGTTGCGATTTCATCTGGACTTTTCGGGCGATTTTCATACCACCTGACAAAAATTGATCGAAATCGGTATTATCGGGCCAGACGATGGCTAGGTTTTGAAATCCGACATGGATCCCGAAACACAAAGATAAAATTAGGAGAAGAATGCTACAAGGATCTCCCGCTCGTGGATTTCATCTGGACTTTTCGGGCGATTTTCGTACCACCCGACAAAAATGGACCGAAATCGGTATTTTCGGGCCAGACGATGGCTAGGGTATGAAATCCTACACGGAAACCGAGAAACAGCTATAAATTTAGGAGAAGAATGCTACAAGGATCTCCCGATCGTCGACTTCAACTGGACTTTTCGGGCGATTTTCGTACCACCCGACAAAAATGGACCGAATCGGTATTTTCGGGCCAGACGATGGCTAGGGTTTGAAATCCGACACGGAACCCGAGACACAGTTATAAAATTAGGAGAAGAATGCTACAAGGATCTCCCGGTCGTCGATTTCATCTGGATTTTTCAGGCGATTTTCGTACCACCCGACAAAAATGGACCGAAATCGGTATTTTCAGGCTAGACGATAGCTAGGGTTTGAAATCCGACACGGAAACCGAGACAGAGTTATAAATTTAGGAGAAGAATGCTAAAAGGATCTCGCGATCGTCGATTTCATCTGGACTTTTCGGGCGATTTTCGTACCACCCGACAAAAATGGGCCGAAATCGGTATTTTCGGGCCAAACGATGGCTAGGTTTGCAATACGACACGGAACCCGAGACACAGTTATAAAATTAAGAGAGGAATGCTACAAGGATTTCCCGGTCGTCGATTTCATTTGGACTTTTCGGGTGATTTTTGTACCACCCGACAAAAATGGACCGAAATCGGTATTTTCATGCCATACGATGGCTAGGATTTGAAATTTGACACGGAAACCGAGACACAATTATTAATTTAAGAGAAGAATGCTACATGGATCTCCCGGTCGTCTATATCATCTGGACGTTTCAGGCGATTTTCGTACCACCCGACAAAAATGGACCGAAATCGGTATTTTCGGGCCAGACAATGGCTAGGGTATGAAATCCGACACGGAAACCGAGACACAACTATATATTTAGGAGAAGAATGCTACAAGGATCTCCCGGTTGCGATTTCATCTGGACTTTTCGGGCGAATTCGTACCACCCAACAAAAATGGACCGAAATCGATATTTTCATGCCAGACGATGGCTAGGGTTTGAAATCCGACACGGAACCCGAGACACGGTTATAAATTTCGGAGAAGAATGCTTCAAGGATCTCCCGGTTGTCGATTTCATCTGGACTTTTCGAGAGATTTTCGTACCACCCCACAGAAATGGATTGAAATCGGTATTTTCAAGCAAGACGATGGCTAGGGTTTGAAATCCGACCCGGAAACTGAGACACAATTATAAATTTAGGAGAAGAAAGCTACAAGGATCTCGCGGCCGTCGATTTCATCTGGACTTTTCGGGCGATTTGGGTACCACCCGACAAAAATGGACCGAAATCGGTATTTTCAGGCCAGACGATGGCTAGGGTTTGAAATCTGACACGGAACCTGAGACACAATTCTAAGTTTACGAGAAGAATGTTACAAGGATCTCCCGGTTGCGATTTCATCTCGACTTTTCGGGCGATTTTCATACCACCTGACAAAAATTGATCGAAATCGGTATTATCGGGCCAGACGATGGCTAGGTTTTGAAATCCGACATGGATCCCGAGACACAAAGATAAAATTAGGAGAAGAATGCTACAAGGATCTCCCGCTCGTGGATTTCATCTGGACTTTTCGGGCGATTTTCGTACCACCCGACAAAAATGGACCGAAATCGGTATTTTCGGGCCAGACGATGGCTAGGGTATGAAATCCTACACGGAAACCGAGACACAGCTATAAATTTAGGAGAAGAATGCTACAAGGATCTCCCGATCGTCGACTTCAACTGGACTTTTCGGGCGATTTTCGTACCACCCGACAAAAATGGACCGAATCGGTATTTTCGGGCCAGACGATGGCTAGGGTTTGAAATCCGACACGGAACCCGAGACACAGTTATAAAATTAGGAGAAGAATGCTACAAGGATCTCCCGGTCGTCAATTTCATCTGGATTTTTCAGGCGATTTTCGTACCACCCGACAAAAATGGACCGAAATCGGTATTTTGAGGCTAGACGATAGCTAGGGTTTGAAATCCGACACGGAAACCGAGACAGAGTTATAAATTTAGGAGAAGAATGCTACAAGGATCTCGCGGTCGTCGATTTCATCTGGACTTTTCGGGCGATTTTCGTACCACCCGACAAAAATGGGCCGAAATCGGTATTTTCGGGCCAAACGATGGCTAGGTTTGCAATACGACACGGAACCCGAGACACAGTTATAAAATTAAGAGAGGAATGCTACAAGGATTTCCCGGTCGTCGATTTCATTTGGACTTTTCGGGTGATTTTTGTACCACCCGACAAAAATGGACCGAAATCGGTATTTTCATGCCATACGATGGCTAGGATTTAGGAGAAACAGCTATAAATTTAGGAGAAGAATGCTACAAGGATCTCCCGATCGTCGACTTCAACTGGACTTTTCGGGCGATTTTCGTACCACCCGACAAAAATGGACCGAATCGGTATTTTCGGGCCAGACGATGGCTAGGGTTTGAAATCTGACACGGAACCCGAGACACGGTTATAAATTTCGGAGAAGAATGCTCAAGGATCTCGCGATCGTCGATTTCATCTGGACTATTCGGGTGATTTTTGTACCATCCGACAAAAATGGACCGAAATCGGTATTTTTTCGGGCCAGACGTTGGCTAGGGTTTGATATCCGACACGGAACCCGAGACACAGTTATAAGTTTAGGAGAAGAATGCTACAAAGATCTCTCGGTCGTCCATATCATCTGGACTTTTTGGGCGATTTTCGTACCACTTGACAAAAATGGACCGAAATCGGTATTTTCGGGAAAGACGATGGCTAGGGTTTGAAATCCGTCACAGAACCCGAGACATAGTTATAAATTTAGGAGAAAAATGCTACAAGGATCTCCCGGTCGTCGATTTCATCTTGACTATTTGGGCGATTTTCGTAAAACCCGACAAAAATGGTCCGAAATCGGTATTTTCGGGCCACACGCTGGCTAGGTTTTCAAATCCGACACGGAACCCGAGACACATTTATAAATTTAGGAGAAAAATGCTACAAGGATCTCGCGGTCGTCGATTTAATCTGGACTTTTCGGGCGATTTTCGTACCACTTGACAAAAATGGACCGAAATCGGTATTTTCTGGCCAAACGATGGCTAGGGTTTTAAATCCGACACGGAACGCGAGACATAGTTATAAATTTAGGAGAAGAATGCTACAAGAATCCCCCGGTCGTCGATTTCATCTGGACTTTTCGGGCGACTTTCGTACCACCCGACAAAAATGGACCGAAATTGGTATTTTCGGGTCAGACGATGGCTAGGGTTTGAAATCCGACACGGAACCCGAGACACAGTTATAAATTTAGAAGAAGAATTCTACAAGGATCTCCCGGTTGTGACTTCATCTGGACATTTCGGGCGATTTTCATACCACCCGACAAAAATGGGCCGAAGTCGGTATTTTCGGGCCAGACGATGGCTAGGGTTTGAAATCCGACACGGAACCCGAAACACAGTTATAAATTTAGGTGAAGATTGCTACAAGGATCTCCCGCTCGTCGATTTCATCTGGACTTTTCGGGCGATTTTCGTACAACCTGACAAAAATGGACGAAAATCGGTATCTTCGAGCGAGACGATGGCTAGGGTTTGAAATCCGACATGGAACCCGAGACACAGTTATAAATTTAGGAGAAGAATGCTACAAGGATCTCCTGGTTGCGATTTCATCTGGACTTTTCAGGCGTTTTTCGTACCGCTCGACAAAAATGTGCCCAAATCGGTATTTTCGGGCCAGACGATGGCTAGGGTTTGAAATCCGACACGGAACCCGAGACACAATTCTAAGTTTACGAGAAGAATGCTACAAGGATCTCCCGGTTGCGATTTCATCTGGACTTTTCGGGCGATTTTCATACCACCTGACAAAAATTGATCGAAATCGGTATTTTCGGGCCAGACGATGGCCAGGGTTTAAAATCCGACACGGAACGCGAGACACAGTTATAAATTTAGGAGAAGAATGCTACAAGAATCCCCCGGTCGTCGATTTCATCTGGACTTTTCGGGCGACTTTCGTACCACCCGACAAAAATGGACCGAAATTGGTATTTTCGGGCCAGACGATGGCTTGGGTTTGAAATCCGACACGGAACCCGAGACACAGTTATAAATTTAGGAGAAGAATGCTACAAGGATCTCGCATTCGTCGATTTCATCTGGACTTTTTAGGAGATTTTCGTACCACTGGACAAAAATGTACCGAAATCGGTATTTTCGGGCCAGACGATGGCTAGGGTTTGAAATCCGACACGGAACCTGAGACACAGTTCTAAATTTAGGAGAAGAATGCTACAAAGATCTCGCGGTCGTCGATTTCATCTGGACTTTTCGGGCGTTTTTCGTACCACCCGAGAAAAATGGACCGAAATCGGTATTTTTGGGCCAGACGTAGCTAGGGTTTCAAATCCGACACGGAACCTGAGACACAGATCTAAATTTAGGAGAAGAATACTACAAGGATCTCGCGGTCGTCGATTTCATCTGGACTTTTCGGGCGATTTTCGTACTACCTGACAAAAATGGACCGAAATCGGTATTTTCGGGCCAGACGATGGCCAGGGTTTAAAATCCGACACGGAACGCGAGACATTGTTATAAATTTAGGAGAAGAATGCTACAAGAATCCCCCGGTCGTCGATTTCATCTGGACTTTTCGGGCGACTTTCGTACCACCCGACAAAAATGGACCGAAATTGGTATTTTCGGGTCAGACGATGGCTAGGGTTTGAAATCCGACACGGAACCCGAGACACAGTTATAAATTTAGAAGAAGAATTCTACAAGGATCTCCCGGTTGTGACTTCATCTGGACATTTCGGGCGATTTTCATACCACCCGACAAAAATGGGCCGAAGTCGGTATTTTCGGGCCAGACGATGGCTAGGGTTTGAAATCCGACACGGAACCCGAAACACAGTTATAAATTTAGGTGAAGATTGCTACAAGGATCTCCCGCTCGTCGATTTCATCTGGACTTTTCGGGCGATTTTCGTACAACCTGACAAAAATGGACGAAAATCGGTATCTTCGAGCGAGACGATGGCTAGGGTTTGAAATCCGACATGGAACCCGAGACACAGTTATAAATTTAGGAGAAGAATGCTACAAGGATCTCCTGGTTGCGATTTCATCTGGACTTTTCAGGCGTTTTTCGTACCGCTCGACAAAAATGTGCCCAAATCGGTATTTTCGGGCCAGACGATGGCTAGGGTTTGAAATCCGACACGGAACCCGAGACACAATTCTAAGTTTACGAGAAGAATGCTACAAGGATCTCCCGGTTGCGATTTCATCTGGACTTTTCGGGCGATTTTCATACCACCTGACAAAAATTGATCGAAATCGGTATTTTCGGGCCAGACGATGGCCAGGGTTTAAAATCCGACACGGAACGCGAGACACAGTTATAAATTTAGGAGAAGAATGCTACAAGAATCCCCCGGTCGTCGATTTCATCTGGACTTTTCGGGCGACTTTCGTACCACCCGACAAAAATGGACCGAAATTGGTATTTTCGGGCCAGACGATGGCTTGGGTTTGAAATCCGACACGGAACCCGAGACACAGTTATAAATTTAGGAGAAGAATGCTACAAGGATCTCGCATTCGTCGATTTCATCTGGACTTTTTAGGAGATTTTCGTACCACTGGACAAAAATGTACCGAAATCGGTATTTTCGGGCCAGACGATGGCTAGGGTTTGAAATCCGACACGGAACCTGAGACACAGTTCTAAATTTAGGAGAAGAATGCTACAAAGATCTCGCGGTCGTCGATTTCATCTGGACTTTTCGGGCGTTTTTCGTACCACCCGAGAAAAATGGACCGAAATCGGTATTTTTGGGCCAGACGTAGCTAGGGTTTCAAATCCGACACGGAACCTGAGACACAGATCTAAATTTAGGAGAAGAATACTACAAGGATCTCGCGGTCGTCGATTTCATCTGGACTTTTCGGGCGATTTTCGTACTACCTGACAAAAATGGACCGAAATCGGTATTTTCGGGCCAGACGATGGCCAGGGTTTAAAATCCGACACGGAACGCGAGACATTGTTATAAATTTAGGAGAAGAATGCTACAAGAATCCCCCGGTCGTCGATTTCATCTGGACTTTTCGGGCGACTTTCGTACCACCCGACAAAAATGGACCGAAATTGGTATTTTCGGGCCAGACAATGGCTAGGGTTTGAAATCCGACACGGAACCCGAGACACAGTTATAAATTTAGAAGAAGAATTCTACAAGGATCTCCCGGTTGCGACTTCATCTGGACATTTCGGGCGATTTTCATACCACCCGACAAAAATGGGCCGAAATCGGTATTTTCGGGCCAGACGATGGCTAGGGTTTGAAATCCGACACGGAACCCGAGACACAGTTATAAATTTAGGTGAAGAATGCTACAAGGATCTCCCGCTCGTCGATTTCATCTGGACTTTTCGGGCGATTTTCGTACAACCTGACAAAAATGGACGAAAATCGGAATTTTCGAGCCAGACGATGGCTAGGGTTTGAAATCCGACATGGAACCCGAGACACAGTTATAAATTTAGGAGAAGAATGCTACAAGGATCTCCTGGTTGCGATTTCATCTGGACTTTTCAGGCGTTTTTTGTACCGCTCGACAAAAATATGCCCAAATCGGTATTTTCGGGCCAGACGATGGCTAGGGTTTGAAATCCGACACGGAACCCGAGACACAATTCTAAGTTTACGAGAAGAATGCTACAAGGATCTCGCATTCGTCGATTTTATCTGGACTTTTTAGGCGATTTTCTTACCACTGGACAAAAATGGACCGAAATCGGTATTTTCGGGCCAGACGATGGCTAGGGTTTGAAATCCGACACGGAACCTGAGACATAGTTCTGAATTTAGGAGAAGAATGCTACAAGGATCTCGCGGTCGTCGATTTCATCTGGACTTTTCGGGCGTTTTTCGTACCACCCGAGAAAAATGGACCGAAATCGATATTTTTTGGCCAGACGTAGCTAGGGTTTGAAATTCGACACGGAACCTGAGACACAGATCTAAATTTAGGAGAAGAATGCTACAAGGATCTCGCGGTCGTCGATTTCATCTGGACTTTTCGGGTGATTTTCGTACCACCTGAAAAAATGGACCGAAATCGGTATTTTCGGGCCAGACGATGGCCAGGGTTTAAAATCCGACACGGAACGCGAGACACAGTTATAAATTTAGGAGAAGAATGCTACAAGAATCCCCCGGTCGTCGATTTCATCTGGACTTTTCGGGCGACTTTCGTACCACCCGACAAAAATGGACCGAAATTGGTATTTTCGGACCAGACGATGGCTAGGGTTTGAAATCCGACACGGAACCCGAGACACAGTTATAAATTTAGAAGAAGAATTCTACAAGGATCTCCCGGTTGCGACTTCATTTGGACATTTCGGGCGATTTTCATACCACCCGACAAAAATGGGCCGAAATCGGTATTTTCGAGCCAGACGATGGCTAGGGTTTGAAATCCGACACGGAACCCGAGACACAGTTATAAATTTAGGTTTAGAATGCTACAAGGTTCTCCCGTTCGTCGATTTCATCTGGACTTTTCGGGCGATTTTCGTACAACCTGACAAAAATGGACGAAAATCGGAATTTTCGAGCCAGACGATGGCTAGGGTTTGAAATCCGACATGGAACCCGAGACACAGTTATAAATTTAGGAGAAGAATGCTACAAGGATCTCCTGGTTGCGATTTCATCTGGACTTTTCAGGCGTTTTTTGTACCGCTCGACAAAAATGTGCCCAAATCGGTATTTTCGGGCCAGACGATGGCTAGGGTTTGAAATCCGACACGGAACCCGAGACACAGTTATAAATTTAGGAGACGAATGCTACAAGGATCTCGCATTCGTCGATTTTATCTGGACTTTTTAGGCGATTTTCGTACCACTGGACAAAAATGGACCGAAATCGGTATTTTCGGGCCAGACGATGGCTAGGGTTTGAAATCCGACACGGAACCTGAGACACAGTTCTAAATTTAGGAGAAGAATGCTACAAGGATCTCGCGGTCGTCGATTTCATCTGGACTTTTCGGGCGTTTTTCGTACCACCCGAGAAAAATGGACCGAAATCGGTATTTTTGGGCCAGACGTAGCTAGGGTTTGAAATCCGACACGGAACCTGAGACACAGATCTAAATTTAGGAGAAGGATGCTACAAGGATCTCGCGGTCGTCGATTTCAT
>JBBPBQ010020323.1:25932072-25944291 GCA_037974755.1 Cicer yamashitae
CTGAGACACAGTTCTAAATTTAGGAGAAGAATGCTACAAGGATCTCGCGGTCGTCGATTTCATCTGGACTTTTCGGGCGTTTTTCGTACCACCCGAGAAAAATGGACCGAAATCGGTATTTTTGGGCCAGACGTAGCTAGGGTTTGAAATCCGACACGGAACCTGAGACACAGATCTAAATTTAGGAGAAGAATGCTACAAGGATCTCGCGGTCGTCGATTTCATCTGGACTTTTCGGGCGATTTTCGTACCACCTGACAAAAATGGACCGAAATCGGTATTTTCGGGCCAGACGATGGCCAGGGTTTAAAATCCGACACGGAACGCGAGACACAGTTATAAATTTAGGAGAAGAATGCTACAAGAATCCCCCGGTCGTCGATTTCATCTGGACTTTTCGGGCGACTTTCGTACCACCCGACAAAAATGGACCGAAATTGGTATTTTCGGGCCAGACGATGGCTTGGGTTTGAAATCCGACACGGAACCCGAGACACAGTTATAAATTTAGAAGAAGAATTCTAAATGGATCTCCCGGTTGCGACTTCGTCTGGACATTTCGGGCGATTTTCATACCACCCGATAAAAATGGGCCGAAATCGGTATTTTCGGGCCAGACGATGGCTAGGGTTTGAAATCCGACACGGAACCCGAGACACAGTTATACATTTAGGTGAAGAATGCTACAAGGATCTCCCGCTCGTCGATTTCATCTGGACTTTTCGGGCGTTTTTCGTACAACCTGACAAAAATGGACGAAAATCGGTATTTTCGAGCCAGCCGATGGCTAGGGTTTGAAATCCGACATGGAACCCGAGACACAATTATAAATTTAGGAGAAGAATGCTACAAGGATCTCCTGGTTGCGATTTCATCTGGACTTTTCAGGCGTTTTTTGTACCGCTTGACAAAAATGTGCCCAAATCGGTATTTTCGGGCCAGACGATGGCTAGGGTTTGAAATCCGACACGGAACCCGAGACACGGTTATAAATTTAGGAGAAGAATGCTACAAGGATCTCGCACTCGTCGATTTCATCTGGACTTTTTAGGCGATTTTCGTACCACTGGACAAAAATGGACCGAAATCGGTATTTTCGGGCAAGACGATGGCTAGGGTTTGAAATCCGACACGGAAGCTGAGACACAGTTCTAAATTTAGGAGAAGAATGCTACAAGGATCTCGCGGTCGTCGATTTCATCTGGACTTTTCGGGCGTTTTTCGTACCACCCGAGAAAAATGGACCGAAATCGGTATTTTTGGGCCAGACGTAGCTAGGGTTTGAAATCCGACACGGAACCTGAGACACAGATCTAAATTTAGGAGAAGGATGCTACAAGGATCTCGCGGTCGTCGATTTCATCTGGACTTTTCGGGGGATTTTCGTACCACCTGACAAAAATGGACCGAAATCGGTATTTTCAGGCCAGACGATGGCCAGGGTTTAAAATCCGACACGGAACGCGAGACACAGTTATAAATTTAGGAGAAGAATGCTACAAGAATCCCCCGGTCGTCGATTTCATCTGGACTTTTCGGGCGACGTTCGTACCACCCGACAAAACTGGACCGAAATTGGTATTTTCGGGCCAGACGATGGCTAGGGTTTGAAATCCGACACGGAACCCGAGACACAGTTATAAATTTAGAAGAAGAATTCTACAAGGATCTCCCGGTTGCGACTTCATCTGGACATTTCGGGCGATTTTCATACCACCCGACAAAAATGGGCCGAAATCGGTATTTTCGGGCCAGATGATGGCTAGGGTTTGAAATCCGACACGGAACCCGAGACACAATGATAAATTTAGGTGAAGAATGCTACAAGGATCTCCCGGTCGTCGATTTCATCTGGACTTTTCGGGCGATTTTCGTACCACCCGACAAAAATGGACGAAAATCGGTATTTTCGAGCTATACGATTGCTAGGGTTTGAAATCCGACACAGAACCCGAGACACAGTTATAAATTTAGGAGAAGAATGCTACAAGGATCTCCTGGTTGCGATTTCATCTGGACTTTTCAGGCGTTTTTGGTACCACCCAACAAAAATGTGCCCAAATCGGTATTTTCGGGCCAGACGATGGCTAGTGTTTGAAATCCGACACGGAACCTGAGACACAGTTCTAAATTTAGGAGAAGAATGCTACAAGGATCTCGGGGTCGTCGATTTCATCTAGACTTTTCGGGCGAATTTCGTACCACCCGACAAAAATGGACCGAAATCTGTATTTTCGGGCCAAACGATGGCCAGGGTTTAAAATCCGACACGGAACGCGAGACACAGTTATAAATTTAGGAGAAGAATGCTACAAGAATCTCCCGGTCGTCGATTTCATCTGGACTTTTCGGGCGACTTTCGTACCACCCGACAAAAATGGAGTATTTTCGGGCCAGACGATGGCTAGGGTTTGACATCCGACACGGAACCCGAGACACAACTATAAATTTAGGAGAAGAATGCTACAAGGATCTTCCAGTCGTTGATTTCATCTGGAATTTTTGGGCGATTTTCGTACCACCCGACAAAAATGGGCCGAAATCGGTATTTTCGGGCCAGACGATGGGTAGGTTTTGAAATCCAACACGGAACCCGATACATAGTTATAAATTTAGGAGAAGAATGCTACAAGAATCCCCTGGTCATCGATTTTGTAAGATCAGATATGCACCTAAGAGGGGGGTGAATTAGGTGTTTGGGTATTTTAGATGTTTTCAGAGTTTAGTGATCGATTTTTTTCGGTTAATGATGATAGATGAAAGTAAATAGCAGTAAGTAAATGAAACATAGCAGATTTATCCTGGTTCCCCTTATAACCAAGGGTACATCCAGTCCTCTTGCTCACCACAAGAGATTTCCTTCACTATTTGTCAGAATATGTACAAGTCCTCACCCTAGGACCTTTGCTACAACCTTCTAACAAATCTTCTATGATAGAACACTACTATCTTAGATAACACACTTAAAGAAAGTACAACTTTCTTTTACAAACACTTGTGATTTGATAAGTTTATAGGAGTAAGAAAGAGGTAGAATGATAACAATCCAAGATTGATTCAAGTACGTTGAGAACCTTAAGGATATGAAAATGATATGCAAGTACTTGAATTTAAGAAAATGACTTTTAGAAAAATTCAGAAAAGTTTGTTCAAAGTCTTGAAGTTGTGTAGTAGGATTGTTGTTTTTGAATCTGAAGTTGTGATGTATTTATAGTCCATAAACATCTCTTCAGATTCGTGGCCATTGATCCAAGAGGTTTGAGGAAGAATTGCAATGTTTTAGATTCAATTCAGAACTGAAAAAGTGCATTGCTTCCAGTTGTATTCGAATACAGGCTATGTGTATTCGAATATGCCTCTTTGCAACGTTCAAATTTATTCAAATTTAACACTGTGTATTCGAATACACTTGGATGTAGTCGAATACAGATTGGTTAATTTGGCCACTGACTTGCTGGATGTATTCGAATACAATAGGATGTAGTCGAATACAGATGAAGGGTTTTGGCTACTGACTTAGCATTTCTTCATCTGTATTCGAATATACAAGGATGTAGCCGAATACAGATGAAGGGTTTTAGCTACTGACTTAGCAATTCTTCATCTGTATTCGAATACATGATGTTGTATTCGAATACACCTTTGTATATTTCAAAAATATTAATTTTAATGCTTTTAAAACAAAGTTTTTGGCTTTCAAAAATGTTGTTTATGCATATGTAAGGATGTAAGGTTCTCTTGTATATGATTTCATGGATTGTATCATTTACTTTTACATAGAACATCTAATTTAATCCATCGAAGGATGTTTGAAAACTTTCTTGAAGACTTCTTCTTTTTGAGCTTGTCGCTTGGAGCATGATCATCGTTTGTATCATCAAAAACATGTATTTTACATTCTCCCCCTTTTTGATTATGACAAAACAATCTGTTGTGTATTGATGACTCCCCCGTAATGTATGCGCATCATGCTCCCCCGTATAGTAAGCATACTTCCGTGGCGGATGATCAAGGGAACATGTGTATTGAGTACCTATATGAATAGTTGAAAGAACAACAAAATACCAGATTTTCTCCCCCTTTTGACATGATCAAAAAGAAGAAGACTACCAATAATACAGGAAAAAAATAAAGCAAAAGAGAAACATAATAGGCCAAAGAAACATAATATAAGATCCAAGCAATCAAACACGCAGAGAAAAGGGTATAAGAGTCATAATACAACGCCAAAAAGGAACCAAAAGTAGCAGATAGTTCAGCAAAGCAAAAAATCATGAAAGAAAATATAACAAAACGCAACTAGTCCTAGGAAACAAAATGCTAATCAGTGATGGCCAGGCGGGAGATGAAGATGATCAATCTTGTCGGCCAGAATGCACATTTCATGAATCAAACTGCTTTGGTTGGTGGCGATGGTGGATTCGATCGTCTGAAAGCGAGTAGCAACTGAAGTGGTGAAATCAGTGAGGCAGGTCTGAAGAGAGTCAAGTTTTTCTAAAACCATGCGATTGGAGACATAGTCATCATCAGAGGCTGTGTCTTCAGCATCATCATCATCAAGAGCAGCATCAGTTGCAGCGCCATCAGAATTAGCAGAAGTTTGTCCAAGATCACTCAGATGAATGTACTTCTGAAGCGGTTCATGCCAGACAATTTTCATACTAGGAAGAACGCTTAAATCCAACACATTGTCCTTTGTAACAGTATACAAAACCTCCTCAGAGAAGTCGACTTGAAAGTGTTCAAGAATGCGAGTGACTTCCTTGGCGTAAGGCAAACCAACAGCTTCTCTGGATGTGAACATTACGTTCTTAATGATGTATGACCAATTTAGAGGAAGCCCTTCGAACATAAAGTACATAAGCTGAAGTTCAAACTCAAAAATCTGGGAATAATTTCCAGCTTTGGGGACCAAGATATAACTTTAGAAATAATGAAGCAAACGATAATCAACAGTGAGATGACCAACGCCATATCGTTGCTTAGCAAATTTAGAACCGGCTTGACTACGCTTCTGTTCCATAGTTTGTTTATTAAACCGACAGAGAGTAACATAAGCATCATATTTGGGAACACCAGCCCATTTACAGAGGTTAGTGGGACTAACTCTCTGTCCCGCACAGGGAATTTTAAAAATGTCACCAATAATGTGTGAATCGAGCACAATACTTTTCCCTTTGACACGAGATTTCAACAGTTTGCCATCCCTAGTTAAATTGCAGTAAAAGACCCTAACTAAATCTGGGTAGATAGGACCTTTGTAACTAATAAACTCTTCCATACGTTGAGCTTTAAGTAAAGCAGGAAATTGAAATGCAGAAAAAGAGTCTAAAGTACTGAATTTTGGGATGATAAGGCGTTTGTCGGAGTAGAGTGTGCGAAACCGAGCAATTTCATCCGGTGTGTGTAAGAGGCGTGATAAATCCGTGATGTTGGTGCTCTTGGTTCGTTTCTTGGAGGGACCCACGCATGCATGCTTAGTTCTAGGTCCGCGTTTGCGTGCGTCTTGAACAGTGTTGGAGACGTTGGACATATTGATTGGAAAGAAATTTTGGGGGTTTAGGGTTTTTGAGTTTGCGAAATCTGAATGAAGGAAGGATAGAGATGACCAAAATGGGATTGGGCTCTGAAGTTAATAACAATGGAGTAATGTGTTGAAGGGAAGGGAATCGAAAAGTGAGGAAGGAGGCAAATGTTTGAGAATGTATTCGAATACCTAATGAGCAAAAGCTGTCGTGGCTTTAAATAAAACAGAAAAATCCGAAGGTGTAGTCGAATACACTTGAGTGTATTCGAATACAAAATGAAGAATTTTGATTCTAAGTGGTTCTGGGAACAGGCGTAGTCGAATACACTTGAGTGTATTCGAATACAAAATGAAGAATTTTAATTCTGAGTGGTTCTGGGAACAGGTGTAGTCGGATACACTTTGATACCCAGAATGTGTATTCGGCTACATCTTCCAGCTTTTTGAAACAGAGAGTAATATATCATATAGAGCATTCTAATTTCTATATATAATCACCAAGATAAGGTCAGGTAGGCATAGATAACTGAATTCTAATATGCTCACAAGAGAAAAACTAATGCCTTTGGAATAATGATGTCAAGGTACCTTATATTTAGAGATCATTTTCACTTAGGATGCGGAGTTCTCGTCGTATTTTGTAAAATGAGTCCTTAGGAAGTGGTTTGGTGAAGATGTCGGAAAGTTGATTATGAGTATCCACAAAGGTGACTTCAACATTTCCTTTAAGTACATGATCGTGTAGAAAATGATGTCGTATATCAATATGTTTGGTCCGAGAGTGCATGATTGGATTCTTTGAGATATTGATCGCGCTAGTGTTGTCGCATCTTAACGAAATGCATCCGAGATCAAGTCCATAGTCACATAGTTGTTGCTTGAGCCACAGAATTTGGGCACAACAACTTCCTGCTGCTATATATTCTGCTTCAGCAGTACTGAGTGCAACACATGCTTGCTTTTTACATGACCATGATACGAGTGCATTTCCCAAGACATGACAAGTGCCGCTTGTGCTTTTACGGTCGGTTTTACATCCTTCATAATCTGAATCAGAATATCCAACGAGACTACAGATACTACCTTTCGGATACCATAGTCCTACGTTGATTGTTCCTTTCAAATATTTCATGATTCGTTTGACTGCTACAAGGTGTGATTCTTTAGGATCCGCCTGAAATCTTGCACACAAACAAACACTAAACATAATATCTGGCCGGCTGGCCATTAGATATAATAGAGAGCCAATCATACCTCGATATTTTGAAATGTCTATTGATATACCAGATTCATCTTTATCAACATACGTTCCTGAACCCATTGGAGTAGCACTTTCTTTGCAATTTTCCATTTCAAATCTTTTTAGCAATTCTTTGCAATATTTAGCTTGATTGATGAAGATTCCATGCTTAAGTTGTTTGATGTGAAGGCCAAGAAAATAGTTTAATTTTCCCATCATGGACATTTCAAATTCACCTTGCATCTTCAATGAGAATTCTTCACATATTTCATTGTTTGTTGAACCGAATATGATATCGTCAACATAGATTTGGACCAGCGAAGTGTGACCATTATTTCGTTTAATAAATAATGTTTTGTCAACTTTGCCTTTTTCAAAACCTCTTTCACACAGGAAGGCACTCAATCTGTCGTACCAAGCTCTTGGTGCTTGTTTTAGACCATAGAGAGCTTTCCTTAGTTTGAATACATGTGTAGGATTCTTGAAGTCCTCAAAGCCGGGTGGCTGTTTGACATATACTTCTTCATTGACGTATCCATTTAGAAAGGCACTTTTCACATCCATCTGAAATAATTCAAAGTTCATAGAACAAGCATAAGCAAGTAGTAAACGTATTGCTTCTAACCTTGCGACTGGGGCAAATGTTTCGTCAAAATCAATTCCTTCTTCTTGATTATATCCTTGGGCGACCAATCTTGCTTTGTTGCGAACAACTATACCGTTTTCGTCAAGTTTATTTTTAAACACCCATTTTGTACCAATTATGTGTTTATTTCCTGGATTGGGAACAAGTTCCCAAACTTCGTTTCTTTCGAATTGGTTAAGCTCTTCTTACATTGCAAGTATCCATTGATCATCTTTTAGTGCTTCACCAATTTTGGAAGGTTCGATTTGAGAAACAAATGCCATGTTTAAGCATGCATCTTGTAGTTTAAGTCTAGTTGTAACTCCTTTGTTGATATCACCAATAATGTTATCAATTGGATGATCTCGATGGGTTCTCCATTCCTTTGGGAGTTTATCATTTTCCTTTTCAATGTTGACTTCATTGTCTTGACTCGGTTGATCAAATTGATCTTCTTTACTTGGATCACTACTTTCAATGTCATCATCATCATAAGAAATAGCTTTGTCCTCTTTCAAGGGGTTAGTTTCATCAAAAGTTACATGTATTGATTCTTCTACAATTAACGTTCTTTTATTGAAAATTCTAAATGCTTTACTAGATAATGCATAACCAATAAAGATACCTTCATCTGCTTTTTTCATCGAATTTTCCAAGATTGTCTTTTCCGTTATTTAGCACAAAACACTTGCATCCAAAGATGTGGAAGTGAGAGATATTGGGCTTTCTGCCTTTGTAGAGTTCATAAGGAGTCTTCTTAAGAATTGGCCGAATGTTTACTCTGTTAGTAACATAGCATGTCGTGTTTACGGCATCTGCCCAAAAGTCCTTTGGTAGATTTGAATCACTTAACATAGTTCTTGCAAGTTCTACCAAGGATCTGTTCTTTCTCTCAACAACCCCATTTTGTTGAGGTGTTCTAGATGCAGAAAAATTGTGAAAAATTCCATTTTCTTCACAGAATTCTTCAAATAAGGTATTTTGAAATTCTCTTCCATGATCACTTCTAATTGATACAATTTTGGATGATTGTTCATTTTGGACTAGCTTGGCATAATTTTTAAATGCTTTAAAAGCTTCGTTTTTACTTGCCAAAAACAAGGTCCATGTGTACCTTGAAAAGTCATCAACTATCACTAGTCCATATGAATTTCCACCAAGACTTTTAGTTCTTGATGGACCAAACAAATCCATGTGTATCAATTGAAGTGGTCTTGTAGTTGATATAACATTTATTGCTTTGAAAGACGTTTTTGTTTGTTTACCTTTTTGACAAGCGTCACATAATTTATCCTTGACAAATTTCATTTTTGGTAATCCAACAACAAGATCATGCTTGACTAGTTTGTTTAAATGATCCATGTGGATATGTGCAATTCTTTTATGCCATAGCCATGCATAATTGTTGTCGCTTACCAAAAGACATTTCATTTTCAAGGATAAATCGTCAAGATTAAGTATAAAAATATTCTTGAAACGTTTATCGATAAATTGAATTTCACTTGTTGCTGCATTTTGAATGATGCACTCTTCTTTGTTGAAGACTATCTTGTGTCCTTTGTCACATAGCTGGCTGATGCTTATGAGATTATGCTTTAGTCCTTCAACATACAGAACATCTTCAATTGATGGAGAAGGTGTTGTTCCAACTTTTCCAATACCTAAGATTTTTCCTTTATTATTATCTCCATATACTACATATCCTTTTGATTCAAGGGTCAAAGATGAAAATTTTGTTATGTCACCCGTCATGTGTTTGGAACACCCACTATCTAAGTACCACAAATTTGAAGTACTTTGTGTGCATACCTACAAAATTGAAATCAAATTTTATTAGGTACCCAAAGTGCTTTGGGTCCTTGGGGGTTAGTTCCTTTCTTGACCCATATGCAATGTCCTTTCGGAATGCTAATGTTTCTTACATGACAAGCATTAGGTGTGTGTCCATGAATACCATAATATGAGCAAGTAGGAATTTTACTAGTATATGTATGAAGTTTATTTTTAGTAATTTTCTCCTTATATGAATGACCTTTTTGTAAAATTGTAATATTTCCTTGATTGGTTTGAGTACTTGATTTGACAAAAATGGTCTTATTTGTGCTTGGTTTGTCAAATTTAGAAAATCCAATGCCACTTTTATCATTTGAATATCTTTGCATGTTTAGAACATTTTCCAATCCTATATGTCCTTTTTCATATCTTTCAATCACTCTATTTAGTTGAACAATTTTAAATGAAAGGGAATCACATTTGTTGCATGTAAAATTCTGCTTTGATTTTTCAGCATCTTTTTCCATAATGTCAATTTTTTCTTTAAGACATGAAATTTCTTTCTTTTGTGTTGATACTTGTTTAAGCAAATTTTTACATTCAACAAGAAGTTCCTTTATAGCATTTTGAGCTTCATTGTATTCTATGACTAATTCATTATTATAATGAGGAGTGTTTAAGTTACTAACCTCTTCGTCATCTGAATGGTGTGAAGCCATTAGTGCAACATTAGCACATTCATCACTTTCAGTTTCTGATGATGAACTTATATCATTATCTTCCCATGCTATATATGCTTTCTTGAAGTCTTTTCTTTTACCGGCATTCTTCTTGATAAGATTTGGGCATTCTGCTTTGATATGTCCTTGTTTCCCGCATTCAAAGCACGTGAAATTTTGGTTGGAAGTAGAGCTATCTTTCTTTCTGAAGTTCTTCTTTTTGAAACTTCTGTCATTTTTAAGAAATTTACCGAATTTCTTGACAAGGAAGTTAATGTTTTCGTCTTCATCAGAAATTTCGTCCTTGACTACTTCCTTTGATTCGGTCTTTAGAGCAATGTTTTTGCTCTTCTTTTCTTGGGTTTCATTTTGCTCTAATCTTCCAAGTTCTATTTCATGTTCTTGGAGTTTGCCAAGTAATGCAGAAAGTGACATTTTGGATAAACTCTTCTTTTCTGATATCGCTGTCACCTTTGGTTGCCACGCCCTAGTTAGTGACCTTAATACTTTCAGATTCAGTTCATCATTGGAGAAAATCTTTCCAAGGGCTGTTAAGTGATTTGTTAAGTGGGAGAATCTTTTCTGCATGTCTAATATAGATTCTCCAGGCTGCATACGAAATAATTCATACTCTTGGGAAAGTGTATTAAGTTTGGATCTTTTTACCTCTATGGTGCCTTCATGGGTTACTTCCAATGTGTCCCATATCTCCTTGGCTGTTTTACAATGAGATACGCGGAAAAATTCGTCCATATCTAATGCTGATTGTAAAATGTTTTTAGCCTTTTTATCAAACAGCACTTTCCATTTATCGTCATCGGTCCAGGAATTTTTTATTTTGATTTCTTCTTTGTCATTGATTACTGTTGTTGGGATGTAAGGACCATTTTCGACAGCATCCCATATTTCGTCTCCCTGTGCCTCAAGATATGCTTGCATGCGTATTTTCCAAAAATCATAATGCTCACCGACGAAACATGGTGGTTTGTTACTGCTGCCACCGTCTCTAAAAACTGGTTGTGCGGAAGCCATGAGTTATTGATCTAGGAGTAAGTTACCTTGAACCTGCTCTGATGCCAATTGTAAGATCAGATATGCACCTAAGAGGGGGGGGGGGTGAATTAGGTGTTTAGGTATTTTAGATGTTTTCAGAGTTTAGTGATCGATTTTTTTCGGTTAATGATGATAGATGAAAGTAAATAGCAGTAAGTAAATGAAACACAGCAGATTTATCCTGGTTCCCCTTATAACCAAGGGTACATCCAGTCCTCTTGCTCACCACAAGAGATTTCCTTCACTATTTGTTAGAATATGTACAAGTCCTCACCCTAGGACCTTTGCTACTGTAACACCTTTTATTTTAATTAATTAATTTAAAACCCTTAGTTTTGTTTATTCTGTTTTATTAATTCAGTGTGATGATAGTAAGATAACTATTTATTGGATGTTCAATTATTTGATGAAGTATTTTTATATTAATTATTTAATTATTGGGATTTTTATTATTAACTAATTAAAACTCGTAGAAATTTCTGTCTTAGAGTGAACAATGACCAAGTCAATTTTGACTAAGTCAAAATTGAATCACCCACACTACTACCTTTGATAACTATATTTTATTTTTAATAGTATTTAGTTTATAGGACCGTGCACTTTCCCTTGTGTCCATTCAAATGTGTAACTAGCAAGAATAAATACATGAATGTCAATTAATTCTTAACGGTTGGTCATTGAATGGTATTATTTCAATTGAATTCCTTATTCATGAGTGCAATTAAACTCAATGAAGAGAATTATTCCTTCTCTCGGATCAGCTCCACGCCTCCTTTATTAGTCACATACACCTCTCATTCGTACGACATGATTAAACTTGCAGTAGAGAAAAAGAAGTCATAATCACCCACACGCCATTACCAATGTTTCATTTATCTCAAATATTTTCTAAGCCACTCAAACAACCACCCTCACATTCCCTCGCATTCCGATCAAAGTTCTAAACTTTTGTTCCTTCATCTTGGTGAGATTTTCGAGGGCTATATAGTGTCGCCTGGAAGGAAATCACTCAAGGTAAGGGCTTTTCTCCATACTGGTGGCGAGGTGCGAAAAGAATGATGGAGACAAATCATGAAGAGTTGACCTGGGAGGCTTTCAAGACCCAGATGTTTCTCGATTCCTCGATACCAATAAATTGAACTTCTCTTTGAAAGACGGAGTTCAGAAATGTGTTTCTCTCAACTCAGTCAGTATGAAGCTAGAGGTGGAGGTAGACGGGATTCTTGTGGTCGAAGATTTTCCAGAGGTATTTCCGCCAGATGTACCAGGATTACCCCCAGTT
>JBBPBQ010020323.1:25946424-25964499 GCA_037974755.1 Cicer yamashitae
TGTAACACCTTTTATTTTAATTAATTAATTTAAAACCCTTAGTTTTGTTTATTCTGTTTTATTAATTCAGTGTGATGATAGTAAGATAACTATTTATTGGATGTTCAATTATTTGATGAAGTATTTTTATATTAATTATTTAATTATTGGGATTTTTATTATTAACTAATTAAAACTCGTAGAAATTTCTGTCTTAGAGTGAACAATGACCAAGTCAATTTTGACTAAGTCAAAATTGAATCACCCACACTACTACCTTTGATAACTATATTTTATTTTTAATAGTATTTAGTTTATAGGACCGTGCACTTTCCCTTGTGTCCATTCAAATGTGTAACTAGCAAGAATAAATACATGAATGTCAATTAATTCTTAACGGTTGGTCATTGAATGGTATTATTTCAATTGAATTCCTTATTCATGAGTGCAATTAAACTCAATGAAGAGAATTATTCCTTCTCTCGGATCAGCTCCACGCCTCCTTTATTAGTCACATACACCTCTCATTCGTAGGACACGATTAAACTTGCAGTAGAGAAAAAGAAGTCATAATCACCCACACGCCATTACCAACGTTTCATTTATCTCAAATATTTTCTAAGCCACTCAAACAACCACCCTCACATTCCCTCGCATTCCGATCAAAGTTCTAAACTTTTGTTCCTTCATCTTGGTGAGATTTTCGAGGGCTATATAGTGTCGCCTGGAAGGAAATCACTCAAGGTAAGGGCTTTTCTCCATACTGGTGGCGAGGTGCGAAAAGAATGATGGAGACAAATCATGAAGAGTTGACCTGGGAGGCTTTCAAGACCCAGATGTTTCTCGATTCCTCGATACCAATAAATTGAACTTCTCTTTGAAAGACGGAGTTCAGAAATGTGTTTCTCTCAACTCAGTCAGTATGAAGCTAGAGGTGGAGGTAGACGGGATTCTTGTGGTCGAAGATTTTCCAGAGGTATTTCCGCCAGATGTACCAGGATTACCCCCAGTTCGCGATATTGAATTCTCAATTGATGTGACTCCAGGTACAGGACCTATTTCTATTGCCCCATATAGAATGTCTCCATCGGAATTGTCAGAGTTGAAAAATCAGTTGGAGGACCTTTTTTCTAAACAGTTCATACGACCGAGTATCTCACCTTGGGGAGCGTCGGTGCTCCTAGTGAAAAAGAAGGACGGAAGGTCTAGACTTTGTGTCGATTACCGCCAGCTTAACAAAGTCACCATCAAAAACAGGTATCCCTTGCCACGCATTGATGACTTGATGGACCAACTCAAAGGAGCAATCATATTTTCAAAGATTGATCTGAAGTCGGGGTACCATCAGATTCGGGTGAAGGAAGAAGACATTCCTAAAACAGCATTCAGAACTCGCTATGGACACTTTGAGTATTTGGTGATGCCTTTTGGTGTCACCAATGCACCAGCTATTTTCATGGATTACATGAATCGTATATTTCACCCCTTCTTAGACAAATTTGTGGTGGTCTTCATTGATGACATATTGATCTATTCTAAGAGTCGAGAGGAACATGAAGTTCACCTACGTCAAGTTTTACAAATCTTGAGGGATAAGCGATTGTATGCTAATTTGGGGAAGTGTGAATTCTGGTTGGAGGAGGTGAAATTCTTGGGACATGTCATTTCAAAGGAAGGTATCGCTGTCGACCCAACTAAAGTAGAAGCTGTGGTGGCATGGAAACAACCACAGACCGTCACAGAGATTAGAAGTTTTCTGGGCTTGGCTGGATACTATAGAAGATTCATTGAGGGTTTTGCTAAGATTGCAGCACCGTTGACACAACTCACAAAGAAGAATCATATATATGCATGGACGGAGGAGTGTGAGAGGAGTTTTCAGCTGATGAAAGAGAAACTAACTACATCACCGGTGTTGGTGTTGCCACAGCCAGAAGAACCATATGAAGTCTATTGTGATGCTTCTTTACAGGGATTGGGTTGTGTACTTATGCAGAACAAACAAGTGATAGCATATGCTTCAAGGCAGTTGAAGGTGCATGAGAAGCATTATCCCACGCATGACATGGAATTGGCTGCAATAGTTTTTGCACTAAAGATTTGGAGGTACTATCTGTATGAGTGCAATTTTGATGTATACAGCGACCATAAAAGTTTGAAATACTTGTTCGACCAGAAGGAGCTTAATATCCGGCAACGGAGATGGATGGAGTTCATCAAGGATTATGAGTTCACGTTGCATTACCACCCAGGAAAAGCAAATGTGGTGGCTGATGCCTTGAGTAGAAAGCGAGCCCATTTGTCATCCATAACATTGAAAGGATTAGAGTTGTTAGAGAATTTACGTGACTTGGATCTTAATCTGAATTCCTTGTCGGGAAAAGTACAATGTGGAACGATCATCGTAGATAATGAATTGATGAATGAGATAAAAACCCTTCAAGCAACCGATGAGGCTATTCAGGGGAGACGAAAATTGGTTGAGACTGGCAAGGCCCCCGAATTTGAAATGGATCCAGATAACATTTTGTGGTGTAATAAACGTATTTGTGTGCCCGATAATGCTGAGTTGAGAAAGTCTATTTTAGATGAGGCCCACAAGAGCAAACTGAGTATTCACCCTAGTACTACGAAGATGTATAAAGACCTGAGGCAGAGATTTTGGTGGCCAAGAATGAAGAAACAAGTGGCGGAATATGTGGCGTCTTGCCTGACTTGCCAGAAGGCTAAGGTTGAACACCAGAAACCTGTTGGATTGCTGCAGTCATTAGATGTATCGGTGTGGAAATGGGATAGCATATCTATGGACTTTGTGGTGGCATTACCTAAGACTCAGAAGAAATTTGACTCCATTTGGGTGATTATTGACAGGCTCACAAAATCCGCCCATTCCATCCCTGTAAGGACTACTTACAATATATCTAAGCTTGCAGAGATCTACGTTGCTGAGATTGTTAGATTACACGGGATACCATCCAGCATTGTGTCTGATAGAGATCCAAAGTTCACTTCTCGTTTGTGGGAAGCATTGCATGAGGCATTGGGTACTAGATTAAGATTGAGTTCCGCCTACCACCCTCAAACCGATGGTCAAACTGAAAGGACTATTCAGACATTAGAGGATTTGCTAAGAGCTTGTGCATTAGATAACCGAGGGAGTTGGGATGATCTATTGCCTCTTGTTGAATTTACCTATAACAATAGCTATCATGCAAGCATCGGGATGGCACCGTACGAGGCTTTGTATGGGCGCAAGTGCCAAACTCCCTTGTGTTGGTATCAGGATGGTGAAAACTTGATCGTAGGGCCTGAGTTGGTGCAACAGACTACAGAAAAGGTGCGTCAGATCCAAGAGCGGATGAGAACAGCACAGAGTAGGAAAAAGAGTTATGCTGATCGACATAGGAGACCTCTGGAGTTTCAGGAGGATGAACATGTATTCTTGAGAGTGACACCTACCACTGGAGTTGGTAGGGCATTGAAGGCAAAGAAGCTTACTCCGAAGTTTATTGGACCATACCAAATTCTTCGACGTGTGGGTCCAGTGGCCTATCAGATTGCTTTACCACCGAACTTGGCCAATTTACATGATGTGTTTCATTTGTCACAACTAAGGAAGTACATGGCAGATCCATCCCATATTATCACGCCCGATGATATTCAATTGAAGGAGAATCTTTCCTTCGAGGTCCCACCGATAAGCATCTCAGACAGAACTACGAAGCATTTGAGGGGAAAGGAAATCCCCTTGGTTAAGGTGATTTGGAACCATACGAATGGAGATGCTACTTGGGAGTTGGAGGAAAAGATGAGGGAGCTTTACCTAGACCTTCTAGACACCTCTTAGTTTCGAGGACGAAACTATTTTAAGGGGGTAAGTATTGTAACACCTTTTATTTTAATTAATTAATTTAAAACCCTTAGTTTTGTTTATTCTGTTTTATTAATTCAGTGTGATGATAGTAAGATAACTATTTATTGGATGTTCAATTATTTGATGAAGTATTTTTATATTAATTATTTAATTATTGGGATTTTTATTATTAACTAATTAAAACTCGTAGAAATTTCTGTCTTAGAGTGAACAATGACCAAGTCAATTTTGACTAAGTCAAAATTGAATCACCCACACTACTACCTTTGATAACTATATTTTATTTTTAATAGTATTTAGTTTATAGGACCGTGCACTTTCCCTTGTGTCCATTCAAATGTGTAACTAGCAAGAATAAATACATGAATGTCAATTAATTCTTAACGGTTGGTCATTGAATGTATTATTTCAATTGAATTCCTTATTCATGAGTGCAATTAAACTCAATCAAGAGAATTATTCCTTCTCTCGGATCAGCTCCACGCCTCCTTTATTAGTCACATACACCTCTCATTCGTAGGACACGATTAAACTTGCAGTAGAGAAAAAGAAGTCATAATCACCCACACGCCATTACCAACGTTTCATTTATCTCAAATATTTTCTAAGCCACTCAAACAACCACCCTCACATTCCCTCGCATTCCGATCAAAGTTCTAAACTTTTGTTCCTTCATCTTGGTGAGATTTTCGAGGGCTATATAGTGTCGCCTGGAAGGAAATCACTCAAGGTAAGGGCTTTTCTCCATGCAAGGTTAGGCCGAATATTAAATTAATAATTCGTAAGATATTTATATGATGTCTTGATGTGTTAAAAGAAAAATGTTGATTCTATGTTTGCCTTAGATGATTTAACTATAATGTTTTATTTTTATGAGTAATATGTTTACCTTGATAAAATTAATTATAAAATCTTGATTTTTATTATTATAACATGAGTAATATGCTTGTTGTCATATATTTGGTGTAAAGTTACAATTTTTCTGTTGTCTAGGTATATTTAATTATAAAGTTATGATTTTTATTATGATCTCATGAGTAATATGTTTGTTAGGGTGTTTTTAATTTAACGTTTCGATTTTTGTGCTATTTCATCTCAAAGTTTTGATTTTTATGAATACTATATGAGTCTTGAGGGAATTGATGAAAAGTTATAATTTTTAATTGTGATAACATGATTAAGTTGATTTTTGTAACTGGTTAATTGTGTTTTAAATATTATTATCCTTGTGGTTGCCTAAGTGGCTGGTGATTTATGGTTTGAATAGTTCTCTCTTTGTGGTTGCCTAAGTGGCTGGTTATTCGTGTTATGACCTTTCCTTTGTGGTTGCCTAAGTGGCTAGTGATTTGTAAATTTCGAGCGTCATTATCATTTCATGACATATCATATGCATCTTTGTGGACGCCTGTGTGGCTGGTTTAATTTTCCCCATTGGTATGGGTGACTTCTGTGTGGACGCCTGTGTGGCTGGCTATATCCGGATCATATAGGTTTAGGAGCATGCACAACTTGCAATTTATTTTATTGTTATTTTTATTTAATCTAATTATTTGCTCTAAGGTGAGTTGCTACTCGATTTATTTAGATGTCTTTTTATGACTTTTGATACGTCCCGGTGAATGAAAAAAAAAATCAGTTTCTCTAAATCTTTTATTACAAAAAGATTTTATATTCATATTTTATGATTATTAACTTATTATTTGGTTTAATTTTTGTCGTGGGATGAACTGACCCCTTACACCAACATTTAGGTACTAAGGATCTCGAAGAGTTGCGTGAATGACGTTTGCTTGGCGCACGCGCGTGGGAAAAAGGGGTACTTTAATTAAAAAAAAATAATGATTGTAGTGATAAGCCCGATGTGGTACTTTTTTAAAGTTTATTTATTTTTATCATCAATTTTAAATAGAAATGCGGAGGTGAGGTCCTTCCGCTAGGAAAAACCTGAATCAGTTGTTTTTATTTCACTTAAGGAGAATTTATTCTATTTTAGGACGTAAGTGAACATTTTCTACAATTAGCAAATTATCTTTATAAGAATAATAACATCCAGTAAAATTGCGTTGTGCTATTTCATAAAAAATGAAATCAATTTATTTACTAGTGAAATTTTATTAATCACATGATGAACTACTTTCGGTAAAAATAAAAAATAAAAAAAATAATTTCGTTTTTGAAAGAAAACAAATATTTTTAAGTAATGTCTTGGATCAAAATCCGGGGCGTTACATTGTGGTATAAGAGCACAAATTCTCGGACTTTGGTGGGGTGGGACGCGTTGTGTATGTCGCATGTTTTCTGATGTTGCTTGTGTTAATTGTCTGATTTTCTAATTAATTGGGTTTTACTAATTATTTAAATTTCTATTAAGTATCCTTAATTATGTAACCTCCTTGAAATTGAATTTTACTAATTACTCAAATTTTATTACGAGTCATTACTTGTGTATGTCACATGTTTTCTGATGTTGCTTGTGTTAATTGTTTGATTTTCTAATTATTTGAGTTTTACTAATTATTAAATTTCTATTAAGTGTCATTCATTATGTAACCTCCTTAAAATTGAATTTTACTAATTACTCAAATTTTATTACGTATCATTAATTGTGTAACCCCTTGAATTTGAAAATTTTACTAATCACTTAAATTTCCATTATGTGTTTTTAATTGTGTGGCCTCTTAAATTTCTATTATGTGTTATTAATTGTGTGACCTTTTAAATTTCTATTATGTGTTATTAATTGTGTAACCTCCTTGAATTTGAAATTTTACTAATTATTTAAATTCCTATTATGTGTTATTAATTGTGCAACCTCTTAAATTCTATTATGTGTTATTAGTGTAACCTCTTAGTTGTTGTAGGTAAATATATGCCTTAAATACTTCATTATTCTATTGTGTATTTAATTGTTTTCAAATATGAAAATCTCTATGTCTACTTGCATGGCTTTATTGGCACTGTCTTTTATATTTTTAATAAAATTTCTAATTAAGTTGTTACATTTTATTATCTTTTATGAATTTTCTACTTGTTCGTCTATGATTGTTTTTGTTTTATTTAATTTTAAAGTCTCTACTTCTTGTTCATACTAAGTGTTTGATTCTCTAGCTATTCTATGTCATTAATGACTTAAATCCCAGTTATATGAATTTAATTGCCTAACTCCTTCGAATAATTGTGATGAAAAATATGTCTTAAATTCTTGATCCTAAGATTAGAAATAAATTTTAATTTAATTCATGCAGTAATTATTTATGATTGTATGATATTGCGAATTATGAGTTTATTACCCACAATTTAAATTATTTCAATCTAAATCACAAAGTAATTATAGGGTTTTCATCATGTGATCTAAATATATGTAACTAAGACAATGTTCTAAATCCTAAATTATGTATAATTGTATGATCCCCAAGATAGAAGGGAAGGATAATACATAAAAAGTTGTATTGGAGGGATTCTGGCTAAGGAAAGACTTGGTTATTAAGTGGTCCATTGACCCACCTCTCTTTCCTGGGAACCCCTCCAAAACACGACTTGCTGTATAACCCGAACTTACTATATAGTGTTCAATAATAGACTTCCTTACTACCCTAGAGTTAAAATTCTGTCGTAATATTTCCCTAATTAGGAAGTGTTATGGCTCGTCGCACAAACCGATCGGTTCCCCAAGGAGGAAATGACATGACTAAAGCGATCCAAGCCATGAATGCAATGGCCGCTGCAATGGCCCAACAAGCCGCGGCCCAGGCTCAGCGAGATGAGCAGAGGGATCAGAGGGATGAAGCAGCTAGGGCAACAAGAGCATTGAGAGAGTTTCGTCGCCAAGATCCGCCTAAATTCAAAGGGGATCATGACCCCGACAAGGCCGATCTTTGGCTGCAGGAGATTGAGAAGATCTTCGAGATCCTACACTGCCCTGACAATGTGAAAGTGGAGTATGCGACCTATTTAATGATTGGTGAAGCTGAATACTGGTGGCGAGGTGCGAAGAGAATGATGGAGACAAATCATGAAGAGTTGACCTGGGAGGCTTTCAAGAATAAGTTCCTAGACAAATACTTCCCAAAGAGTGCTAGGGCTGAGAAGGAGGCCAAATTTCTGAAGTTGTATCAAAGGAATCTCACAGTAGCGGAATATGCTGCAAAGTTCGAGTCCCTAGCAAAGCATTTCCGCTACTTCCTAAATCAGATAGATGAAGAATACATGTGTGAGAGGTTCGAAAGCGGGCTTAGATATGAGATTAAGGAGTTAGTGGGGCCCTTGGAGACACGCCAATACCAAGTACTGGTGGAGAAATGCAAGAAAGTGGAGCAGATGAAGAAGAGTCGTCTGAATAGGGGTGCTGTAGGTGGACCCATCAGACCTCAGGTAGAGATTTAAATCCATTCATATCATGAGATCCATAAACTTGGCCTCTAAAAGTTAATATTTGAAACAGGGGTATAACGACCAACAGAACAGGGGTAGGCAACATCAACAACACAAGCCGTATCCCCGACCACAGGGGAATGCTAGAGATCAACCCCGACCTCAAAACGGGGAAGGTGAAGGGCCAAAGACTCCAAGGCTGAACCAGGCGTACCCTATCAGGTGTTTTCGCTGCAACAGGGAAGGACACAAGATATCTGAGTGTCCAATCAGACCTAAAGTTTGTTACATCTGTCAGAAACCAGACCATTTTTGCAAACGAATGCCCTGAACGGAAGGATGATAGAGCTGTCAATCGCAACAATATCAATGACAATGTTGCACGCCCTACTGCCAAGGGACGTGTATACCATATCAACGGAGAGGAAGCCCCATCTTCATCTGAACTTATCCAAGGTGAGTGTTTAATCGCTGGAAAATCACTTAAAGTAATATATGATTCAGGGGTAACACACTCGTCCATTTCATTGGATTGGGTGAATTCACTCCAACTTGTTGTTACTACCTTGCCGTTTGATTTGGTGGTTACCCTACCTTCTACCGAATCGGTGAAATGTAATACGGCTTGCTTGCAATGCCCGTTGATTGTGTTTTATATGAAATTCAATGTTGATTTGATTTGTATTCCCCTCAAGCATTTGGGAGTGATCCTTGGGATGGATTGGTTGTCACGCCATCATGTTCTATTGGATTGCGCTCGTAAGTCGGTGATATTCCCAGACCCAGATGTTTCTCGATTCCTCGATACCAATAAATTGAACTTCTCTTTGAAAGACGGAGTTCAGAAATGTGTTTCTCTCAACTCAGTCAGTATGAAGCTAGAGGTGGAGGTAGACGGGATTCTTGTGGTCGAAGATTTTCCAGAGGTATTTCCGCCAGATGTACCAGGATTACCCCCAGTTCGTGATATTGAATTCTCAATTGATGTGACTCCAGGTACAGGACCTATTTCTATTGCCCCATATAGAATGTCTCCATCGGAATTGTCAGAGTTGAAAAATCAGTTGGAGGACCTTTTGTCTAAACAGTTCATACGACCGAGTGTCTCACCTTGGGGAGCGCCGGTGCTCCTAGTGAAAAAGAAGGACGGAAGGTCTAGACTTTGTGTCGATTACCGCCAGCTTAACAAAGTCACCATCAAAAACAGGTATCCCTTGCCACGCATTGATGACTTGATGGACCAACTCAAAGGAGCAATCATATTTTCAAAGATTGATCTGAAGTCGGGGTACCATCAGATTCGGGTGAAGGAAGAAGACATTCCTAAAACAGCATTCAAAACTCGCTATGGACACTTTGAGTATTTGGTGATGCCTTTTGGTGTCACCAATGCACCAGCTATTTTCATGGATTACATGAATCGTATATTTCACCCCTTCTTAGACAAATTTGTGGTGGTCTTCATTGATGACATATTGATATATTCTAAGAGTCTAGAGGAACATGAAGTTCACCTACGTCAAGTTTTACAAATCTTGAGGGATAAGCGATTGTATGCTAATTTGGGGAAGTGTGAATTCTGGTTGGAGGAGGTGAAATTCTTGGGACATGTCATTTCAAAGGAAGGTATCGCTGTCGACCCAATTAAAGTAGAAGCTGTGGTGGCATGGAAACAACCACAGACCGTCACAGAGATTAGAAGTTTTCTGGGCTTGGCTGGATACTATAGAAGATTCATTAAGGGTTTTGCTAACATTGCAGTGCCGTTGACACAACTCACAAAGAAGAATCATATATATGCATGGACGGAGGAATGTGAGAGGAGTTTTCAGCTGATGAAAGAGAAACTAACTACATCACCGGTGTTGGTGTTGCCACAGCCAGAAGAACCATATGAAGTCTATTGTGATGCTTCTTTACAAGGATTGGGTTGTGTACTTATGCAGAACAAACAAGTGGTAGCATTTGCTTCAAGGCAGTTGAAGGTGCATGAGAAGCATTATCCCACGCATGACATGGAATTGGCTGCAATAGTTTTTGCACTAAAGATTTGGAGGCACTATCTGTATGGGTGCAATTTTGATGTATACAGCGACCATAAAAGTTTGAAATACTAGTGAAATTTCATAAAAAATGAAATCAATTTATTTACTAGTGAAATTTTATTGATCACATGATGAACTACTTTCGGTAAAAAAAAATAAAAAAAATAATGTCGTTTTTGAAAGAAAACAAATATTTTTAAGTAATGTCTTGGATCAAAATCCGGGGCGTTACAGCTACAACCTTCTAACAAATCTTCTATGATAGAACACTACTATCTTAGATAACACACTTAAAGAAAGTACAACTTTCTTTTACAAACACTTGTGATTTGATAAGTTTATAGGAGTAAGAAAGAGGTAGAATGATAACAATCCAAGATTGATTCAAGTACTTTGAGAACCTTAAGGATATGAAAATTATATGCAAGTACTTGAATTTAAGAAAATGACTTTTAGAAAAATTCAGAAAAGTTTGTTCAAAGTCTTGAAGTTGTGTAGTAGGATTGTTGTTTTTGAATCTGAAGTTGTGATGTATTTATAGTCCATAAACATCTCTTCAGATTCGTGCCCATTGATCCAAGAGGTTTGAAGAAGAATTGCAATGTTTTAGATTCAATTCAGAACTGAAAAAGTGCATTGCTTCCAGTTATATTCGAATACAGGCTATGTGTATTCGAATACGCCTCTTTGCAACGTTCAAATTTATTCAAATTTAACACTGTGTATTCGAATACACTTGGATGTAGTCGAATACAGATTGGTTAATTTGGCCACTGACTTGCTGGATGTATTCGAATACAATAGGATGTAGTCGAATACAGATGAAGGGTTTTGGCTACTGACTTAGCATTTCTTCATCTGTATTCGAATACACAAGGATGTAGCCGAATACAGATGAAGGGTTTTAGCTACTGACTTAGCAATTCTTCATCTGTATTCGAATACACGATGTTGTATTCGAATACACCTTTGTATATTTCAAAAAATATTAATTTTAATGCTTTTAAAACAAAGTTTTTGGCTTTCAAAAATGTTGTTTATGCATATGTAAGGATGTAAGGTTCTCTTGTATATGATTTCATGGATTGTATCATTTACCTTTACATAGAACATCTAATTTAATCCATCGAAGGATGTTTGAAAACTTTCTTGAAGACTTCTTCTTTTTGAGCTTATCGCTTGGAGGTTGATCA
Organism: Cicer yamashitae; assembly: GCA_037974755.1. Lineage (NCBI taxonomy): Eukaryota > Viridiplantae > Streptophyta > Magnoliopsida > Fabales > Fabaceae > Cicer > Cicer yamashitae. Next base: position 25,957,887 of record JBBPBQ010020323.1, read on the forward strand.
TCGTTTGTATCATCAAAAACATGTATTTTACAGATTTCATCTGGACTTTTCGGGCGACTTTCGTACCACCCGACAAAAATGGACAAAAATAGGTATTTTCAGGCCAGACGATGGCTAGGGTTTGAAATCCGACACGGAACCCGAGACACAATTATAAATTTAAGAGAAGAATGCTACAAGAATCTCCCAGTCGTCGATTTCATCTGGACTTTTAGAGCCATTTTCGTACCACCGACAAAAATGGACCGAAATCGGTATTTTCAGGACAGACGATGGCTAGGGTTTGAAATTCGACACGAAACCTGAGACACAGTTATAAATTTAGGAGAAGAATGCTACAAGAATCTCCCGATTGTCGATTCCATCTGGACTTTGCCGACGATTTTTGTACCACCCGACAAAAATGGATCGAAATCGGTATTTTTGGGCAAGACGATGGCTAGGGTTTGAAATCCGACACGGAACCCGAGACACAGTTATAAATTTAGGAGAAGAATGCTACAAGAATCTCCCGATCGTCGATTCCATCTGGACTTTGCCGACGATTTTTGTACCACCCGACAAAAATGGACCGAAATAGATATTTTTGGGCAAGACGATGGCTAGGGTTTGAAATCCGACACGAAACCCAAGACACAGTTATAAATTTAGGAGAAGAATGCTACAAGGATCTCCCTGTCGTTGATTTCAACTGGACTTTTAGAGCGATTTTTGATGCACCCAACAAAAATGGACCGAAACAGGTATTTTCGGGCCACATGATGGCTAGGGTTTGTAATCCGACACGGAACCTTAGACACATTTATAAATTTAGGAGAAGAACTCTACAAGGATCTAGCGGTCATCGATTTCATTCGGACTTTTCGGGCGATTTTCGTACCACCCGTAAAAAATGGACCGAAATCGGTATTTTCGGGCCAGACGATGGCTAGGGTTTGAAATACGACACGAAACCCGAGACACAATTATAAATTTAGGAGAAGAATGCTAAAAGGATCTCCCGGTCGTCGATTTCATCTGGACTTTTCTGGCGATTTTCGTACCACCCGACAAAAACGGACCGAAATCGGTATTTTTGAGCCAAACGATGGCAAGGGTTTGAAATTCGACACGGAACCCGAGACACAGTTATAAATTTAGGAGAAGAATGCTACAATGATCTCCCAGCCGTCGATTTCATCTGGACTTTTCGGGCGATTATCGTACCACCCGACAAAAATGGACCGAAATCGGTATTTTCGGGCCAGACGATGGCTAGGGTTTGAAATTCGACACGAAACCCGAGACACAGTTATAAATTTAGGAGAAGAATGCTACAAGAAACTCCCGATCGTCGATTCCATCTGGACTTTGCCGACGATTTTTGTACCACCCGACAAAAATGGACCGAAATCGGTATTTTTGGGCAAGACGATTGCTAGGGTTTGAAATCCGACACGAAACCCAAGACACAGTTATAAATTTAGGAGAAGAATGCTACAAGGATCTCCCTATCGTTGATTTCAACTGGACTTTTAGGGCGATTTTTGTAGCATCCAACAAAAATGGACCGAAACAGGTATTTTCGGGCCACATGATGGCTAGGGTTTGTAATCCGACACGGAACCTTAGAAACATTTATAAATTTAGGAGAATAACTCTACAAGGATCTAGCGGTCATCGATTTCATTCGGACTTTTCGGTCGATTTTCGTACCACCCGTAAAAAATGGACCGAAATCGGTATTTTCGGGCCAGACGATGGCTAGGGTTTGAAATCTGACACGGAACCCGAGACACAGTTATAAATTTAGGAGAAGAATACTACAAGGATCTCCCGGTCGTCGATTTCATCTAGACTTTTCGTGTGATTTTCGTACCACCCGACAAAAATAAACCGAAATCGGTATTTTCGGGTCAGAAGATGACTAGGGTTATAAATCCGACACGGAACCCGAGACACAGTTATAAGATTAGGAGAAGAATTGCTGCACGGATCTCCCTATCGTCGATTTCATCTGGACTTTTCGTGAGATTTTCGTACCACCCGACAAAAATGGACCGAAATCGATGTTTTCGAGCAAGATGATGGCTACGGTTTGAAATCCGACAAGGAACCCGAGAAAAGTTATAAATTTAGGAGAAGAATGCTACAAGGAACTCCCTGTCGTTGATTTCAACTGGACTTTTAGAGCGATTTTTGATGCACCCAACAAAAATGGACCGAAACAGGTATTTTCGGGCCACATGATGGCTAGGGTTTGTAATCCGACACGGAACCTTAGACACATTTATAAATTTAGGAGAAGAACTCTACAAGGATCTAGCGGTCATCGATTTCATTCGGACTTTTCGGGCGATTTTCGTACCACCCGTAAAAAATGGACCGAAATCGGTATTTTCGGGCCAGACGATGGCTAGGGTTTGAAATCCGACACGGAACCCGAGATATAGTTATAAGTTTAGGAGAAGAATTGCTGCACGGATCTCCCTGTCGTCGATTTCATCTGGACTTTTCGTGAGATTTTCGTACCACCCGACAAAAAATGGACCGAAATCGATGTTTTCGAGCAAGACGATGGCTAGGGTTTGAAATCCGACAAGGAACCCGAGAAAAGTTATAAATTTAGGAGACGAATGCTACAAGGATCTCGCGGTCGTCGATTTCATCTGGACTTTTCGGGCGATTTTCGTACCACCCGACAAAAATGGACCGAAATCGGTATTTTCGGGCCAGACGATGGCTAGGGTTTGAAATTCGACACGAAACCCGAGACACAGTTATAAATTTAGGAGAAGAATGCTACAAGAAACTCCCGATCGTCGATTCCATCTGGACTTTGCCGACGATTTTTGTACCACCCGACAAAAATGGACCGAAATCGGTATTTTTGGGCAAGACGATTGCTAGGGTTTGAAATCCGACACGAAACCCAAGACACAGTTATAAATTTAGGAGAAGAATGCTACAAGGATCTCCCTATCGTTGATTTCAACTGGACTTTTAGGGCGATTTTTGTAGCATCCAACAAAAATGGACCGAAACAGGTATTTTCGGGCCACATGATGGCTAGGGTTTGTAATCCGACACGGAACCTTAGAAACATTTATAAATTTAGGAGAATAACTCTACAAGGATCTAGCGGTCATCGATTTCATTCGGACTTTTCGGTCGATTTTCGTACCACCCGTAAAAAATGGACCGAAATCGGTATTTTCGGGCCAGACGATGGCTAGGGTTTGAAATCTGACACGGAACCCGAGACACAGTTATAAATTTAGGAGAAGAATACTACAAGGATCTCCCGGTCGTCGATTTCATCTAGACTTTTCGTGTGATTTTCGTACCACCCGACAAAAATAAACCGAAATCGGTATTTTCGGGTCAGAAGATGACTAGGGTTATAAATCCGACACGGAACCCGAGACACAGTTATAAGATTAGGAGAAGAATTGCTGCACGGATCTCCCTATCGTCGATTTCATCTGGACTTTTCGTGAGATTTTCGTACCACCCGACAAAAATGGACCGAAATCGATGTTTTCGAGCAAGATGATGGCTACGGTTTGAAATCCGACAAGGAACCCGAGAAAAGTTATAAATTTAGGAGAAGAATGCTACAAGGAACTCCCTGTCGTTGATTTCAACTGGACTTTTAGAGCGATTTTTGATGCACCCAACAAAAATGGACCGAAACAGGTATTTTCGGGCCACATGATGGCTAGGGTTTGTAATCCGACACGGAACCTTAGACACATTTATAAATTTAGGAGAAGAACTCTACAAGGATCTAGCGGTCATCGATTTCATTCGGACTTTTCGGGCGATTTTCGTACCACCCGTAAAAAATGGACCGAAATCGGTATTTTCGGGCCAGACGATGGCTAGGGTTTGAAATCCGACACGGAACCCGAGATATAGTTATAAGTTTAGGAGAAGAATTGCTGCACGGATCTCCCTGTCGTCGATTTCATCTGGACTTTTCGTGAGATTTTCGTACCACCCGACAAAAAATGGACCGAAATCGATGTTTTCGAGCAAGACGATGGCTAGGGTTTGAAATCCGACAAGGAACCCGAGAAAAGTTATAAATTTAGGAGACGAATGCTACAAGGATCTCGCGGTCGTCGATTTCATCTGGACTTTTCGGGCGATTTTCGTACCACCCGACAAAAATGGACCGAAATCGGTATTTTCGGGCCAGACGATGGCTAGGGTTTGAAATTCGACACGAAACCCGAGACACAGTTATAAATTTAGGAGAAGAATGCTACAAGAAACTCCCGATCGTCGATTCCATCTGGACTTTGCCGACGATTTTTGTACCACCCGACAAAAATGGACCGAAATCGGTATTTTTGGGCAAGACGATTGCTAGGGTTTGAAATCCGACACGAAACCCAAGACACAGTTATAAATTTAGGAGAAGAATGCTACAAGGATCTCCCTATCGTTGATTTCAACTGGACTTTTAGGGCGATTTTTGTAGCATCCAACAAAAATGGACCGAAACAGGTATTTTCGGGCCACATGATGGCTAGGGTTTGTAATCCGACACGGAACCTTAGAAACATTTATAAATTTAGGAGAATAACTCTACAAGGATCTAGCGGTCATCGATTTCATTCGGACTTTTCGGTCGATTTTCGTACCACCCGTAAAAAATGGACCGAAATCGGTATTTTCGGGCCAGACGATGGCTAGGGTTTGAAATACGACACGAAACCCGAGACACAATTATAAATTTAGGAGAAGAATGCTAAAAGGATCTCCCGGTCGTCGATTTCATCTGGACTTTTCTGGCGATTTTCGTACCACCCGACAAAAACGGACCGAAATCGGTATTTTTGAGCCAAACGATGGCAAGGGTTTGAAATTCGACACGGAACCCGAGACACAGTTATAAATTTAGGAGAAGAATGCTACAATGATCTCCCAGCCGTCGATTTCATCTGGACTTTTCGGGCGATTATCGTACCACCCGACAAAAATGGACCGAAATCGGTATTTTCGGGCCAGACGATGGCTAGGGTTTGAAATTCGACACGAAACCCGAGACACAGTTATAAATTTAGGAGAAGAATGCTACAAGAAACTCCCGATCGTCGATTCCATCTGGACTTTGCCGACGATTTTTGTACCACCCGACAAAAATGGACCGAAATCGGTATTTTTGGGCAAGACGATTGCTAGGGTTTGAAATCCGACACGAAACCCAAGACACAGTTATAAATTTAGGAGAAGAATGCTACAAGGATCTCCCTATCGTTGATTTCAACTGGACTTTTAGGGCGATTTTTGTAGCATCCAACAAAAATGGACCGAAACAGGTATTTTCGGGCCACATGATGGCTAGGGTTTGTAATCCGACACGGAACCTTAGAAACATTTATAAATTTAGGAGAATAACTCTACAAGGATCTAGCGGTCATCGATTTCATTCGGACTTTTCGGTCGATTTTCGTACCACCCGTAAAAAATGGACCGAAATCGGTATTTTCGGGCCAGACGATGGCTAGGGTTTGAAATCTGACACGGAACCCGAGACACAGTTATAAATTTAGGAGAAGAATACTACAAGGATCTCCCGGTCGTCGATTTCATCTAGACTTTTCGTGTGATTTTCGTACCACCCGACAAAAATAAACCGAAATCGGTATTTTCGGGTCAAAAGATGGCTAGGGTTATAAATCCGACACGGAACCCGAGACACAGTTATAAGTTTAGGAGAAGAATTGCTGCACGGATCTCCCTATCGTCGATTTCATCTGGACTTTTCGTGAGATTTTCGTACCACCCGACAAAAATGGACCGAAATCGATGTTTTCGAGCAAGATGATGGCTACGGTTTGAAATCCGACAAGGAACCCGAGAAAAGTTATAAATTTAGGAGAAGAATGCTACAAGGATCTCCCTGTCGTTGATTTCAACTGGACTTTTAGATCGATTTTTGATGCACCCAACAAAAATGGACCGAAACAGGTATTTTCGGGCCACATGATGGCTAGGGTTTGTAATCCGACACGGAACCTTAGACACATTTATAAATTTAGGAGAAGAACTCTACAAGGATCTAGCGGTCATCGATTTCATTCGGACTTTTCGGGCGATTTTCGTACCACCCGTAAAAAATGGACCGAAATCGGTATTTTCGGGCCAGACGATGGCTAGGGTTTGAAATCCGACACGGAACCCGAGATATAGTTATAAGTTTAGGAGAAGAATTGCTGCACGGATCTCCCTGTCGTCGATTTCATCTGGACTTTTCGTGAGATTTTCGTACCACCCGACAAAAATGGACCGAAATCGATGTTTTCGAGCAAGACGATGGCTAGGGTTTGAAATCCGACAAGGAACCCGAGAAAAGTTATAAATTTAGGAGACGAATGCTACAAGGATCTCGCGGTCGTCGATTTCATCTGGACTTTTCGGGCGATTTTCGTACCACCCGATAAAAATGGACCGAAATAGGTATTTTCGGGCCAGACGATGGCTAGGGTTTGAAATTCGACACGAAACCCGAGACACAGTTATAAATTTAGGAGAAGAATGCTACAAGAAACTCCCGATCGTCGATTCCATCTGGACTTTGCCGACGATTTTTGTACCACCCGACAAAAATGGACCGAAATCG
>JBBPBQ010020323.1:25964756-25986074 GCA_037974755.1 Cicer yamashitae
AAAAATGGACCGAAATAGGTATTTTCGGGCCAGACGATGGCTAGGGTTTGAAATTCGACACGAAACCCGAGACACAGTTATAAATTTAGGAGAAGAATGCTACAAGAAACTCCCGATCGTCGATTCCATCTGGACTTTGCCGACGATTTTTGTACCACCCGACAAAAATGGACCGAAATCGATGTTTTCGAGCAAGATGATGGCTACGGTTTGAAATCCGACAAGGAACCCGAGAAAAGTTATAAATTTAGGAGAAGAATGCTACAAGGATCTCCCTGTCGTTGATTTCAACTGGACTTTTAGAGCGATTTTTGATGCACCCAACAAAAATGGACCGAAACAGGTATTTTCGGGCCACATGATGGCTAGGGTTTGTAATCCGACACGGAACCTTAGACACATTTATAAATTTAGGAGAAGAACTCTACAAGGATCTAGCGGTCATCGATTTCATTCGGACTTTTCGGGCGATTTTCGTACCACCCGTAAAAAATGGACCGAAATCGGTATTTTCGGGCCAGACGATGGCTAGGGTTTGAAATCCGACACGGAACCCGAGATATAGTTATAAGTTTAGGAGAAGAATTGCTGCACGGATCTCCCTGTCGTCGATTTCATCTGGACTTTTCGTGAGATTTTCGTACCACCCGACAAAAATGGACCGAAATCGATGTTTTCGAGCAAGACGATGGCTAGGGTTTGAAATCCGACAAGGAACTCGAGAAAAGTTATAAATTTAGGAGACGAATGCTACAAGGATCTCGCGGTCGTCGATTTCATCTGGACTTTTCGGGCGATTTTCGTACCACCCGACAAAAATGGACCGAAATAGGTATTTTCGGGCCAGACGATGGCTAGGGTTTGAAATTCGACACGAAACCCGAGACACAGTTATAAATTTAGGAGAAGAATGCTACAAGAAACTCCCGATCGTCGATTCCATCTGGACTTTGCCGACGATTTTTGTACCACCCGACAAAAATGGACCGAAATCGGTATTTTTGGGCAAGACGATTGCTAGGGTTTGAAATCCGACACGAAACCCAAGACACAGTTATAAATTTAGGAGAAGAATGCTACAAGGATCTCCCTATCGTTGATTTCAACTGGACTTTTAGGGCGATTTTTGTAGCACCCAACAAAAATAAACCGAAATCGGTATTTTCGGGTCAGAAGATGGCTAGGGTTTGAAATCCGACACGGAACCCGAGACACAGTTATAAGTTTAGGAGAAGAATTGCTGCACGGATCTCCCTGTCGTCGATTTCATCTGGACTTTTCGTGAGATTTTCGTACCACCCGACAAAAATGGACCGAAATCGATGTTTTCGAGCAAGATGATGGCTACGGTTTGAAATCCGACAAGGAACCCGAGAAAAGTTATAAATTTAGGAGAAGAATGCTACAAGGATCTCGCGGTCGTCGATTTCATCTGGACTTTTCGGGCGATTTTCGTACCACCCGACAAAAATGGACCGAAATCGGTATTTTCGGGCCAGACGATCGCTAGGGTTTGAAATCCGACACGAAACCTGAGACATAGTTATAAATTTAGGAGAAGAATGCTACAAGGATCTCCCTGTCGTCGATTTCATCTGGACTTTTCGGGCGATTTTGGTACAACTTGACAAAAATGGACCGAAATCGGTGTTTTCGGGCCAGACGATGGCTAGGGTTTGAAATCCGACAAGGAACTCGAGAAAATTTATAAATTTAGGAGACGAATGCTACAAGGATCTCGCGGTCGTTGATTTCATCTGGACTTTTCGGGCGATTTTCGTACCACCCGACAAAAATGGACCGAAATCGGTATTTTCAAGCCAGACGATGGCTAGGGTTTGAAATCCGACACGGAAACCGAGACACAGTTATAAATTTAGGAGAAGAATGCTACAATGATCTCCTAGCGTCAATTTCATCTGGACTTTTCGGGCGATTATCGTACCACCCGATAAAAATGGACCGAAATCGATATTTTCGGGCCAGTCGATTGCAAGGGTTTGAAATCCGACACGGAACCCAAGACACAGTTATAAATTTAAAAGAAGAATGCTACAAGGATCTCGCGGTCGTCAATTTCATCTGGACTCTTCGGGCGATTTTCGTACCAACCGACAAAAATTGACCGAAATCGGTATTTTCGGGCCAGACAATGGCTAGGGTTTGAAATCCGACAAGAAACCCAAGACACAGTTATAAATTTAGGAGAAGAATGCTACAAGGATCTCCCTGTCGTCGATTTCATCTGGACTTTTCGGGCGATTTTGGTACAACTTGACAAAAATGGACCGAAATCGGTGTTTTCGGGCCAGACGATGGCTAGGGTTTGAAATCCGACAAGGAACTCGAGAAAATTTATAAATTTAGGAGACGAATGCTAAAAGGATCTCCCGGTCGTCGATTTCATCTGGACTTTTCTGGCGATTTTCGTACCACCCGACAAAAACGGACCGAAATCGGTAATTTTGAGCCAGACGATGGCAAGGGTTTGAAATACGACACGGAACTCGAGACACAGTTATAAATTTAGGAGAAGAATGCTACAATGATCTCCCAGTCGTCAATTTCATCTGGACTTTTCGGGCGATTATCGTACCACCCGACAAAAATGGACCGAAATCGGTATTTTCGAGCCACACAATGGCTAGGGTTTGAAATCCGACACGAAACCCGGGACATGGTTATAAATTTAGGAGAAGATTGCTACAAGGATCTCCCTGTCGTCGATTTCATCTGGACTTTTTGTGAGATTTTCGTACCACCCGACAAAAATGGACCGAAATCGGTATTTTCGGACCAGACGATGGGTAGGGTTTGAAATCCGACAAGGAACCCGAGAAAAGTTATAAATTTAGTAGAAGAATGCTACAAGGATCTTGTGGTCGTCGATTTCATCTGGACTTTTCGGGCGATTTTCGTACCACACGACAAAAATGGACTGAAATAGGTATTTTCGGGCAAGTCGATGGCAAGGGTTTGTAATCCGACACGGAACCCAAGACACGGTTATAAATTTAGAAGAAGAATGCTACAAGGATCTCGCGGTCGTCAATTTCATCTGGACTTTTCTGGCGATTTTCGTACCAATTGACAAAAATTGACCGAAATCTGTATTATTAGGCCAGACGATGGTTAGGGTTTGAAATCCGACAAGGAACCCGAGACACAGTTATAAATTTAGGAAAAGAATGCTACAAGGATCTCCCTGTGGTCGATTTCATCTGGACTTTTCCGACGATTTTCGTACCACCCGACAAAAATGGACCGAAATTGGTATTTTTGGGCAAGACGATGGCTAGGGTTTGAAATCTTACACGGAACCCGAGACACAGTTATAAATTTAGGAGAAGAATGCTACAAGAATCACCCGGTCGTCGATTTCATCTGGAGTTTTCGGGCGATTTTGGTACAACCCGACAAAAATGGACCGAAATCGGTGTTTTCGGGCCATATGATGGCTAGGGTTTGAAATCCGACAAGGAACCCGAGAAAAGTTATAAATTTAGGAGACGGATGCTACAAGGATCTCGCGGTCGTCAATTTCATCTGGACTTTTCGGTCGATTTTCGTACCACCCGACAAAAATAGACCGAAATCGGTATTTTCGAGCCAGACGATGGCTAGGGTTTGAAATTCGACACGAAACCCGAGACACAATTATAAATTTAGGAGAAGAATGCTACAAGGATCTCCCGGTCGTCGATTTCATCTGGACTTTTCTGGCGATTTTCGTACCACCCGACAAAAACGGACCGAAATCGGTATTTTTGGGCCAGACGATGGCAAGGGTTTGAAATCCGACACGGAACCCGAGACACAGTTATAAATTTAGGAGAAGAATGCTACAATGATCTTCCAGTCGTCAATTTCATCTGGACTTTTTGGGCGATTTTCGTACTACCCGACAAAAATGGACCGAAATCGGTATTTTTGGGCCAATCGATGGCAATGGTTTGAAATCCGACACGAAACCCAAGACACAGTTATAAATTTAGGAGAAGAATGCTACAAGGATCTCCCTATCGTTGATTTCATCTGGACTTTTACGGCGATTTTTGTACCACCCAACAAAAATGGACCGAAACCGGTATTTTCAGGCCACATGATGGCTAGGGTTTGTAATCCGACACTGAACCTTGCACACATTTATAAATTTAGGAGAAGAACTCTACAAGGATCTAGCGGTCATCGATTTCGTTCGGACTTTTCGGGCGATTTTCGTACCACCCGACAAAAATGGACCGAAATCGGTCTTTTCGGGCCAGACGATGGCTAGGGTTTGAAATCCGACACGGAACTCGAGACATAGTTATAAATTTAGGAGAAGAATACTACAAGGATCTCCCGGTCATCGATTTCATCTAGACTTTTCGGGCGATTTTCGTACCACCCGACAAAAATAAACCGAAAACGGTATTTCTGATCAGAAGATGGCTAGGGTTTGAAATCCGACACGGAACTCGAGACACAGTTATAAGTTTAGGAGAAGAATGCTGCACGGATCTCGCTGTCGTCGATTTCATCTGGACTTTTCGTGAGATTTTCGTACGACCCGACAAAAATGGTCTGAAACGATGTTTTCGGGCAAGACGATGGGTAGGGTTTGAAATTCGACAAGGAACCCGAGAAAAGTAATAAATTTAGGAGAAGAATGCTACAAGGATCTCGCTGTCGTTGATTTCATCTGGACTTTTCGGGCGATTTTTGTACCACCCGACAAAAATGGAATGAAATCGGTATTTTCGGGCCAGTCGATGGCACGGGTTTGTAATCCGACACGGAACCCAAGACACAGTTATAAATTTAGAAGAAGAATGCTATAAGGATCTCGCGGTCGTCAATTTCATCTGGACTTTTCTGGAGATTTTCGTACCAACCGACAAAAATTGACCGAAATCTGTATTATCAGGCCAGACGATGGTTAGGGTTTGAAATCCGACAAGGAACCCGAGACACAGTTATAAATTTAGGAGAAGAATGCTACAAGGATTTCCCGGTCGTCGATTTCATCTGGACTTTTCCGACGATTTTCGTACCACCCGACAAAAATGGACCGAAATCGGTATTTTTGGGCAAGACGATGGCTAGGGTTTGAAATCCGACACAGAACCCGAGACACAGTTATAAATTTAGGAGAAGAATGCTACAAGAATCTCCCAGTCGTCGAATTCATCTGGACTTTTCCGACGATTTTCGTACCACCCGATAAAAATGGACCGAAATCGGTATTTTCGGGCCAGACATTGGCTAGGGTTTGAAATCCGACACGAAACCCAAGACACAGTTATAAATTTAGGAGAAGAAGGCTTCAAGGATCTCCCTATCGTTGATTTCATCGGGACTTTTAAGGCGATTTTTGTACCACCCAACAAAAATGGACCGAAACCGGTATTTTCGGGCCACATGATGGCTAGGGTTTGTAATCCGAAACGGAACCTTAGACACATTTATAAATTTAGGAGAAGAACTCTACAAGGATCTAGCGGTCATCGATTTCATTCGGACTTTTCGGGCAATTTTTGTACCACCCGACAAAAATGGACCGATATCGGTATTTTCGGGCCAAACGATGGCTAGGGTTTGAAATCCGACACGGAACCCGAGACACAGTTATAAATTTAGGAGAAGAATACTACAAGGATCTCCCGGTCGTCGATTTCATCTAGACTTTTCGGGCGATTTTTGTACCACCCGACAAAAATAAACCGAAATCGGTATTTTCGGGTCAGAAGATGGCTAGGGTTTGAAATCCGACACGGAACCCGAGACACAGTTATAAGTTTAGGAGAAGAATGCTACAAGGATCTCCCGGTCGTCGATTTCATCTGGACTTTTCCGACGATTTTCGTACCACCCGACAAAAATGGACCAAAATTGGTATTTTCGGGCCAGACGATGGCTAGGGTTTGAAATCCGACACGGAACCCGAGATACAGTTATAAATTTAGGAGAAGAATGCTACAAGGATCTCCCGGTGGTCGATTTCATCTGGACTTTTCGGGCGATTTTCGTACGACCCGACAAAAATTGACCGAAATCGGTATTATCAGGCCAGACGATGGCTAGGGTTTGAAACCCGACAAAGGAACCCGAGACACAGTTATAAATTTAGGAGAAGAATGCTACAAGGATCTCCCGGTCGTCGATTTCATCTAGACTTTTCGGGCGATTTTCGTACCACCCGAAAAAAATAAACCGAAATCGGTATTTTCGAGTCAGAAGATGGCTAGGGTTTGAAATATTACATGGAACCCGAGACACAGTTATAAGTTTAGGAGATGAATGCTGCACGGATCTCCCTGTCGTCGATTTCATCTGGACTTTTCGTGCGATTTTCTTACCACCCGACAAAAATGGACCAAAATCGATGTTTTCGGCCAAGACGATGGCTAGGGTTTGAAATCTGACAAGGAAGCCGAGAAAAGTTATAAACTTAGGCGAAGAATGCTACAAGGATCTCCCAGTCGTCGATTTCATCTGGACTTTTTGGGCGATTTTCTTACCACCTGACAAAAATGGACCGAAATCGGTATTTTCGGGCCAGACGATGGCTAGGGTTTGAAATCCGATACGGAACCGGAGACACAGTTATAAATTTAGGAGAAGAATGCTACAAGGATCTCCCGGTCGTCAATTTCATCTGGACTTTTCGGGCGATTTTCGTACCACCCGACAAAAATTGACCGAAATCGGTATTATCATGCCAGACGATGGCTAGGGTTTGAAATCCGACAAGGAACCCGAGACACAGTTATAAATTTAGGAGAAGAATGCTACAAGGATCTCGCGGTCGTCGATTTCATCTGGACTTTTCGGGCGATTTTCGTACCACCCGACAAAAATAAACCGAAATCGGTATTATCAGGCCAGACGATGGCTAGGGTTTGAAATCCGACAAGGAACCCGAGACACAGTTATAAATTTAGGAGAAGAATGCTACAAGGATCTCTCGGTCGTCGATTTCATCTGGACTTTTTGGGCGATTTTCGTACCACTTGACAAAAATGGACCGAAATCGGTATTTTCGGGCCAAACGATGGCTAGGGTTTGAAATCCGATACGGAACCCGAGACACAGTTATAAATTTAGGAGAAGAATGCTACAAGGATCTCCCGGTCGTCAATTTCATCTGGACTTTTCGAGCGATTTTCGTACCACCCGACAAAAATAAACCGAAATCGGTATTTTCGGGTCAGAAGATGGCTAGGGTTTGAAATCCGACACGGAACCCGAGACACAATTATAAATTTAGGAGAAGAATGCTACAAGGATCTCCCGGTCGTCGATTTCATCTGGACTTTTTGGGCGATTTTCTTACCACCTGACAGAAATGGACCGAAATCGGTATTTTCGGGCCAGACGATGGCTAGGGTTTGAAATCCGATACGGAACCCGAGACACAGTTATAAATTTAGGAGATGAATGCTACAAGGATCTCGCGGTCGTCAATTTCATCTGGACTTTTCTGGCGATTTTCGTACCACCCTACAAAAATTGACCGAAATCGGTATTATCAGGCCAGACGATGGCTAGGGTATGAAATCCGACAAGGAACCCGAGACACAGTTATAAATTTAGGAGAAGAATGCTACAAGGATCTCGTGGTCGTCGATTTCATCTGGACTTTTCGGGCGATTTTCGTACCACCCGACAAAAATAAACCGAAATCGGTAATATTAGGCCAGACGATGGCTAGGGTTTGAAATCCGACAAGGAACCCGAGACACAGTTATAAATTTAGGAGAAGAATGCTACAAGGATCTCGCGGTCGTCAATTTCATCTGGACTTTTTGGGAGATTTTCGTACCACTCGACAAAAATGGACCGAAATCTGTATTTTCGGGCCAAACGATGGCTAGGGTTTGAAATCCGACACGGAACCCGAGACACAGATATAAATTTAGGAGAAGAATGCTACAAGAATCTCGCGTTCGTCGATTTCATCTGGACTTTTCGGGCCAGACGATGGCTAGGGTTTGAAATCTGACACGGAACCCGAGACACAGTTATAAATTTAGGAGAAGAATGCTGCAAGGATCTCCCGGTCGTCGATTTCATCTAGACTTTTTGGGCGATTTTCGTACCACCCGACAAAAATGGACCGAAATCGATATTTTTGAGCCAGACGATGGCTAGGGTTTGAAATCCGACACGGAACCCGAGACACAGTTATAAATTTAGGAGAAGAATGCTACAAGGATCTCCCTCTCGTCGATTTCATCTGGACTTTTCGGGCGATTTTCGTATCACCCGACAAAAATGGACCGAAATCAGTGTTTTCAGGCCAGACGATGGCTAGGGTTTGAAATCCGACAAGGAACCTGAGAAAAGTTATAAATTTAGGAGAAGAATGCTACAACGATCTCGCGGTCGTCGATTTCATCTAGACTTTTCGGGCGATTTTCGTACCACTCGACAAAAATGGATTGAAATCGGAATTTTCGGGCGAGACGATGGCTAGCGTTTGAAATCCGTCATGGAACCCGAGACACAGTTATAAATTTAGGAGAAGAATGCTTCAAGGATCTCCCGGTCGTCAATTTCATCTGGACTTTTCTGCCGATTTTCGTACCACCCTACAAAAATTGACCGAAATCGGTATTATCAGGCCAGACGATGGCTAGGGTTTGAAATCCGACAAGGAACCCGAGAAATAGTTATAAATTTAGGAGAAGAATGCTACAAGGATCTCGCGGTCGTCAATTTCATCTGGACTTTTCGGTAGATTTTCGTACCACTCGACAAAAATAGACCGAAATCGGTATTTTCGGGACAGACGATGGCTAGGCTTTGAAATCCAACACGGAACCCGAGACACAGATATAAATTTAGGAGAAGAATGTTACAAGGATCTCGCGGTCGTCGATTTCATCTGGACTTTTCGGGCCAGACGATGGCTAGGGTTTGAAATCTGACACGGAACCCGAGACACAGTTATAAATTTAGGAGAAGAATGCTACAAGGATCTCCCTGTCGTCGATTTCATCTAGACTTTTCGTGCGATTTTCGTACCACCCGACAAAAATGGACCAAAATCGATGTTTTCGGGCAAGACGATGGCTAGGGTTTGAAATCTGACAAGGAACCCGAGAAATGTTATAAATTTAGGAGAAGAATGCTACAAGGATCTCGCGGTCGTCGATTTCATTCAGACTTTTCGAGCGATTTTCGTACCACCCGACAAAAATGGACCGAAATCGGAATTTTCGGGCCAGACGATGGCTAGGGTTTGAAATCCGAGACGAAACCCGAGACATAGTTATAAATTTAGGAGAAGAATGCTACAAGGATCTCCCTGTCGTCGATTTCATCTGGACTTTTAAGTCGATTTCGGTACAACCCGACAAAAATGGACCGGAATCGGTGTTTTCGGGCCAGACGATGGCTAGGGTTTGAAATCCGACAAGGAACCCGAGAAAAGTTATAAATTTAGGAGAAGAATGTTACAAGGATCTCGCGGTCGTCGATTTCATCTGGACTTTTCGGGCGATTTTCATACCACCCGACAAAAATGGACTGAAATCGGAATTTTCGGGCCAGACGATGGCTAGGGTTTGAAATCCGACACGAAACCTGAGACATAGTTATAAATTTAGGACAAGAATGCTACAAGGATCTCCCTGTCGTCGATTTCATCTGGACTTTTTGGGCGATTTTCGTACCACCCGACAAAAATGGACCGAAATCGATATTTTTGAGCCAGACGATGGCTAGGGTTTGAAATCGACGAGAGGGAGATCCTTCTACCATTATTCTCCTAAATTTATAACTATGTCTCGGGTTTCGTGTCGGATTTCAAACCCTAGCCATCGTCTGGCCCGAAAATTCCGATTTCGGTCCATTTTTGTCGGGTGGTACGAAAATCGCCCGAAAAGTCTGAATGAAATCGACGACCGCGAGATCCTTGTAGCATTCTTCTCCTAAATTTATAACATTTCTCGGGTTCCTTGTCAGATTTCAAACCCTAGCCATCGTCTTGCCCGAAAACATCGATTTTGGTCCATTTTTGTCGGGTGGTACGAAAATCGCACGAAAAGTCTAGATGAAATCGACGACAGGGAGATCCGTGCAGCATTCATCTCCTAAACTTATAACTGTGTCTGGGGTTCCATGTAATATTTCAAACCCTAGCCATCTTCTGACCCGAAAATACCGATTTCGTTTTATTTTTGTCGCGTGGTACGAAAATCGCCCGAAAAGTCTAGATGAAATCGACGACCGGGAGGTCCTTGTAGCATTCTTCTCCTAAATTTATAACTGTGTCTCGGGTTCCTTTGTCGGGTTTCAAACCCTAGCCATCGTCTAGCCTGATAATACCGATTTCGGTCAATTTTTGTCGGGTGGTACGAAAATCGCCCAAAAAGTCCAGATGAAATTGACGACCGAGAGATCCTTGTAGCATTCTTCTCCTAAATTTATAACTGTGTCTCGGGTTCCGTGTCGGATTTCAAACCCTAGCCATCATCTGGCCCGAAAATATCGATTTCGGTCCATTTTTGTCGGGTGGTACGAAAATCGCCCGAAAAGTGCAGATGAAATCGACGACCGCGAGATCCTTGTAGCATTCTTCTCCTAAATTTATAACTGTGTCTCGGGTTCCTTGTCGGATTTCAAACCCTAGCCATCGTCTGGCCCGTAAACACCGATTTCGGTCCATTTTTGTCGGGTGGTACAAAAATCGCCCAAAAAGTCATGATGAAATCGACGACCGGGAGATCCTTGTAGCATTCTTCTCCTAAATTTATAACAGTGTCTCGGGTTCCGTGTCAGATTTCAAACCCTAGCCATCGTCTGGCCCGAAAATTCCGATTTCGGTCCATTTTTGTCGGGTGGTACGAAAATCGCCCGAAAAGTCCAGATGAAATCGACGACCGCGAGATCCTTGTAGCATTCTTCTCCTAAATTTATAACTTTTCTCGGGTTCCTTGTCGGATTTCAAACCCTAGCCATCGTCTGGCCCGAAAACACCGATTTCGGTCCATTTTTGTCGGGTTGTACCGAAATCGTCTTAAAAGTCCAGATGAAATCGACGACAGGGAGATCCTTGTAGCATTCTTCTCCCGGTCGTCGATTTTATCTAGACTTTTCAGGCGATTTTCGTACCACTCGATAAAAATAAACCGAAATCGGTATTTTCGGGCCAGACGATGGCTAGGGTTTGAAATTCGATAAGGAACCAGAGACACAGTTATAAATTTAGGTGAAGAATGCTACAAGGATCTTGCGGTCGTCGTTTTCATCTGGACTTTTCGGGCGATTTTCGTACCACCCGACAAAAATTGACCGAAATCGGTATTATCAGGCCAGACGATGGCTAGGGTTTGAAATCCGACAAGGAACCCGAGACACACTTATAAATTTAGGAGAAGAATGCTACAAGGATCTCGCGGTCGTGGATTTTATCTAGACTTTTCGGGCGATTTTCGTACCACCCGATAAAAATAAACCGAAATCGGTATTTTCGGGTCAGAAGATGGCTAGGGTTTTAAATCCGACACGGAACCCGAGACACAATTATAAATTTAGGAGAAGAATGCTACAAGGATCTCGCGGTCGTCGATTTCATCTGGACTTTTCGGGCGATTTTCGTACCACCCGACAAAAATTGACCGAAATCGGTATTATCAGGCTAGACGATGGCTAGGGTTTGAAATCCGACAAGGAACCCGAGACACAGTTATAAATTTAGGAGAAGAATGCTACAAGGGTCTCCCGGTCGTCGATTTTATCTAGACTTTTCGGGCGATTTTCGTACCACCCGAAAAAAAATAAACCGAAATAGGTATTTTCGGGTCAGAAGATGGCTAGGGTTTGAAATCCGACAAGGAACCCGAGACACAGTTATAAATTTAGGAGAAGAATGCTACAAGGATCTCGCGGTCGTCGATTTCATCTGGACTTTTTGGGCGATTTTCGTACCACCTTACAAAAATGGACCGAAATTGGTATTTTCGGGCCAGACGATGGCTAGGGTTTGAAATTCGATAAGGAACCAGAGACACAGTTATAAATTTAGGAGAAGAATGCTACAAGGATCTCCCGGTCGTCGATTTCATCTGGACTTTTTGGACGATTTTTGTACCACCTGACAAAAATGGACCGAAATCGGTATTTTCGGGCCAGACGATGGCTAGGGTTTGAAATATGACACGGAACCCGAGACACAGTTATAAATTTAGGAGAAGAATGCTACAAGGATCTCGCGGTCGTCGATTTCATCTGGACTTTTCAGGGGATTTTCATACCACCCGACAAAAATTGACCGAAATCAGTATTATCAGGCCAGACGATGGCTAGGGTTTGAAATCCGACAAGGAACCCGAGACACAGTTATAAATTTAGGAGAAGAATGCTACAAGGATCTTGCGGTCGTCGATTTCATCTGGACTTTTCGGGCGATTTTCGTACCACCCTACAAAAATTGACCGAAATCGGTATTATCAGGCCAGACGATGGCTAGGGTTTCAAATCCGACAAGGAACCCGAGACACAGTTATAAATTTAGGAGAAGAATGCTACAAGGATCTCGCGGTCATCAATTTCATCTTGACTTTTTGGGAGATTTTCGTACCACTCGAAAAAATGGACCGAAATCGGTATTTTCGGGCCAGACGATGGCTAGGCTTTGAAATCCAACACGGAACCCGAGACACAGATATAAATTTAGGAGAAGAATGCTACAAGGATCTCGCGGTCGTCGATTTCATCTGGACTTTTCGGGCCAGACGATGGCTAGGGTTTGAAATCTTACATGGAACCCGAGACACAGTTATAAATTTAGGAGAAGAATGCTACAAGGATCTCCCAGTCGTGGATTTCATCTAGACTTTTTGGGCGATTTTCGTACCTCCCGACAAAAATTGACCGAAATCGGTATTATCAGGCCAGACGATGGCTATGGTTTGAAATCCGACAAGGAACCCGAGACACAGTTATAAATTTAAAAGAAGAATGCTACAAGGATCTCGCGGTCGTCAATTTCATCTGGACTTTTCGGGCGATTTTCGTACCACCCGAAAAAAATAAACCGAAATCGGTATTTTCGGGTCAGAAGATGGCTAGGGTTTGAAATCTGACATGGAACCCGAGACACAGTTATAAGTTTAGGAGATGAATGCTGCACGGATCTCCATGTCGTCGATTTCATCTGGACGTTTCGTGCGATTTTCGTACCACCCGACAAAAATGGACCAAAATCGATGTTTTCGGGCAAGACGATGGCTAGGGTTTGAAATCTGACAAGAAACCCGAGAAAAGTTATAAATTTAGGAGAAGAATGCTACAAGGATCTCGCGATCGTCGATTTCATCTGGACTTTAAGGGCGATTTTCGTACCACCCGACAAAAATGGACCGAAATCGGTATTTTCGGGCCAGACGATGGCTAGGGTTTGAAATCCGACACGAAACCCGAGACATAGTTATAAATTTAGGAGAAGAATGCTACAAGGATCTCCCTATCGTCGATTTCATCTGGACTTTTCGGACGATTTTGGTACAACCCGACAAAAATGGACCAAAATCGGTGTTTTCGGGCCAGACGATGGCTAGGGTTTGAAATCCGACAAGGAACCCGAGAAAAGTTATAAATTTAGGAGACGAATGCTACAAGGATCTCGCGGTCGTCGATTTCATCGGGACTTTTCAAGCGATTTTCATACCACCCGACAAAAATGGACCGAAATCGGTATTTTCGGGCCAGACGATGGCTAGGGTTTGAAATTCGACACGAAACCCGAGACACAATTATAAATTTAGGAGAAGAATGCTACAAGGATCTCCCGGTCGTCGATTTCATCTAGACTTTTCGGGAGATTTTCGTATCACCCGACAAAAACGGATTGAAATCGGTATTTTCGAGCCAGACGATGGCTAGGGTTTGAAATCCGACACGGAATCCGAGACACAGTTATAAATTTAGGAGACGAAAGCTACAAGGATCTCCCAATCGTCGATTTCATCTGGACTTTTCGGGCGATTTTCGTACAACCCAACAAAAATGGACCGAAATCAGTATTTTCGGGTCAGACGATGGCTAGGGTTTGAAATCTGACACCGAACCCGAGACACAGTTATAAATTTAGGAGAAGAATGCTACAAGGATCTCCCGGTCGTCAATTTCATCTGGACTTTTCTGGCGATTTTCGTACCACCCGACAAAAATTGACCGAAATCCGTATTATCAGGCCAGACGATGGCTGGGGTTTGAAACCCGACAAGGAACCCGAGACACAGTTATAAATTTAGGAGAAGAATGCTATAAGGATCTCCCGGTCGTCGATTTCATCTAGACTTTTCGGGCGATTTTCGTACCACCCGAATAAAATAAACCAAAATCGGTATTTTCGGGTCAGAAGATGGCTAGGGTTTGAAATCTGACATGGAACCCGAGACACATTTATAAGTTTAGGAGATGAATGCTGCACGGATCTCCCTGTCGTCGATTTCATCTAGACTTTTCGGGCGATTTTCGTACCACCCGACAAAAATTGACCGAAATCGGTATTATCAGGCCAGACGATGGCTAGGGTTTGAAATCCGACAAGGAACCCGAGACACAGTTATAAATTTAGGAGAAGAATGCTACAAGGATCTCGCGGTCGTCGATTTTGTCTAGACTTTTCGGGCGATTTTCGTACCACCCGATAAAAATAAACCGAAATTGGTATTTTCGGGTCAGAAGATGGCTAGGGCTTGAAATCCGACACGGAACCCGAGACACAATTATAAATTTAGGAGAAGAATGCTACAAGGATCTCGCGGTCGTCGATTTCATCTGGACTTTTTGGGCGATTTTCGTACCACCCGACAAAAATTGACCGAAATCGGTATTATCAGGCTAGACGATGGCTAGGGTTTGAAATCCGACAAGGAACCCGAGACACAGTTATAAATTTAGGAGTAGAATCCTACAAGGATCTCCCGGTCGTCGATTTTATCTAGACTTTTCGGGCGATTTTCGTACCACCCGAAAAAAAATAAACCGAAATAGGTATTTTCGGGTCAGAAGATGGCTAGGGTTTGAAATCCGACACGGAACCCGAGACACAATTATAAATTTAGGAGAAGAATGCTACAAGGATCTCCCGGTCGTCGATTTCATCTGGACTTTTTGGGCGATTTTTGTACCACCTAACAAAAATGGACCGAAATCGGTATTTTCGGGCCAGACGATGGCTAGGGTTTGAAATATGACACGGAACCCGAGACACAGTTATAAACTTAGGAGAAGAATGCTACAAGGATCTCGCGGTCGTCGATTTCATCTGGACTTTTCAGGCGATTTTCATACCACCCGACAAAAATTGACCGAAATCGGTATTATCAGGCCAGACGATGGCTAGGGTTTGAAATCCGACAAGGAACCCGAGACACAGTTATAAATTTAGGAGAAGAATGCTACAAGGATCATGCGGTCGTCGATTTCATCTGGACTTTTCGGGAGATTTTCGTACCACTCGAAAAAATGGACCGAAATCGGTATTTTCGGGCCAGACGATGGCTAGGCTTTGAAATCCAACACGGAACCCGAGACACAGATATAAATTTAGGAGAAGAATGCTACAAGGATCTCGCGGTCGTCGATTTCATCTGGACTTTTCGGGCCAGACGATGGCTAGGGTTTGAAATCTTACATGGAACCCGAGACACAGTTATAAATTTAGGAGAAGAATGCTACAAGGATCTCCCAGTCGTGGATTTCATCTAGACTTTTTGGGCGATTTTCGTACCTCCCGACAAAAATTGACCGAAATCGGTATTATCAGGCCAGACGATGGCTATGGTTTGAAATCCGACAAGGAACCCGAGACACAGTTATAAATTTAAAAGAAGAATGCTACAAGGATCTCGCGGTCGTCAATTTCATCTGGACTTTTCGGGCGATTTTCGTACCACCCGAAAAAAATAAACCGAAATCGGTATTTTCGGGTCAGAAGATGGCTAGGGTTTGAAATCTGACATGGAACCCGAGACACAGTTATAAGTTTAGGAGATGAATGCTGCACGGATCTCCATGTCGTCGATTTCATCTGGACGTTTCGTGCGATTTTCGTACCACCCGACAAAAATGGACCAAAATCGATGTTTTCGGGCAAGACGATGGCTAGGGTTTGAAATCTGACAAGAAACCCGAGAAAAGTTATAAATTTAGGAGAAGAATGCTACAAGGATCTCGCGATCGTCGATTTCATCTGGACTTTAAGGGCGATTTTCGTACCACCCGACAAAAATGGACCGAAATCGGTATTTTCGGGCCAGACGATGGCTAGGGTTTGAAATCCGACACGAAACCCGAGACATAGTTATAAATTTAGGAGAAGAATGCTACAAGGATCTCCCTATCGTCGATTTCATCTGGACTTTTCGGACGATTTTGGTACAACCCGACAAAAATGGACCAAAATCGGTGTTTTCGGGCCAGACGATGGCTAGGGTTTGAAATCCGACAAGGAACCCGAGAAAAGTTATAAATTTAGGAGACGAATGCTACAAGGATCTCGCGGTCGTCGATTTCATCGGGACTTTTCAAGCGATTTTCATACCACCCGACAAAAATGGACCGAAATCGGTATTTTCGGGCCAGACGATGGCTAGGGTTTGAAATTCGACACGAAACCCGAGACACAATTATAAATTTAGGAGAAGAATGCTACAAGGATCTCCCGGTCGTCGATTTCATCTAGACTTTTCGGGAGATTTTCGTATCACCCGACAAAAACGGATTGAAATCGGTATTTTCGAGCCAGACGATGGCTAGGGTTTGAAATCCGACACGGAATCCGAGACACAGTTATAAATTTAGGAGACGAAAGCTACAAGGATCTCCCAATCGTCGATTTCATCTGGACTTTTCGGGCGATTTTCGTACAACCCAACAAAAATGGACCGAAATCAGTATTTTCGGGTCAGACGATGGCTAGGGTTTGAAATCTGACACCGAACCCGAGACACAGTTATAAATTTAGGAGAAGAATGCTACAAGGATCTCCCGGTCGTCAATTTCATCTGGACTTTTCTGGCGATTTTCGTACCACCCGACAAAAATTGACCGAAATCCGTATTATCAGGCCAGACGATGGCTGGGGTTTGAAACCCGACAAGGAACCCGAGACACAGTTATAAATTTAGGAGAAGAATGCTATAAGGATCTCCCGGTCGTCGATTTCATCTAGACTTTTCGGGCGATTTTCGTACCACCCGAATAAAATAAACCAAAATCGGTATTTTCGGGTCAGAAGATGGCTAGGGTTTGAAATCTGACATGGAACCCGAGACACATTTATAAGTTTAGGAGATGAATGCTGCACGGATCTCCCTGTCGTCGATTTCATCTAGACTTTTCGGGCGATTTTCGTACCACCCGACAAAAATTGACCGAAATCGGTATTATCAGGCCAGACGATGGCTAGGGTTTGAAATCCGACAAGGAACCCGAGACACAGTTATAAATTTAGGAGAAGAATGCTACAAGGATCTCGCGGTCGTCGATTTTGTCTAGACTTTTCGGGCGATTTTCGTACCACCCGATAAAAATAAACCGAAATTGGTATTTTCGGGTCAGAAGATGGCTAGGGCTTGAAATCCGACACGGAACCCGAGACACAATTATAAATTTAGGAGAAGAATGCTACAAGGATCTCGCGGTCGTCGATTTCATCTGGACTTTTTGGGCGATTTTCGTACCACCCGACAAAAATTGACCGAAATCGGTATTATCAGGCCAGACGATGGCTAGGGTTTGAAATCCGACAAGGAACCCGAGACACAGTTATAAATTTAGGAGAAGAATGCTACAAGGATCTCGCGGTCGTCAATTTCATCTGGACTTTTCTGGCGACTTTCGTACCACCCGACAAAAATTGACCGAAATCCGTATTATCAGGCCAGACGATGGCTGGGGTTTGAAACCCGACAAGGAACCCGAGACACAGTTATAAATTTAGGAGAAGAATGCTACAAGGATCTCCCGGTCGTCGATTTCATCTAGACTTTTCGGTCGATTTTCGTACCACCCGAATAAAATAAACCGAAATCGGTATTTTCGGGTCAGAAGATGGCTAGGGTTTGAAATCTGACATGGAACCCGAGACACATTTATAAGTTTAGGAGATGAATGCTGCACGGATCTCCCTGTCGTCGATTTCATCTGGACTTTTCGGGCGATTTTCGTACCACCCGACAAAAATGGACCGAAATCGGTATTATCAGGCCAGACGATGGCTAGGGTTTGAAATCTGACAAGGAACCCGAGACACAGTTATAAATTTAGGAGAAGAATGCTACAAGGATCTTGCGGTCGTCGATTCTGTCTAGACTTTTCGGGCGATTTTCGTACCACCCGATAAAAATAAACCGAAATCGGTATTTTCGGGTCAGAAGATGGCTAGGGCTTGAAATCCGACACGGAACCCGAGACACAATTATAAATTTAGGAGAAGAATGCTACAAGGATCTCGCGGTCGTCGATTTCATCTGGACTTTTTGGGCGATTTTCGTACCACCCGACAAAAATTGACCGAAATCGGTATTATCAGGCCAGACGATGGCTAGGGTTTGAAATCCGACAAGGAACCCGAGACACAGTTATAAATTTAGGAGAAGAATGCTACAAGGATCTCGCGGTCGTCGATTTCATCTGGACTTTTCGGGCGATTTTCGTACCACCCGACAAAAATTGACCGAAATCGGTATTATCAGGCTAGACGATGGCTAGGGTTTGAAATCCGACAAGGAACCCGAGACACAGTTATAAATTTAGGAGAAGAATCCTACAAGGATCTCCCGGTCGTCGATTTTATCTAGACTTTTCGGGCGATTTTCGTACCACCCGAAAAAAAATAAACCGAAATAGGTATTTTCGGGTCAGAAGATGGCTAGGGTTTGAAATCCGACACGGAACCCGAGACACAATTATAAATTTAGGAGAAGAATGCTACAAGGATCTCCCGGTCGTCGATTTCATCTGGACTTTTTGGGCGATTTTTGTACCACCTAACAAAAATGGACCGAAATCGGTATTTTCGGGCCAGACGATGGCTAGGGTTTGAAATATGACACGGAACCCGAGACACAGTTATAAACTTAGGAGAAGAATGCTACAAGGATCTCGCGGTCGTCGATTTCATCTGGACTTTTCAGGCGATTTTCATACCACCCGACAAAAATTGACCGAAATCGGTATTATCAGGCCAGACGATGGCTAGGGTTTGAAATCCGACAAGGAACCCGAGACACAGTTATAAATTTAGGAGAAGAATGCTACAAGGATCATGCGGTCGTCGATTTCATCTGGACTTTTCGGGAGATTTTCGTACCACTCGAAAAAATGGACCGAAATCGGTATTTTCGGGCCAGACGATGGCTAGGCTTTGAAATCCAACACGGAACCCGAGACACAGATATAAATTTAGGAGAAGAATGCTACAAGGATCTCGCGGTCGTCGATTTCATCTGGACTTTTTGGGTGATTTTCGTACCACCCAACAAAAATGGACCGAAATCGTTATTTTCGGGCCAGACGATTGCTAAGGTTTGAAATTTGACACCGAACCCGAGACACAGTTATAAATTTAGGAGAAGAATGCTACAGGGATCTCCCGATCGTCGATTTCATCTAGAATTTTCGAGCGATTTTCGTACCACCCGATAAAAATAAACCGAAATCGGTATTTCCGGGTCAGAAGATGGCTATGGTTTGAAATCCGTCACGGAACCCGAGTCACAATTATAAATTTAGGAGAAGAATGCTACAAGGATCTCCCAGTCGTCGATTTCATTTGGAGTTTTCGGGTCAGAAGATGGCTAGGGTTTGAAATCCGATACGGAACCCGAGACACAGTTATAAATTTAGGAGAAGATTGCTACAAGGATATCCCGGTCGTCGATTTCATCTGGACTTTTTGGGCGATTTTCGTACCACCTGACAAAAATGGACCGAAATTGGTATTTTCGGGCCAGACGATGGCTAGGGTTTGAAATCCGACAAGGAACCCGAGACACATTTATAAATTTAGGAGAAGAATGCTACAAGGATCTCGCGGTCGTCGATTTCATCTGGACTTTTCGGGCGATTTTCGTACCACCCTACAAAAATTGACCGAAATCGGTATTATCAAGCCAGACGATGGCTAGGGTTTGAAATCCGACAAGGAACCCGAGACACAGTTATAAATTTAGGAGAAGAATGCTACAAGGATCTTGCGGTCGTCGATTTCATCTGGACTTTTTGGGCGATTTTCGTACCACTTGAACAAATGGAACGAAATCGGTATTTTCGGGCCAGACGATGGCTAGGCTTTGAAATCCAACACGGAACCCGAGACACAGATATAAATTTAGGAGAAGAATGCTACAAAGATCTCGCGGTCGTCGATTTCATCTGGACTTTTCGGGCCAGACGATGGCTAGGGTTTGAAATCGACACAGAACCCGAGACACAGTTATAAATTTAGGAGAAGAATGCTACAAGGATCTCGCGGTCGTCGATTTCATCTAGACTTTTCGGGCGATTTTAGTACCACCCGACAAAAATAAACCGAAATCTGTATTTTCGGGTCAGAAGATGGCTAGGGTTTGAAATCCGACACGGAACCCGAGACACAGTTATAAATTTACGATAAGAATGCTACAATGATCTCACAATCGTCGATTTCATGTGGACTTTTCGGGCGATTTTCGTACCATCCGACAAAAATGGACCGAAATCGGTATTTTCGGGTCAGAAGATGGCTAGGGTTTGAAATCCGACACAAAACTTGAGACATAGTTATAAGATTAGGAGAAGAATGCTGCACCGATCTCCCTGTCGTCGATTTCATCTGGACTTTTCGTGCGATTTTCGTACCACCCGAGAAAAAATGGACCGAATCGATGTTTTCGGGCAAGAAGATGGCTAGGGTTTGAAATCCGACAAGGAACCCGCGAAAAGTTATAAATTTAGGAGAAGAATGCTACAAGGATCTCGCGGTCGTCGATTTGATCTGGACTTTTTGGGCGATTTTCGTACCACTTGACAAAAATGGACCGAAATCGGTATTTTCGGGCCAGACGATGGCTAGGGTTTGAAATCCGACATGAAACCTGAGACATAGATATAAATTTATGAGAAGAATGCTACAAGGAACTCCCTGTCGTCGATTTCATCTAGACTTTTCGGGCGATTTTCGTACCACCCGACAAAAATGGACCGAAATCGGTATTTTCGGGCCAGACGATGGCTAGGGTTTGAAATTCGACACGAAACCCGAGACACAATTATAAATTTAGGAGAAGAATACTACAAGGATCTCCCGGTCGTCGATTTCATCTGGACTTTTCG
>JBBPBQ010020323.1:25986315-25999415 GCA_037974755.1 Cicer yamashitae
AGAAGAATGCTACAAGGAACTCCCTGTCGTCGATTTCATCTAGACTTTTCGGGCGATTTTCGTACCACCCGACAAAAATGGACCGAAATCGGTATTTTCGGGCCAGACGATGGCTAGGGTTTGAAATTCGACACGAAACCCGAGACACAATTATAAATTTAGGAGAAGAATACTACAAGGATCTCCCGGTCGTCGATTTCATCTGGACTTTTCGGGCGATTTTCTTACCACCCAACAAAAATGGACCGAAATCAGTATTTTCGGGTCAGACGATGGCTAGGGTTTGAAATCTGACGCCGAACCCGAGACACAGTTATAAATTTAGGAGAAGAATGCTACAAGGATCTCGCGGTCGTCGATTTCATCTGGACTTTTCGGGCCAGACGATGGCTAGGGTTTGAAATCGACACGGAACCCGAGACAGTTATAAATTTAGGAGAAGAATGCTACAAGGATCTCGCGGTCGTCGATTTCATCTAGACTTTTCGGGCGATTTTTGTACCACCCGACAAAAATAAACCGAAATCTGTATTTTCGGGTCAGAAGATGGCTAGGGTTTGAAATCCGACACGGAACCCGAGACACAGTTATAAGTTTACGATAAGAATGCTACAATGATCTCACAGTCGTCGATTTCATGTGGACTTTTCGGGCGATTTTCGTACCACCCGACAAAAATAAACCGAAATCGGTATTTTCGGGTCAGAAGATGGCTAGGGTTTGAAATCCGACACAAAACCCGAGACACAGTTATAAGATTAGGAGAAGAATGCTGCACCGATCTCCCTATCGTCGATTTCATCTGGACTTTTCGTGCGATTTTCGTATCACCCGAGAAAAAATGGACCGAATCGATGTTTTCGGGCAAGAAGATGGCTAGGGTTTGAAATCCGACAAGGAACCCGAGAAAAGTTATAAATTTAGGAGAAGAATGCTACAAGGATCTCGCGGTCGTCGATTTGATCTGGACTTTTTGGGCGATTTTCGTACCACTTGACAAAAATGGACCGAAATCGGTATTTTCGGGCCAGACGATGGCTAGGGTTTGAAATCCGACATGAAACCCGAGACATAGATATAAATTTATGAGAAGAATGCTACAAGGAACTCCCTTTCGTCGATTTCATCTGGACTTTTCGGGCGATTTTCGTACCACCCGACAAAAATGGACCGAAATCGGTATTTTCGGGCTAGACGATGGCTAGGGTTTGAAATTCGACACGAAACCCGAGACACAATTATAAATTTAGGAGAAGAATGCTACAAGGATCTCCTGGTGGTCGATTTCATCTGGTCTTTTCGGGCAATTTTCTTACCACCCAACAAAAATGGACCGAAATCAGTATTTTCGGGTCAGACGAGGGCTAGCGTTTGAAATCTGACGCCAAACCCGAGACACAGTTATAAATTTAGGAGAAGAAAGCTACAAGGATCTCCCGGCCGTCGATTTTATCTACACTTTTCGGGCGATTTTCGTACCTCCCGATAAAAATAAACCGAAATCGGTATTTCCGGGTCAGAAGATGGCTAGGGTTTGAAATCCGACACGGAACCCGTGTCACAATTATAAATTTAGGAGAAGAATGCTACAAGGATCTCGCGGTCGTCGATTTCATCTGGACTTTTCGGGTCAGAAGATGGCTAGGGTTTGAAATCCGACACGGAACCCGAGACACAATTATAAATTTAGGAGAAGAATGCTATAAGGATCTCCCGATCGTCGATTTCATCTGGACTTTTTGGGCGATTTTCGTACCACCTGACAAAAATGGACCGAAATCGGTATTTTCGGGCCAGACGATGGCTAGGTTTTGAAATCCGATACGGAACCCGAGACACAGTTATAAATTTAGGAGAAGAATGCTACAAGGATATCCCGGTCGTCGATTTCATCTGGACTTTTTGGGAGATTTTTGTACCACCTGACAAAAATGGACCAAAATCGGTATTTTCGGGCCAGACGATGGCTAGGGTTTGAAATCCGACAAGGAACCCGAGACACAGTTATAAATATAGGAGAAGAATGCTACAAGGATCTTGCGGTCGTCGATTTCATGTGGACTTTTCGGGCGATTTTCGTATCACCCTACAAAAATTGACCGAAATCGGTATTATCAGGCCAGACGATGGCTAGGGTTTCAAATCCGACAAGGAACCCGAGACACAGTTATAAATTTAGGAGAAGAATGCTACAAGGATCTCGCGGTCGTCGATTTCATCTGGACTTTTCGGGCGATTTTCGTACCACCCTACAAAAATTGACCGAAATCGGTATTATCAAGCCAGACGATGGCTAGGGTTTGAAATCCGACAAGGAACCCGAGACACAGTTATAAATTTAGGAGAAGAATGCTACAAGGATCTCGCGGTCGTCAATTTCATCTGGACTTTTTGGGAATTTTCGTACCACTTGAAAAAATGGAACGAAATCGGTATTTTCGGGCCAGACGATGGCTAGGCTTTGAAATCCAACACGGAACCCGAGACACAGATATAAATTTAGGACAAGAATGCTACAAGGATCTCGCGGTCGTCGATTTCATATGGACTTTTCGGGCCAGACGATGGCTAGGGTTTGAAATCGACACGGAACCCGAGACACAGTTATAAATTTAGGAGAAGAATGCTACAAGGATCTCCCGGTCGTCGATTTCATCTAGACTTTTTGGGCGATTTTCGTACCACCCGACAAAAATGGACCAAAATCGATATTTTCGAGCCAGACGATGGCTTGAGTTTGAAATCCGACACGGAACCCGAGACACAGTTATAAATTTAGGAGAAGAATGCTACAAGGATCTCCCTCTCGTCGATTTCATCTGGACTTTTCGGGCGATTTTCGTATCACCCGACAAAAATGGAACGAAATCGGTGTTTTCGGGCCAAACGATGGCTAGGGTTTGAAATCCGACAAGGAACCCAACAAAAGTTATAAATTTAGGAGAAGAATGCTACAAGGATCTCGCGGTCGTCGATTTCATCTAGACTTTTCGGGCGATTTTCGTACCACTGGACAAAAATGGACCGAAATCGGTATTTTCGGGCGAGACGATGGCTAGCGTTTGAAATCCGACACGGAACCCGAGACACAGTAATAAATTTAGGAGAAGAATGCTACAGGGATCTCGTGGTCGTCGATTTCATCTGGACTTTTCGGGCGATTTTCGTACCACCCGACAAAAACGGACTAAAATCGGCATTTACGAGTCAGACGATGGCTAGGGTTTGAAATCCGACATGGAACCCGAGACACAGTTATAAATTTAGGAGAAAAATGCTACAAGTATCTCCCGGTCGTCGATTTCATCTAGACTTTTTGGGCGATTTTCGTACCACCCGATAAAAATGGACCGAAATCGATATTTTCGGGCCAAACGATGGCTAGGTTTGAAATCCGACACGGAACCCGAGACACAGTTATAAATTTAGGAGAAGAATGCTACACTGATCTCCCAGTCGTCAACTTCATCTGGACTTTTCGGGCGATTTTCGTACCACCCGACAAAAATGAACCGAAATCGGTATTTTCGGGCCAGTCGATGGCAAGGGTTTGAAATCCGACACGGAACCCAAGACACAGTTATAAAGTTAGAAGAAGAATGCTACAAAGATCTCGCGGTCGTCAATTTCATCTGGACTTTTCGGGCGATTTTCGTACCACTCGACAAAAATGGACCGAAATCGGTATTTTCGGGCCAGACGATGGCTAGGCTTTGAAATCCAACACGGAACCCGAGACAGATATAAATTTAGGAGAAGAATGCTACAAGGATCTCGCGGTCGTCCATTTCATCAGGACTTTTCGGGCCAGACGATGGCTAGGGTTTGAAATCTGACACGGAACCCGAGACACAGTTATAAATTTAGGAGAAGAATGCTACAAGGATCTCCCGGTCGTCGATTTCATCTAGACTTTTTGGGCGATTTTCGTACCACCCGACAAAAATGGACTGAAATTGATATTTTCGGCCCAAACGATGGCTAGGGTTTGAAATCCGACACGGAACCTGAGACATAGTTATAAATTTAGGAGAAGAATGCTACAAGGATCTCCCTCTCGTCGATTTCATCTGGACTTTTCGGGCGATTTTCGTACCACCCAACAAAAACGGACCGAAATCAGTATTTTTTGGGCCAGACGATGGCAAGGGTTTGAAATCCGACAAGGAACCCGAGACACAGTTATAAATTTAGGAAAAGAATGCTACAAGGATCTCCCGGTCGTCGATTTCATCTGGACTTTTCCGACGATTTTCGTACCACCCGACAAAAATGGACCGAAATCGGTATTTTTGGGCCAGACGATGGGTAGGGTTTGAAATCAGACACAGAACCCGAGACACAATTACAAATTTAGGAGAAGAATGCTATAAAGATCTCGCGGTCATTGATTTCATCTAGACTTTTCGGGCAATTTTCGTACCACGGGACAAAAATGGACCGAAATCTGTATTTTCGGGCCAGAAGATGGTTAGGATTTGAAATCCGACACGGAACCCGAGACACAGTTATAAATTTAGGAGAAGAATGCTGCACAGATCTCCCTGTCGTCGATTTCATCTGGACTTTTCGTGCGATTTTCGTACCACCCGAGAAAAAATAGACCGAAATCGATGTTTTCGGGCAAGACGATGGCTACGGTTTGAAATCCGATAAGGAACCCGAGAAAAGTTATAAATTTAGGAGAAGAATGCTACAAGGATCTCGCGGTCGTCGATTTCGTCTGGACTTTTTGGGCGATTTTCGTTCCACCTGACAAAAATGGACCGAAATCGGTATTTTCGGGCTAGACGATGGCTAGGGTTTGAAATCCAACACGAAACCCGAGACATAGTTATAAATGTATGAGAAGAATGCTACAAGGAACTCCTTGTCGTCGATTTCATCTGGATTTTTCTGGCGATTTTCGTACCACTCGACAAAAACGGACCGAAATCGGTATTTTTTGGGCCATATGATGGCAAGGGTTCGAAATCCGACACGGAACCCGAGACACAGTTATAAATTTAGGAGAAGAATGCTACAAGGATCTCGCGGTCGTCGATTTCATCTGGACTTTTCGGGCAATTTTTGTACCACGGGACAAAAATGGACCGAAATCGGTATTTTCGGCCCAATCGGTGGCTAGGGTTTGAAATCCGACACGGAACCCGAGACACAATTATAAATTTACGATAAGAATGCTACAGTATCTCCCAATCGTCGATTTCATCTGGACTTTTCGGGCGATTTTCGTACCACCCGACAAAAATCAACCGAAATCGGTATTTTCGGGTTAGAAGATGGCTAGGGTTTGAAATCCGACACGGAACCCGAGACATAAGATTAGGAGAAGAATGCTGCACGGATCTCCCTGTCGTCGATTTCATCTGGACTTTTCGTGCAATTTTCGTACCACCCGAGAATAAATTGACCGAAATCGGTATTTTCGGGCCAGACGATGGCTAGGGTTTGAAATCCGACACGGAACCCGAGACACAGTTATAAATTTAGGAGAAGAATGCTACAATGATCTCCCAGTCGTCGATTTCATCTGGACTTTTCGGGCGATATTCGTACCACCCGACAAAAATTGATCGAAATCGATATTTTCGGTCCAAACGATGGCTAGGGTTTGAAATCCGACATGGAACCCGAGACACAGTTATAAATTTACGATAAGAATGCTACAATGATCTCCCAGTCGTCGATTTCATCTGGACTTTTCGGGGGATTTTCGTACCACCTGACAAAAATGGACTGAAATCGGTATTTTCGGGTCAAAAGATGGCTAGGGTTTGAAATCCGACACGGAACCCGAGACACAGTTATAAATTTAGGAGAAGAATGCTACAAGGATCTCCCAGTCTTCGATTTCATCTAGACCTTTTCCGACGATTTTCGTACCACCCGACTAAAATGGACCGAAATCGGTATTTTCGGGCCAGACGATGGCTAGGCTTTGAAATATGACACGGAACCCGAGACACAGTTATAAATTTAGGAGAAGAATGCTACAAAGATCTCGCGGTCATTGATTTCATCTAGACTTCTCGGGCAATTTTCGTACCACGGGACAAAAATGGACCGAAATCGGTATTTTCGGGCCAGACGATGACTAGGATTTGAAATCCGACATGGAACCCGAGACACAGTTATAAATTTACGATAAGAAGGCTACAATGATCTCCCAGTTGTCGATTTCATCTAGACTTTTCGGGCGATTTTCGTACCACCCGACAAAAATAAACCGAAATCGGTATTTTCGGGTTAGAAGATGGCTAGGGTTTGAAATCCGACACGGAACCTGAGACACATTTATAAGATTAGGAGAAGAATGCTGCACGGATCTCCCTGTCGTCGATTTCATATGGACTTTTCGTGCGATTTTCATACCACCCGAGAAAAAATAGACCGAAATCGATGTTTTCAGGCAAGACGATGGCTAGGGTTTGAAACTCGACAAGGAACCCGAGAAAAGTTATAAATTTTGGAGAAGAATGCTACAAGGATCTCGCGGTCGTCGATTTCGTCTGGACTTTTTGCGCGATTTTCGTTCCACCTGACAAAAATGGACCGAAATCGGTATTTTCGGGCCAGACGATGGCTGGGGTTTGAAATCTGACACGAAACCCGAGACATAGTTATAAATGTATGAGAAGAATGCTACAAGGAACTCCCTGTCGTCGATTTCATCTGGATTTTTCTGGCGATTTTCGTACCACCCGAAAAAAACGGACCGAAATCGGTATTTTTTGGGCCATACGATGGCAAGGGTTCGAAATCCGACACGGAACCCGAGACACAGTTATAAATTTAGGAGAAGAATGCAACAATGATCTCCCAGTCGTCAATTTCATCTGGACTTTTCGGGCAATTTTCGTACCACCCGACAAAAATGAACCGAAATCGGTATTTTCGGGCCAGACGATGGCTAGGGTTTGAAATCCCACACGGAACCCGAGACACAGTTTTAAATTTAGGATATGAATGCTACAAGGATCTCGCGGTCGTCGATTTCATCTGGACTTTTCGGGCAATTTTCGTACCACGGGACAAAAATGGACCGAAATCGGTATTTTCGGCCCAATCGATGGCTAGGGTTTGAAATCCGACACGGAACCCGAGACACAATTATAAATTTACGATAAGAATGCTACAATGATCTCCCAATCGTCAATTTAATCTAGACTTTTCGGGCGATTTTCGTACCACCCGACAAAAATAAACCGAAATCGGTATTTTCGGGTCAGAAGATGGCTAGGGTTTGAAATCCGACACGGAACCCGAGACACAATTATAAATTTACGATAAGAATGCTACAGTATCTCCCAATCGTCGATTTCATCTGGACTTTTCGGGCGATTTTCGTACCACCCGACAAAAATCAACCGAAATCGGTATTTTCGGGTTAGAAGATGGCTAGGGTTTGAAATCCGACACGGAACCCGAGACATAAGATTAGGAGAAGAATGCTGCACGGATCTCCCTGTCGTCGATTTCATCTGGACTTTTCGTGCAATTTTCGTACCACCCGAGAATAAATTGACCGAAATCGGTATTTTCGGGCCAGACGATGGCTAGGGTTTGAAATCCGACACGGAACCCGAGACACAGTTATAAATTTAGGAGAAGAATGCTACAATGATCTCCCAGTCGTCGATTTCATCTGGACTTTTCGGGCGATATTCGTACCACCAGACAAAAATAGATTGAAATCGGTATTTTCGGGCCAGACGATTGCTAGGGTTTGAAATCCGACACAGAACCCGAGACACAGTTATAAATTTATGATAAGAATGCTACAATGATCTCCCAGTCGTCGATTTCATCTGGACTTTTCGGGGGATTTTCGTACCACCTGACAAAAATGGACTGAAATCGGTATTTTCGGGTCAGAAGATGGCTAGGGTTTGAAATCCGACACGGAACCCGAGACACAGTTATAAATTTAGGAGAAGAATGCTACAAAGATCTCGCGGTCATTGATTTCATCTAGACTTTTCGGGCAATTTTCGTACCACGGGACAAAAATGGACCGCAATCGGTATTTTCGGGCCAGATAATGGCTAGGGTTTGAAATCTGACACGGAACTTGAGACACAGTTATAAATTTAGGAGAAGAATGCAACAAGGATCTCCCGGTCGTCGATTTCATCTAGACCTTTTCCGACGATTTTCGTACCATCCGACAAAAATGGATCGAAATCGGTATTTTCGGGCCAGACGATGGCTAGGCTTTGAAATATGACACGGAACCCGAGACACAGTTATAAATTTAGGAGAAGAATGCTACAAAGATCTCGCGGTCATTGATTTCATCTAGACTTTTCGGGCAATTTTCGTACTACGGGACAAAAATGGACCGAAATCGGTATTTTCGGGCCAGACGATGGCTAGGATTTGAAATCCGACACGGAACCCGAGACACAGTTATAAATTTAGGAGAAGAATGCTACAATGATCTCCCAGTCGTCAATTTCATTTGGACTTTTCGGTCAATTTTCATACCACCTGACAAAAATGAACCGAAATCGGTATTTTCGGGCCAGACGATGGCTAGGGTTTGAAATCCGACACGGAACCCGAGACACAGTTATAAATTTAGGAGAAGAATGCTACAAGGATCTCGCGGTCATCGATTTCATCTGGACTTTTCGGGCAATTTTCGTACCACGGGACAAAAACGGACCGAAATCGGTATTTTCGGCCCAAGCGATGGCTAGGGTTTGAAATCCGACACGGAACCCGAGACACAATTATAAATTTACGATAAGAATGCTACAATGATCTCCCAGTCGTCGATTTCATCTGGACTTTTCGGGCGATTTTCGTACCACCCGACAAAAATAAACCGAAATCGGTATTTTCGGGTCAGAAGATGGCTAGGGTTTGAAATCCGACACGGAACCCGAGACACAGTTATAAGATTAGGAGAAGAATGCTGCACGGATCTCCCTGTCGTCAATTTCATCTGGACTTTTCGTGCGATTTTCGTACCACCCGAGAAAAAATGGACCGAAATCGGTATTTTTGGGCCAGACGATGGCTAGGGTTTGAAATCCGACACGGAACCCGAGACACAGTTATAAATTTAGGAGAAGAATGCTACAATGATCTCCCAGTCGTCGATTTCATCTGGACTTTTCGGGCGATATTCGTACCACCCGACAAAAATTGATCGAAATCGGTATTTTCGGTCCAAACGATGGCTAGGGTTTGAAATCCGACATGGAACCCGAGACACAGTTATAAATTTACGATAAGAATGCTACAATGATCTCCCAGTCGTCGATTTCATCTGGACTTTTCGGGGGATTTTCGTACCACCTGACAAAAATGGACTGAAATCGGTATTTTCGGGTCAAAAGATGGCTAGGGTTTGAAATCCGACACGGAACCCGAGACACAGTTATAAATTTAGGAGAAGAATGCTACAAGGATCTCCCAGTCTTCGATTTCATCTAGACCTTTTCCGACGATTTTCGTACCACCCGACTAAAATGGACCGAAATCGGTATTTTCGGGCCAGACGATGGCTAGGCTTTGAAATATGACACGGAACCCGAGACACAGTTATAAATTTAGGAGAAGAATGCTACAAAGATCTCGCGGTCATTGATTTCATCTAGACTTCTCGGGCAATTTTCGTACCACGGGACAAAAATGGACCGAAATCGGTATTTTCGGGCCAGACGATGACTAGGATTTGAAATCCGACATGGAACCCGAGACACAGTTATAAATTTACGATAAGAAGGCTACAATGATCTCCCAGTTGTCGATTTCATCTAGACTTTTCGGGCGATTTTCGTACCACCCGACAAAAATAAACCGAAATCGGTATTTTCGGGTTAGAAGATGGCTAGGGTTTGAAATCCGACACGGAACCTGAGACACATTTATAAGATTATGAGAAGAATGCTGCACGGATCTCCCTGTCGTCGATTTCATCTGGACTTTTCTTGCGATTTTCGTACCACCCGAGAAAAAATGGACCGAAATCGGTATTTTCGGCCCAAACGATGGCTAGGGTTTGAAATCCGACACGGAACCCGAGACACAGTTATAAATTTACGATAAGAATGCTACAGTATCTCCCAATCGTCGATTTCATCTGGACTTTTCGGGCGATTTTCGTACCACCCGACAAAAATAAACCGAAATCGGTATTTTCGGGTTAGAAGATGGCTAGGGTTTGAAATCCGACACGGAACCCGAGACATAAGATTAGGAGAAGAATGCTGCACGGATCTCCCTGTCGTCGATTTCATCTGGACTTTTCGTGCAATTTTCGTACCACCCGAGAATAAATTGACCGAAATCGGTATTTTCGGGCCAGACGATGGCTAAGGTTTGAAATCCGACACGGAACCCGAGACACAGTTATAAATTTAGGAGAAGAATGCTACAATGATCTCCCAGTCGTCGATTTCATCTGGACTTTTCGGGCGATATTCGTACCACCAGACAAAAATAGATCGAAATCGGTATTTTCGGGCCAGACGATTGCTAGGGTTTGAAATCCGACACAGAACCCGAGACACAGTTATAAATTTATGATAAGAATGCTACAATGATCTCCCAGTCGTCGATTTCATCTGGACTTTTCGGGGGATTTTCGTACCACCTGACAAAAATGGACTGAAATCGGTATTTTCGGGTCAGAAGATGGCTAGGGTTTGAAATCCGACACGGAACCCGAGACACAGTTATAAATTTAGGAGAAGAATGCTACAAAGATCTCGCGGTCATTGATTTCATCTAGACTTTTCGGGCAATTTTCGTACCACGGGACAAAAATGGACCGAAATCGGTATTTTCGGGCTAGACGATGGCTAGGGTTTGAAATCTAACACGGAACCCGAGACACAGTTATAAATTTAGGAGAAGAATGCAACAAGGATCTCCCGGTCGTCGATTTCATCTAGACCTTTTCCGATGATTTTCGTACCACCCGACAAAAATGGACCGAAATCGGTATTTTCGGGCCAGACGATGGCTAGGCTTTGAAATATGACACGGAACCCGAGACACAGTTATAAATTTAGGAGAAGAATGCTACAAAGATCTCGCGGTCATTGATTTCATCTAGACTTCTCGGGCAATTTTCGTACCACGGGACAAAAATGGACCGAAATCGGTATTTTCGGGCCAGACGATGACTAGGATTTGAAATCCGACATGGAACCCGAGACACAGTTATAAATTTACGATAAGAAGGCTACAATGATCTCCCAGTTGTCGATTTCATCTAGACTTTTCGGGCGATTTTCGTACCACCCGACAAAAATAAACCGAAATCGGTATTTTCGGGTTAGAAGATGGCTAGGGTTTGAAATCCGACACGGAACCTGAGACACATTTATAAGATTAGGAGAAGAATGCTGCACGGATCTCCCTGTCGTCGATTTCATATGGACTTTTCGTGCGATTTTCATACCACCCGAGAAAAAATAGACCGAAATCGATGTTTTCAGGCAAGACGATGGCTAGGGTTTGAAACTCGACAAGGAACCCGAGAAAAGTTATAAATTTTGGAGAAGAATGCTACAAGGATCTCGCGGTCGTCGATTTCGTCTGGACTTTTTGCGCGATTTTCGTTCCACCTGACAAAAATGGACCGAAATCGGTATTTTCGGGCCAGACGATGGCTGGGGTTTGAAATCTGACACGAAACCCGAGACATAGTTATAAATGTATGAGAAGAATGCTACAAGGAACTCCCTGTCGTCGATTTCATCTGGATTTTTCTGGCGATTTTCGTACCACCCGAAAAAAACGGACCGAAATCGGTATTTTTTGGGCCATACGATGGCAAGGGTTCGAAATCCGACACGGAACCCGAGACACAGTTATAAATTTAGGAGAAGAATGCAACAATGATCTCCAGTCGTCAATTTCATTTGGACTTTTCGGGCAATTTTCGTACCACCCGACAAAAATGAACCGAAATCGGTATTTTCGGGCCAGACGATGGCTAGGGTTTGAAATCCGACACGGAACCCGAGACACAGTTATAAATTTAGGAGAAGAATGCTACAAGGATCTCGCGGTCGTCGATTTCATCTGGACTTTTCGGGCAATTTTCGTACCACGGGACAAAAATGGACCGAAATCGGTATTTTCGGCCCAATCGATGGCTAGGGTTTTAAATCCGACACGGAACCCGAGACACAATTATAAATTTACGATAAGAATGCTACAATGATCTCCCAATCGTCAATTTCATCTAGACTTTTCGGGCGATTTTCGTACCACCCGACAAAAATAAACCGAAATCGGTATTTTCGGGTCAGAAGATGGCTAGGGTTTGAAATCCGACACGGAACCCGAGACACAGTTATAAGATTAGGAGAAGAATGCTGCACGGATCTCCCTGTCGTCGATTTCATCTGGACTTTTCGTGCGATTTTCGTACCACCCGAGAAAAAATGGACCGAAATCGTATTTTCGGGCCAGACGATGGCTAGGGTTTGAAATCCGACACGGAACCCGAGACACAGTTATAAATTTAGGAGAAGAATGCTACAATGATCTCCCAGTCGTCGATTTCATCTGGACTTTTCGGGCGATATTCGTACCACCCGACAAAAATTGATCGAAATCGGTATTTTCGGTCCAAACGATGGCTAGGGTTTGAAATCCGACATGGAACCCGAGACACAGTTATAAATTTACGATAAGAATGCTACAATGATCTCCCAGTCGTCGATTTCATCTGGACTTTTCGGGGGATTTTCGTACCACCTGACAAAAATGGACTGAAATCGGTATTTTCGGGTCAGAAGATGGCTAGGGTTAGAAATCCGACACGGAACCCGAGACACAGTTATAAATTTAGGAGAAGAATGCTACAAGGATATCCCCGTCTTCGATTTCATCTAGACCTTTTCCGACGATTTTCGTACCACCCGACTAAAATGGACCGAAATCGGTATTTTTGGGCCACACGATGGCTAGGCTTTGAAATATGACACGGAACCCGAGACACAGTTATAAATTTAGGAGAAGAATGCTACAAAGATCTCGCGGTCATTGATTTCATCTAGACTTTTCGGGCAATTTTCGTACCACGGGACAAAAATGGACCGAAATCGGTATTTTCGGGCCAGACGATG